>VXCM01000029.1:118674-428156 GCA_014773175.1 Lucifuga dentata | reverse complement strand
TCGCTGTGGTGACCCCTGAAGGGAAAGCCCAAAGGAAAAGAAGAAGAAGAAGAAGAAGAAGAAGAATCTGGCATTGGAATTTCATTTACTAAATGCAGCTGTTTTCCAATCATTTCACTGCAGTGTTTAATTAACTTGCAAAGATTTGAAACTTGCTTGATGTTTGTCAGCAAAGGGTCAACTACCAAACTGATTTTTTTTTTTTTTTTTTTTTTTTTTTTNTTTTTTTTTTTTTTTTTGTTAACTACAGCAATTGCTTAAAAAGTCAGAAAATTAATTTGCAGTATTTTGGCAGTGATCCTGCCCAGTGACAATCATGTATCTCTAAAGAAGCTGATTTTTTAAGGTTTAAGATAAGACAAAGGATTCATACTCCTTTACAGGTTGAGAACCTTTTCCTACATCTTAAACTCTTAAAAACCAGTTGTGTTATTTAAAAAAAAATCAATTGTCACCAAGCTTAAAACAAGGCTGTTTTTAACAGTTTATTAAGAGTTGACAAATTTTGGTTTTTACTGGATAACAATATGAGAGTTAGTTAATGAACAACATGGGGAAAAAAAACAGGTATGCCCTTCCTTTAAATGTAGCACTTCAAGTCTGTAAGATTATGACTCAAGAAAAAATCCATTCAGAAAATTATGTATTGTGTAGTTCATTTTGTAGCTAAATGAATGTAACAGGCAGCAAACGTTTTATTAAAGCATGATTCATTCACAAATCTTCAATCAAAATAATTTCAAGATCACATTCTTATTCAAGGCAAAAGGATTGATTTCCATTTAGCATAAATACTAAATGGAAATCAATCCTTTTGCCTTTTTGAACACAACTGAGTAAATCAGCTGGTTTGATTTAGCTGGTTAAATCTCTCTTCGTTCAGGTAACAGAATCGGGGTCACTTATTTTCCTGCAGCAGCGTTACCTATAGCATCCTTGAGGTATCTGTGACCAATCAATTTGAGGTACTCTTCCACAGCCTTCGTAGCAAGTGTGTTCTCCCGAAAGATCAGATGCTCACGGTCCATGAATCGATCCACCTCACACATCGCCATATCAGACAGGAACTCCTGGGAAGGGATCATTTTTTCAGAACAGAGTTCACTCACAGACAATGCACCAAAAAAAAACAACCTTTCTGATCTCAAAACAGAGACATGTAAGGCAATGACTTATTGTGGACAAAGTAAAGTGATTGGTTCCATTGGTTCTCCTAGTTTACCTTGGTTTTCCCTGTGCTTTGAAGGATGTGCACTAGTGCAAAAGCCACCTCCTCTTTGCTTTTCACACTTAACAGTGGCTCCAGTACTGCACACAGTGTTCGGTAGTTGTTGGTAATGTACTCAGCAAATTCCTTGTACAGCTCCATTGGAAGGATGTTCATTGTCTGATAGCGAGATTTGACTCGAAGTGAGGCGTTGATGACTTTGGTACTTCCAACACCACCGCTTTTGGCCAAAACGCTGGACTGTATCACCGGGTACCACTGTTCGACAAACTGCCGGCCCGTGATGCTGGAGATGGGGATGCTGACCAGGCCAAGATATGTGCTCTTTTCCTAGATTACAAATCAACAGAGCAAAGATGCATTTGTTATTTTTACCATGTGACAAGGAAAGATGAAGCACTTATGTTTATTATAAACATGTTTAATATGTTTATTTAAACACAATCTCAGCACTAAACTGTATCTCCTCCTCATTAAACTGTGAAGTAACTTTTTTGTTTGTTGAATAAAACTACTGATTAAAACTACTAATATAAAAAAACTACTGATAAAACTACTGATACTTCATTAAGGATGTCTTTTGAATTGATAAACAATTCATACTTTTACTTATACTTTTATTTACCTTGCGTCTTTTCTTGTCTGTTTCCTTGTAGAGGTGAAAACGAAGGCTACGAATGGTGGGCAAGTTGTTGAATTCAAAGTGCTCGCCCCAGAAGACGGTGTCGGTTCGGGGTTTGCTGGTGGTGCGTGCATACAGCATGTCATCCAGACACAGCTCACAATAATAACGTTTCTTTGCTGGAAGGTCTCGAGCTTCAATGATCCACAACTTCAACACATTGTCCACCCGTCTACTGTTATCCTGAAAGGGCAGTGAGGAGTTCTGTTATTGTATTATTACAGTCCTTATTTAAAATTGTCTTTTTACAATCATATTGGTGTTAAAGTAACAGGTCATCAGGTGTTTTTAGTTCAGGTACACATTCTATTCTATGATTTTCACTACTGCACTATGAAGTGTATATTTTTTTACCTTGTTAGGTTTGACAGCTCGTTGCAGATTTTCAATCCATTTGTCTCTCTCTGAAGCAGAGCGGCAGGCAAAACATTTTGTTCCTGAATTGGTGGTCACCTGTGCATAAAAAACAAGGATTTTGCATGATATATAGAATTTGAAAGAAATAATCTTTAACCTTTTTATCACTTCATTTAAGTTTCAACTTCATCTCATTTTGCTCAGATGAGTCGGTGCTTCAGTTTGTTTTGTGCTTTTTTTTTTTTTTTAANTTTTTTTTTTTTTTTAAATTAATAATCTGCAAAGTTCTGTTATTCTGTGACAAGTGTTCATTGATAAGTTCTGAGCCTGACAAAGAAGGGAGTGAACACGGGCGATGATATTTTTGGAGGTAGTATAATTCCTCAGGCACTCCACATCAATTGCATTCATTTGAGCTATATGAATATAACAATTTACAAGTTCTAGATGGATCCAAGGCTTTGTGCCGTACAAGACAGAGAAATGTGACAATGTACATGATTATGCTGTTCTAGCTGCTATTCATTATGTAGTTTAACACACACTACCCACCTGATTCAACCCCCTCAGACTTTCACCTCACTCCCAAACATGAAAAAGCCTTCAGCTAAAAGCTGATTTGTATCTGTTAATGACTGAGGAGGATTTTGGGCAACTAACAAAGAAAAAGACGTCTAGGAAACTGAGATAAAATCACTCCAGAATCACTGACAGTATGTCAACTCAAAAGGAGATTATATATATTTTTTACATAAATAAAATATGTATGGCTCAGTTCAGAATTTATCAATCAACCTTGTGCGAAAATAACTGTCTGGTTTAATCAGATGAACACCTGTGTACATTAGGCTGCTGTCAGAAAGCTTCCAGCTCTCCAATTCAAATGACGATTAAATACTGAAGCAGAAAAAATGTATGTAGATCAAACTGACAGCAGTTTTATACAAACACGATGCTGGGCTATATGAATTCAAGTTATGTTTTCATTAACTGTGTCAATTCTAAATGTTGGAAAGAACCTTAACAGAATTTAAATGAGATATGAAGAACAAAGCATTCTATTATCCTTAGAACATTGTAACAAATTAAATAAATTGTTTGGGATTTTAGCTGAGATACTGATATTCATTGCTATAGAAATTATAAAACTAAACTAAAATAAGGGAGGATGAAAGGCTTCCAATGCTGCACACACCTCAAAGCAGTATTCCTGTCCTAAAATGCTGGAGTGGACAGGTTTGATTATGGCATCTTCATCCAAAACTAAATCCAAAGCCTCTGCTGCACTGCTAGGAGAAAGTAGGGACTCATGGGAGTGGGACTCCTTGAAGCTCTGCATCAGACGTGTCCTGTGAGAGACAAGAACAGGTTAATTTATGCTCAGCATGCAGCTATGATTTTGTCTGTGTTTAAGTTAAACATTCATTTGAGATTTTCAGAACATGCAGAATGAGTCACCACAGCTGTGAAATCATGGCGCTCTGCTGTGTGAGACTGCAGAATCTCCTGTAATTTCAATATTATTTTGAAATCTGATCCTTTTATAATGAGTTTTATGGGAAAAGTCAAGAAAACCAGATTTTCAGGTCTGCTGCTTGCATTTTGGTCTGTTGATTTGGCTCATGCAGGGCTCATATACACACAATTTGTGGTGTTATCTGAAAGGGCAACTTGATTTCTAATAACTAGATCAGGAGCTAAAATGTGCAAATATAAGATTAGAGGTAACGTTGATAGTGCCTTTTGTATGAAAGGAGCAAAAGCAGAACCTGTGAGAAAGCTCTGAGCAGGAAGAGTCTGCAGGAATATTGTACTGCTGTTAAGAAAAGGACAAGTAGGATTAGAGCTGGTGTAACCTTTATAGAGGAAGTGCAGCTCTGTGGAGGGAAAAAAATAAGCTGGCAGTGGGAATGAAAGCAGCAAGGAGTAACATGGTTGTCTCTAAGGCAAAGAAGGGTCAGCAGGTCAAATAAAAAAATATAGAGGGGAAAACACTGGGCTGCTGAGATTTGTGAGAAAGTGAGGCAAAATAAATTAAGTTTAAGATTGGTTCAACCACTAATGTACTAGTGAGGACCTGTGTGCCCTTTATGTTCAGCTGTAGCTTTTCAGTCTGAGGTGCAGCAAACTGAAAGCATGTCAAATGCATATCAAATGCATTTGCTGCCTGACAAAGCCTGAAGACAAAGAAATTAAAGAATTTTTTTTTTTTTTTAACTGTTCCATTTGAAGGACTCTACTGGTTTTACAGATTTGTTTATTGGTCTTGAGAAGCACTATTCAGCAAAATCAAAATGTAAAAACACTTAAGGTGTAAAAAGGTTTTTGTGGCTGAAGAGGGAGCTGTGTGATTTTGGGAAAAATGACCTCCATGACATCATGTAGGTCTCTCTGTACTGGGCTAAAAACTACAGGTGTGAAAAAAAAATCCCTCCTTACTAAAGCATTACTGATCTATACACATTTTTTCCACTTTAGCACCAATACAGAGACACCGCCATGATGTGCTTTCCAAGAACAAAAAACTGAATTTAATGTTCAAAATCAGTGCAGTCCCCCTTTAAAGCTTAACAACATGTATATTAAGATTATCTGAGACCTGACTCTGTGAGGGAGAATGAATGCAAAATCAGTACCTGGAAACACTGAAAACACTGACTTTGGCATATTGCAGCAGGTTCTGAGAAAGTGCAAATAATGCAGCAAATGTTGAGTAATAATTTAAGGTTTTAATATTGCTCAGTGAATCATTTCACAGTGCTGCAGGAAAGAGGAAAAAAAAAAACTTTGGTAAACCAGGCTGGCAGCAGAGGCAGAGCAGCTGCGTTGGAAAGCTAGAGCGTGAAGTTGGATGCTGAGGGTCTGTAGCAACGTCAACTTAACACTGCTGGGAGAATTAAGCTGTGTGGGCAGAACTTAAAGCAGGATGTGAAGGTAGCTGTGGAGCTGCTGACTAGCTGCTGGAGGGGAAATCATACCGAAGAGAGAAGACAGTTATTTTAATCCCAACATGACTGAAAGCTGTTGCCACGTTCACCCTTGGGTTAGCAATCATTTGTTTTAACATTTAAACTGAGCTTCGGAATTAATGCTCACACCTATTACAGCACAAAGGGTTTTACATATGCTGAATGACACATTCCGTGTCTCAGCTGGCCTGAAAATGTCCATTATTTAGGAAAATGTAATATCAGCACTACATTTATACACTCTATCTCTCCCATTCTGCAGCTTTACATTCTGCAAATTTGCATTGTGACTGGATTGTGTGAGGACTGTATAGATTTAATGCAAACCAGATTCCTTTGGCTTTTGATCTTGCTGGTCAGAACACACACAAAAAAAATGCCATAAGAGCATCTAGAATAACACATAATTACATCCAGACATGATCACATGTCAAATGTAAACACTGTGCAATTCTGTAAATTATACAGGAATTTCCAATAGTTTAATCAATAAATGCTGAACTTGTAAGTTAATCACAGCAGTGTTGGGAGACATTTTTGAATAAATATGACTAGAATCTTCACAGATATTTGAATGGTTTTCCACATTGGGAATGTATGAAAGTTTTATAAAGGTTCCTCACCTCTCTTGGTCTGCACTGCGAAAACGGGGTAAAATCATTTGTCGGAAGCTGCTAGTCCGGTCCAGTTTCGGTTGACTTTTGGCCCTCTTGATGGAACTCTTCAACCTTCGATTGAGAAAACTCTAAAGATTTGCATAGGGAGAAAAGCCAAAATACAGATCAGGTATAAAATTTATGCACAATTTAACAGTGTTGATTATCATCAGTAATTGCATAAAACACATAGGAGCGTTTCATGGGTTCTAAAATAACAAAATATACAGTATAGTCAAAATTTATCTGTCATCTGTCTGCAGCAAAATGCTACAGATTCATGCACTGTTTTCATTCACTGTTTATAACTTTTCAAAATGCTTCTAATCAAAAACCAATAAAGAAATAATTTTCTGTGCAAATATCTTTCAAGCATCACATTTGCTTTGCTTCTCAAGTTTGACTTTTACAATATTAGACTGACTACAAGAAAGCCAAATGCCAATGTCTACATGGTTCCTCAGTGATTACAAGCTTTTGTGTGTCATATCTGTGTGTCCACTTTATATGCAGTGTGTAACAAGTCTCACTGTACTTACGGGCTGTCTGAAGGACTGCGGTGTGGCATTCGGAGGAGTTTCCATGCTTGACTGTCTTTCAGAGGCAAAGCTTGCCCTGCGTATGCGGCCTGTTGAAAACCAAGCAAAAAGGGAAGGAAAAAGAGAAAAAAAAAATCTGTTAAAAATTAAATAAGCAGATTGGAAAAGGATTACAATTGTTATTATTAACCAACAAATACATGAGCTTATAAATCAGATTTGTAGATGACAGTGCAGTATTTGGTGGCAAATAATTTTTTAAACTCTCAACTTGGAGATTTGCCCTCCAGCATATCTCTATATGGTAACAGCTTATTTTCATCATGAAACTAACATATAAGCAACCCAATAAATCCATGCATCTCTAAAAAATAATGTCCTTAATGGTCAAATTATCTTCTGTTTTCTTGTCATGTTTTAAACAAGTAATTCACAAATTCTCAATTAACTCTTGACTAACACTCCAATACAACAATAGTAGCCTTTCAGGGATATACCGGAGTCTTTCTTTCTGGCCCATCAGTAATTTTTTCAGTTGTATGTCTCCAACTCAAGCTCTGATCCTGATTCACTGGGTGAACAACATAACAGAAAGGCCACATGAAACAGACACTAAGTTTTTAGCAATGGAACCATTACTCCTCAAACAGCTGCACAGGCGAATCATATTAATGTTGAATGACAATTAACAGCATGTTACAGCTTTCAAAGCTGTCTGACACTTATGTGACCTTTCAAAACAACATGAGGTCAATCCCAGTATTTCACAGAGGCCTGTAACCTAATTTATAATTTAAGAACTTGTGTAAATGCAATCAAAAGGTCCCTTTAAATTTGTCAGAAATGAAAGAAAATGCATTAGTGCATTACTCGGTGATTACTTCATAATGGTCACAACATAGTTTAACTTTAATAATAATGTTGAGCTATGACGTTAGATTTTATTAGATCATCAGGTAAAAATGAAAACATTTCTGCACCTTTTACTGATTGCTCATTTTCAACCCATTTAGAGGGAATCATTATTTCATTGCAGCAAGAAAAAGTCTCCAAAATCATGACAGCAAACACAAACGAGCGACAGCAAGCATGGCAATGGAAAGGCACAATAATGGCTGCAAGGACAAACAGCTACATCCTCAATTTCAACAAAGTACTGAGCAAACATTGCAACAGTCCCAATGAAACCTGCATGTTTGTGTATCAGAAGCAGATACTTATTGCTAGGTGCCATTTAAATACGTTCTGTACTCAGGACCAAGGTAAAATGAAGCCTAACCTGATGTAAAAATGATTCAGAAACACTAAATTGCTGTAATGAGTCATCTTCAACCATTTGTTCTTTCTCCTCTGCGGGACTGGATTATGTCTGCAGAAGCCAAGTCTGTTGCACATATTTGAGGATGGCAGTGGATCTATAAAGGTGTGGACGGACATCGTGATCCGATGTTCTCTCTAAAGGATGCCAAAGTATCATCCTTCAGTGTAACACTGATATCTTATTACTCAAACGTTGAAAAGAGAGGAAGAGAGAGATTTTATGAAGCCAAATTCCTTCTATGATCTCTCTCTAATCACCAAATGTAATCACACTTGTAATTTTTTCTTTTTTTTTTTTTATGAGTTTTGGAGTGCAGTGTAAAGTTGGTTTCTGCACTCCTGATTCCTGATCATTCTGTCCAATTTTTTGCTACTCACAGTTCAGGATTTGTGATAACTGTATTACTCAGCACTCAAGGCCACAGATGATTTATCAGCCTCAGTTGTACAATAAAGTTATATTGTATTTGATACGCATTTATAGTTACATTTTTCTATAAGCTGCTACACTCTTTAAAATATTTGTGCATTTACCTTTGTGAGCGCCACACAAAATTTAACTGATTCATCCATAGGCTTGTCTCTTAAAACTAAAAACATCCTCACACACTTCTATTTTTGTACCTGACTGATCTATTGGGGCTATTTTAACTACCCATTCCCCACAGGAGCTGTTTTTCCTCTTGAACACAAATAATTAAGACACTGTCATCTTATGATTTGCTTGCTTACATAGCCTGTAAATAGGCGACTCTCCAGGTTCTATTCTGAATCCCAGCTAATTGTTTGGTATCCATGGAAACAACTCCAAGAGCTTGTGCTTGAGCTGTAAAAGATATTGGCACATACAACTGCACAATAAAGACGATGAAACACACTTTGAGGCCTGATATCGCGATGCACAACACAACGCGTTTGGAAACACACATGTTGTGCATATTTCATCCTCGACTGAAGAAAATATATCTGTTTCTTTTGTCTCATGAACACGCATGCATGCACGCACATCCTCCACACACGCATAATTCAGAGATACAGTGAACTGACTGAAAGGCACATTTCGCTATTTTAGACCTTTAACATCTCTGTTCCTAAGCCAGTCACCTGTAACTGTGGTATTTGAAGTGAATGTGACATATTAGAGCACACTGACATGCTCACACGGGCTATTCTGAATGTAAATTGCTGTCAGGATGGAGTGTGTGGGTGCCAACAGCCCCCAGCTAACTCTGATACAGCGGGAGAGGAAGACAGAAAGCGGAAGACTGCGAGTGGGTGTTGGAGAAACATACTCAACCTTTTGAATATATCTCTCTCTATTAATACATATTTAGAAACATGATTTGTTAAATAAATTATATAAAATCTAAACCTTTTCATAGGAGGAACATGGCAGGAATTAGACACATAATAGAAGCCTGATGCAATACCAATCCATCTTAACAAAATGCAAAATATAAAATAATGCATATCATGAAGTCTCACAGAAGCAATTAAGATGTGCTTAATGAAAATGGACATAATATATTATCTATTTATTGGCCACAAAGTCAAAGGAGTTGACTTTGTTGAAACTCTAATCCAATCCCAGAAGAAAACCTTTGTCCAAATAGTGCCTGTGGGTTGGCTGACAGATGCACGTCATCAAAAAGTGAGGCCTAAGATTCAACATGAACAAAACTTCACACATAATACAAATCTGTTAATAACCCCAGACAGTTTCACACGGTTGGAAAGTTATTTTAAAGTTAGAGGTTGGACTTGTCCTCCCAAATGATTCTCATGTCATGCAGAGGACAGTAACAACTAAAAAACTAGCACAACCTAAATTCTCCCAGAGGACCCTGCAGGCAGTCTATACTGTATGGTTTAACTTGTACAGTGAGTACTGCATACTATCATAGGAAGTCAAATAATAAACCACTGCAGCTGAAAGTAAACATCATGCAGAAAATCCATTAAAGGAGCTCTACAGCCCAAAATAAAATCCCTTAAGGTCTCTCTTTTTTTAGCAAATAGAAAACTGTGCTTACTTAAATAAATGCAGCATTTAACCCTCAAAAGTCACTGATTTTGGCTTTCACTTGTCCCCCAAAATCTGTACTGCAATTTCTTACAACACAGGGCAACAGATTTTGGCTTGTAAATGCCAGAATTTATGGCATTTTCCTGTCAACAACAAACAATCAAAAATGTCTCATGTGAATATCAAACATGAAAGAATTCTACAATCAAGTGTAATTTTCTTGATTGTAGTGCAGCAATCTGCTTTATTGCATTGTTTTAGCATATTGACACACTTCTAAAAATGTTCTGAAACAAGTAGATCTACATTGGAAATAGGTTCAAATAATCTCACTGCACTATGAGTTTTTTTTAGTTGTTTGACAGAAATGACAAATCATCAAATCAGAACAAAATAAATATATGTAAAATCCAAAATTTGCAGGCGAAATTGCATTTTTCAGCCTTTATATTTAACAGTTTAGTTTATCATACATTTATGTTAACTAATAATCAATATACATGTAAAAATTTGGCTATTTTTATGCACAGAACACTTTTCTCTCCTGTACCTCCAGATATAATTGCTTAGTTTCTCCTCAGTGCACAGATTTAATGAACAGTCAGAATCTGCATAATCTGTACTTTTGTCTACTTATGTCAAGATGTTATGACATAAAGTATAACAAGTTTAAAAGACGAGATGTGACTTCAGACGGTTAACTCAACAGTCAATACATTAGCTTTGCGAGATGTCAATCTGGGTGCTTTCTCTTGCACCATTTTGCATCCCTAAATAAACAACATGCACAACATAATCAGATTTTTGGGTGTACTGCGATTTAGGTTAATCTGTGGAGTAAGACATATACAGTATATATGGATGGAATTAACGGGATTCTTTCTTTCACTGAATGTACACCCGCTTGTTGCTTAACAAGCTTATGAGGAAAAAAGTACGAGGAAATGCATGTGCAGAATGTTTACGCCAATTAGAAACTAGTGGATCATTGAGTAAATCAATTAACAATCGCATAATCTAGGCCTGTTACTTGGACTATACCAATGTAGATTTCAATCTGGTTTCAGTGTTTACACACCATTTGAAATAATTTATTTTCTAAATTTCAACCTGCATGTACACATACTGACTGATAAATCAATACAAAGCTGATTATCATTTACATTTTACTCATGGTTCTATCATGCCTACTCTGTCCTAATCTGCGGCATTTAGCTTACGAGATAAGGCAGCATGCTTCTTGATGTTCACTTTATTTTTCCTATCACATTTATGGGCCCAATTTACACACTGTGATTCATCACTTTGATAGATATGAGCTGGAATTCCTTGATTTCATTGTGAATCTGTTCATAGTGATGATGGTGTACTCTTGTGACAATGTTTCCCCTAACAGATCACACTTGGGAGATCTGATTCTGTCTATTCTGGACCATCTGACAACCAGGAGGTGGCTCACAGACAGGCTTGCTGGGGTAGATGTCATATTCATGTCATATGGAAGTCACCGTAATTACCATTTTTGACTAGTAAATAATGTACACACCAACAGCCAACTGGTAATTACAACACGAAATTTTGTATTTTCATGACAGCTCCAGTCTGTCGACATGGCTGTATATCAAAGCAATATGTCATATCCTAATTTAAAGCTGACTTGATCATACACACTAATTTTCCCAATAATTCACGCTGCTGATCATACAGCCTTTGATTAAAGGTTACTGTTAATACTGATGTATGTTTATACTGACAATTTTATATACCAGCATGTGATGTAAAAGTATGAAAAGACAAATAATATTGAATAATCACTAATAATCACTAATACTGAATAATCACTATTCAAATAATTTGAATTATCACAGGTGTATATTCTGAGAGGTACAGCATCCCAAAAACTGTAGTGAGGGCAATGAAATGCATCCAACTTTTCCTGCAGTTTAACTCTTTTCTGCTGTCTGACAATTCATAATTTTATAAATTTACTGCTGCTTTCCATGTGAATAATGGCACATATTCAGACTGTATATGGTTTGTAAAAAACTACATCATCTAAATCCTCAAGAAAATTTCGTGGAACTGAAAGCATTTCATTATTTAGTGAATAAATTGAAATTTTGACCAAACCTAGTGGAAGGGTAGGCATTGTTGTATGTTTTGGAAAACAGTTGCCAGTAATGTAATATGTATGCAGGTTGTATTTATTGGGCTCAAATATGAAAAATGGCCTATATGGTCCTTTAAGTCATAATATAATATGTGTTTCTTTCTCTTAAGGCCATTATATTATTAAATTTTTTTTTTTTTAAATTACAAGACACATTTTGTTGAGTCTCATTTGACCTTGTCAGAGGGATGAGGTCTAATGAAACATGTAGGCATATTCTTCAGAGAATGAATTTGTCTTTGTATGCACACACGCGCGCACGCACATACATACACACACATCATGCTTTTTTTCAGTATGGATACTTTACATTCAGGTATAGACTTTTTTCACAGCCAGCACAGAATGAATAAATGACACTGATCTAGGAATTGGAGTCACATGACCACACTCTAAAACATATATCCAACACTAATCTGTACAGGGACTCAGGTCATGTTTCAGCAGATAAATGTCAACCTGATGGTTTTTCTGCCCGTCAAAGATAAAATCAGCTGCTTAAGTGCAGAATAACCCCAATTAGTGAAGATTGTGTAGAAAGTTGAAGCCATTCATGAACAGCAAGAGGTCCCGAAACAAGCAGCATGTGACTGTCAGAAGCAAAACCTCACTGCATCATCACTGACAAGCCAGCAGCATCACCATGGGATGTTTAACACAATTTAAGTATAAGCAGTTATTTACAAAAATAAAACTGAAGATGCAAAACACCAGCTCATGCTAGCAGATAATCAGCTGCTTCATGATGTAAACTCCCAGCTCTTAGGGTATTAAAGAAAGATATATATAAATAAGATATACAGTTCAACTCACACATGAAAAGAAAGCTCGGAGGAGTTCACATGTTCAAAGTGGTTTCATTATGGCCCCAATTATAAAATATGTGTATGCAGCACACAAATGTAACCCTCTGGAGCTAAAGTAGTTTAACAATTTTACTTTTCATTGAATTTGGTTTTATTTATGCCTAAAATAATCCTTTAATAGACAGGATGACAAATTTTGGCATGTAAAATTCTTGACATTTTTGGCAAGCATGCCAAATTTCTATTTCTAGAAAATTCTTGATTGCAGAAAAAAATCCATTCCAAATAGAAAATCACAAACTTTCTCATTGATTTTACAAAATAAAGAAAAAGTAAAGTTACAAAGATCACAGAACAAATTGCAGACATTTCTATCAAAAAGACAAAAATTTGAAAAAGAAAATATTAATTCAAGAAAAAAAACTAAAATAATCAGATTTACTTCAAAATACAACATTCTTTCACCCTTAATATCAACTCTCACTGTACACAACAATATTTTGAAAATAGCAAAATTTTTCATCTTGTTTAATAAAGTTTTATTTTATTTTATTTTTATTTATTTAATTTTTTTTTTTTTTTTACAATGCAGCCTTTGACATGGCAAATAAAAACCAGATTCAGTGAAAAGTAGAATTGCAAAATGTGTTAAACTCCAGAGGGTTAAAGTTCATGGTGCTTTGATTTAAAAAAAAATATTTAAATGAGGGAAGCAGGTCAGCTTTATGAGCAGAAAAATTAGCAAAAAAAGACAAGTGAGACTGACTGTTGACAGCCTCTCCTGTGCTATGTGTAGAAACAGCACTGTAATCCAATGACTGTAAAAAGTTCAGAGGAGGTGCTGCAGGTCTGAATGTGCTGTAGAGGGTGTGAGGGAGCTACGGAAAAGAACCCAGGAAGCCAGTGAACATGAAACCAAAGATATTTTCAGAACAGAGGCAAAACCTCAAAATAACAGTGATTTGTGATATTTTGCAGTGCACCTCACCAGGAAGCAGTTTTCAAAATGTAAATACCCTTAGAAAAGCATGAAAACAGCAGCCTAAATAAAGAATTTGAAGTTGCTATCTGTCACGTGTTTTTCAGTATTTCTGACTCTCTCCTGCCTGCGTGAGCGAGTCAAGCACAGTGTGTTCTAGTTACCATAGGAACGTGTTAATAGCTAGTAAGCTACAGTACCCTCACTTTTACTCATATTTGGAGACATTAATGCTGTGCTTATGAATGAGCAGATACAATGAATTTGAATACCCTGAAAGTAAAGCACATACAGTAAATCTCAGGTCCAAACAGCCATTTGAAGCTCATTATATTTAAGTAATATTTTCTCACTACAGTATACTTCAAAACAAGCTGGTTAAGAATTTGTGTTAAATTCAGAACATTAATGTGTAGGTCTAATGAAAGATACACTAACACACTAACAGACTTTCTCTTCGCTCTTCTCGAGACCTGACAATGGCAAATAAAAAAAGATAAGAAACAAGCTTTTGACCAGTTTGAGGCTACATGGATTAAAACTATGGATCCACCATAGAAGCAGCCGAAACATACACGTTGACCATGTTCCCGATAAAATGGCTAGAAATTGGTCTGATGCAGAATTTACAGATCTGCTCTCCATCTGTGCCAAAGACGCGCCGACACCAACTCTCACTTGACATGTTGCTCACCATGTTGCTGTAAACAATCTCTCACCTCCTGTATTATACACAGCTTCCAGCATTGTCTAGTCTTGCCTTGCAGATGCTAAATATCTGTCTGTAAAGGTCCTGGGATGTTTAAACAGAGCCTTTTTTGGCACTTTATCATAAAGGAGACCTATGTTTGAAAAGCAAAAAGCCCCCATTTTAACAGCTAGGTGATGTTAGCAATTTAACAGATTCCACATCTGAAAGGGGCTTAAATTTAACATTGGTTAATATGCAGCAGGTTTAATCTCCTCTTAAATTTAGTAAAACCCTGAAAAAGTACAGGCCACATGCAGAAAAATACATACTTCTATATACAGACAAGGTCAACTTTAGCTGTCATTTCTGGTGTTGTTGTGATGCCGCTTACAGGCTTTCACAGCTGACAGACATTCCTACAGATAAATCAGAATTCATTTATCTTAATGTTTTTAACGTTGTTCTCCAGTTGGAATTAAAGACAATATAAACGGAAGAAATGTAGAAAACATTTTTTTAACCTGAGAAAACATAAAACAATCAATAGGGACTTTAATGGTTGTTCAAAGCATAACATTTGGGAAACTGTGGAAACAATTATTTTTGCATATTTCTTGAGCCAGGCTGCTGGCTTCAAACGGTAATGGTCAACTCATAATGTTTGATTAGCTTAAGGATAGCTGCTGTGAGAAAATATGTATAGGATGCAAATGCTGGTTGGTAAAGCAATAAGCTGACAAATCTGAGGTGGCAAACAAAGCTGGCCGTGTTAAAAAAAAAAAAAAAAAAAAAGATTAAAAGAGCAGGAGTATAAAGTTACTGCACTGTGCTGAATGAGAGGCAGAGGCCCAAGATGGAGAACAATTTGGAAATTAAAAATATCAAGTGTTATCTCAGTTGGGTCTCTGAACAAAAAAATAAGTATCAGACAGAAATTCATGGTCTGGGGCTTAACAAAACAATTGGTGAAGATTGCAGGATATGAGGTTTCTGACAGGAGTCCCTACTTTTTAGATGAGAACATTTAAAACGATTGACAAAATGCTTTTCTCCTAGCAGGAAGAAGAATCAGCCCTCAGTGCTTCACATTAATGATGGCTGGACAGCAGCAGCATTACAGCTCCTTGGTTTTGGACTGAGTGGCATCAGCTCTTTGCTGGCCATGAAGTGACCGAGCGGCTGACAACTGCGTATGAGTGGTAAGAAGTCCAGATTTTTAGTGATTTAGAAGGATTTGAAAAACATTAATACACGCCCATGACTCAAGGAACTTTGTTATTTTGGAAGGAAGTGTATATTTGACCTGCCTTTTTTAATGATGGACCAGACAAGATGGCACCTCCTCCTCTCATATGTTCCACATGTTAGTCTCTAAACTCAATGTGACCCTACAAGCTCAAACAGACTGCCTCCAACCACAAAAAAAAAAAAAAAAAAAAAAAAAAAAAAAAAAAAAAAAAAAAAAAAAAAAAAAAAAATCGCACAGGCTAATTCTGTCCTTTCGTCTATTGCTCCAAACACACAGAAAGTGCATAACAAAGGGTGAGTCCAGTGACCCACTTCACTTCATAAGTGCACTATTGTTAGAGTAGATATTCATTCATATTAATTCTGTTTTGTAAAAAGTCAGAGCTTTTCAATGCACGTGTTGGTTTTCAGAATAAATTTAGATATTTATTTCAGCTTTAACAGCTTTAACTTCAGCTAAAGTGGGATGAAAAAAGCTGTTTTTAGTCATTTATGATAATAATAATAATACATTTTATAGAGCACGTTTCTAGACACTCAGATGCTTTACAGAGAAATAACACAAAAAAAATAACAATAACAACAATAACAAGAAGTCATCATGACAAAAAAAAAAACATAAAAAGGAGAAAGGATGGAGAGTGATGACAATAATAAACTGATAGGCTAAAGACACAAGGTTTTTTAATTATTGTATCAGTTACCATTTTTAATCTCATCAGCACTGTGGGGCAAAAAAAAAAATTCATGTTTTGTCTTGTGTATGCAGATATGTCTTTGTGAAGCACTTTGGTGCAATAAAAACCTGTTTGCTTTTAAAGTGCTATATATAAATGAAATAAACTTGCAACTTGAACTTTATAAATATAATAAAAGGCTAAATCATGTGTGATGTTGAGACTTCAGTACATTAGGAATGATAGCAAAAGTGTCCACTTTCTGCAGACCTAGTATCTTTTGTATATGGTGCACTAGTATCATTAACAAAAAAAACTATAAAATTTATGGATTCAATACATTTTTAACATTAAAGCTACATTTTCCTATCTTTTAATGGTGACTATCCTTGTCATGATCATATTACACACACAAGGTTCAGTGTTATTGTACTGCAATAAGTTAAAGCCATTTTTTTTAAGTGTGGGATTTTTTGTGTATTTGAGGGCATTGTGTACTGTAATTCTGAAATATAAAATCACTTCTTTGCACCAGCCAATTAGAAATTGTTCTAAATTAAGTCAAATCCGCCAATCAGATCACAAACTAATCTGCATGTCCAAACTCCCCTCCCTTCCTGTGCTGGTGTTCCATCCAACATACAGATGAAGCAAATAATCTGGCTACAGGTAGCAGTGAAATCAGTGAAAATGACAGTGAGTCAACAGCTCGACTGTCAGCAGCTGCCAATCAACTGACTCCTTATAGAGTTTCCCTGGAGGCAGCAGCAGCTGTGCATGGCGCCCTGCACTCAATTCATTTGTGTAGCTCATATTCTGGCCACTGTGACATGATGTATATATGGCACAAAAAGCATTATATTCACAAAATGCACCATGGGGGTACCACTTTCTGTTGCCATGAAACTAAAGTTATTAGATCTATATTATATTTATTTGTAAAATTTGATGCCAAATCAAGTGTGGTGACAGAACCAGGGTTTCATGAATTTGATTAGCATGTCATCCAAAAAATAAATCTTCTTCTTTTCCTTTCGGCTTTCCCTTCAGGGGTCACCACAGCGAATCATCTGCCTCCATCTAACCCTATCCTCTGCCTCCTCTTCTCTCACACCAACTAACTTCATGTCCTCTTTCACTACATCCATAAATCTCCTCTTTGGTCTTCCTCTAGGCCTCCTGCCTGGCAGTTCCAACCTCAGCATCCTTCTACCGATATGTTCACTATCCCTCCTCTGTACATGTCCAAACCATCTCAGTCTGGCCTCTCTGACTTTATCTCCAAAACATCTAACATGCGCTGTCCCTCTGATGTACTCGTTCCTGATCCTATCCATCCTCGTCACTCCCAAAGAGAACCTCAGCATTTTAGTCTCTGCTACCTCTAGCTCTGCCTCCTGTCTTTTCCTCAGTGCCACTGTCTCTGAGCCATACAACATTGCTGGTCTCACCACCGTTTTCATTCTTTTCACCATCTTCACCATCCTTTCATTCTTGACATCCAAAAAATAAATAAAAAATAAAAATACAGTTCCATGACACCCGTGGCACTGGCACACTACATGTCACACAAGACATTTTAAAAATTACATTTTATTTTGACAGGGCATTTTGTAGAATCAAATCCTTGCAAGGAGATACCAAACTGAATTATATGCAAACTGCATTTCATGGCTGCCCCTCTTCTTTTTGGCACATATCTTTGCACAAAATGTTTGCTTTCAAGTGTTAAATATTAATAATGCAATATTATTGTGATTATATTATAATTGGTCATAATAATCTTATTCACTTTTGTGGTATTAAGTGTGCTGTGTGGCACAAACTGCCACATCTCAAGGTGCATTTTGTGCCACAAAACATACATGTTGTGACATAAAAAAAAAACATCTTGTGCGTTAAATTCACCATATGACACTTTGCAGCCCAAGAAATGTCTCATTATTGTCTCATCAACAGCTACAGAACACAGCCAATTCTATGAGTGGGTAATTTTCCACAACAAATCCATAAACCATCCTGTAAATTACCAGGAGGAGAAATTTCCAAAACAGATAACCAAATAACCTTAACCAATAAAACAACTGTTACTGTATAGTAATGTACTGTAATAGTTACTGGGTAATTTTATTTAAAAAAAAATACTTATAAGCAAGGTTAACCTTAGCTGATGTCCCACCTTTGGTAAACCATACACACAGTGTATCATACAGTGTGTGTATGTGTATGTGCATGTGTGCATGTGTGTGTGTTCAGAGGTCATGGCAATCTGCAATGCACCACATTATGAGTAGGTCCAGGTTCACCAACAAACTGAACCTGGATAATTACCCTCAATGTGCAGGTGTTCCTAAGAGAGATGTGAAAAAAAAGACAAATTCTCTTCACCTTATGCACACTGGACACTTAATCAGTATTAGTGTCAGATGTTAACAGCTGGAACTGCCTCTCCTGTATTGTCGACACACCAACAACAATCATTTCTTTAAGGTGGACAACCAGCATTTCAATACAATGACCAATTGTCATAAACACAGAATGAACACGTCACTGTGAGATGGTACCACACAGATACAACAATACAAGTTTCCCAGTATGTCACTTTTCCCTCTGCATACACTCACCCGAATACACAGGGCTTCCTGGTAACGACTCCAGAAAGCTGGGCAACTTAGTTACATTTAAGGGTGCAGGGCCAATCTGATGGATCTCCAGGGCACTTGGGGAGAGGCTGAGCTTCCGGATTTACTTGCTTTTTGGTAAAAAGGTAGAATCAGTTTGCACAGACCTGAGACTTTGCTTCTAAACAAAAGGCCAGTGTTGTCTTCTTTCAAAGATAGGTGTATTCTGTTCATGAGGCCAATTTGTTTTCAGAGTGGGCAGCTTCTGGTGTTCCTGACCTCTGCTATGAGTCCTAACATGCCTCTGTCAAGTGGAAAAGCTTTCAATAAAACTATGACGCTGACTGTCAGATGGATCCTTAACCTTCAGTTCATTCCATCACTGGTGCCAAAGCTTCCCTCCCAGCAGCATCTGTGTGGTGCAGCTCAGCAGCTCTCCTGTGCTTTTCTTCCCTTTCTGCTTCCTCTGCTCCCTTTCCTCCAACTCTATTGCAATCCAGGAACTGAGATGCGATCCCAATGCAGTAATGAAGAGAATCCCTTCTGAGGACGGTTTTTGTCATCTTAATTATTTGTTCTGGGCGCATGTGACTTCAAACAGCCTCTGCGTCGCTTTAATATCTAGGATTAAGATGAACTCCTGTGTATGCGTTTGATGTGCCAATCCACAGAGCCAATTAGTTCCTCATTTGTTTTACTCTGCACAGAATACGAACACAAGGTATGTTTCTAAATGCTGTAAGCTCCACGCTAATCATGCCGATAATTAGAGTCTCATTTTAAAGGTGAAGCCTTGGTCACTGCAACTCTGAGAGGTACCCACTGCACATTGCGCGCGTTCAAACCATATAACCATCAAAATACATATTTCAGTGACTTTTAGATCCAGCTTCCATCTGATCCACAAGATGTACAGCAGCGATTAACAAAATAATCTAATTTATGTCCATTTTACGCTCCTTGCCTTCCTTACAGCCAGGGTAATTAAATCTTTCTGAGCGTCTGTAGTTCACCCTGCGTGGCACAACGGGATCCCCATAATCCAAAAATTCAGAAGGAGGGTGATTCCAGCGCCAAATTTGACGTCCTTTGCGTTATTGTGGCCCGTCACACCTGATTTTGATTTAATGGCGGTGAGTGAGAGGTGCTCGGTGATCGGAGAAGTCTCTCCGGAGGCGGAGATGGTGCGTAAGATAGTCAGAAACAGAAACCGACGCCTCCAAAGGCAGCAGAGTCCACCCATCTCTGTTTGTAACACCCCAAAATAACACGACACGATGACGGCCGCCCGCCCACTGCGCCCAATAATTACGATGGAAATGAGGCTGGAGAGCACAATAAAGTTTATGCCAAGTCAGTGCTAGAGTCCGTGGAGTGGCACTTCAGAGAAATGCAGCAGCAAAGTGTCTGACGCCATAATTATAATCATATTTGATATTAAAGGACCATACCGTCCATTTTGCATGTTTGAGCCTATTATATTCAATTTTCATACACGTGAGGTTACTGATAATCATTTCCCAAAATATAAGACAGTGAATTTAAAACATTTTTTTTTCCTACCTTGCAGACCATCATTGGTTTCAGTTTATTCTTCTACCCTATTAAAATCAACTTGTTGATAGGCTACTTGAAACGTTCTTGGAATAGGTAATCCATCATGGCAAACAAGATTCAGGTTTTTTTTTTTTTTCTTCCAAAGTTATGTAATTTTAGCGTTTAAGCACAATAAAAAGGCAGAGTGAATGTATGTCTCCACTGGGGAATACAGTCCGAAAAGAAGACCTGCCTTTATCAAAAAATTTAAATGACCATGACTTCATAAGGCTGCATAACTATTAGCAGGAGAAACATCGATTTTTAAGGTGGGTGTATCGCTTGAATATTTGATTTTGAAAGATTAAGCAATTTTGCAAAATATCAGGAAAGCTGAAATACGGTTTTATCCTTTGGGAAATGGTTGTCAGTAATGTAACATGTATGAAAATTGAAGATATTAAGCTCAAACATGCAAAATGACTGGTATGGTCCTTTAAAGAAGAGGCATTTCACATTTCAAATTTGCAGACTTGAACATTTGTCATAAACTGAGAATCAAATTTTTGCCAGCAATAAGAATAATATACTTTATTATATTTTGGAAAACTTCAGAAATTACAATCTCACATATAAGCGTACGTAAACATTCTATGAGGACCAGGTTTGATCAGAAATCAAATTTATAAATACTTATGCCCCTACAGAGAAGTAGACATGTGCATTACATATAAAATAATCCCTATGGATTATGTTGTGTATGCAGCTCATATGTTGAACATGTACAGTACATGAAACTCTTACATATGCATATTGTATATTAAAACAACATATAATGACATATCAATACATATTACATATGTGTATGTGCAACAGTATATTTGTCAGATCTAGGCAAAGCACATGAACAGTATTTGTACATGTGCTTTGCCTATTTGGCAAGAATGACTAATATATGTTAGAGATACAAAGAAAATACAGTATGTAGTTGCATGTTTTTCAAGTGTAATATATGCAACCTACAGTATATGGCCATAAATGAAAAAGATAAACTTTTATAACATATATGGCATTCTATGCGTACATATATTGCATTTCCATATGATATCAGCAGATAAATGTACTGGAGATGTTCTTCTGGACAGAAGGATAGATAGAAACAGATTTCTGTCTCAGCTTATTTTGTGTGAACTGGTCATTGGCATTACAGATTTCTCTGCTAACAAGTCAGGGCACACATCTGTTAAGTGACTTACACTATGATTTACACAACACTAAGGTCTTGCAAGTCATGTAAACCAGCCACTGGGATATTTTAATAAGAAGTTAAGCAGTTTCTTTTTTATGTGCTCAGTGAGTCATTAGGATTGTAAAAATGTGTCACCTTTTTGTCACTGAAATTGTGTGAGACAGTCCAACAGAACTGTCAATCGTGCTGAAATGTGGAGGCTACTGACTACTTTGCTTGAGATACTTTTTAATTTAATATCTGCTAAAATTGTTACATAAAAGTGTTATATGAATTCAGGTATTACCTGGGTAGAATTTTAACTTCTGGGTGGAATTTACCAGTTGGTTTTTGGCTTCATATATTGGAAAATGGTGTTGGTGTAAGCTATGAATCTAAAGTGGTAAGTAGAGTGAGATATGAGTAGTGATAACTTATTTCCAACAATCCTGTGAATGAATCATTCAAGGTTCAAGCCTTTAGAAATACAGAAACAAAGGGATAAAAACAGAAAGCAGGTTAAAGTTTCCTTTCATAGTCAACTGTATTTATAGACTCTGTGACATGACTGTACTTTATGTTAGTTACGTCACGATAGCAGGACGATTAGCATGTTCAGAGTCGATGAAATGATATTTTTCTTCCTGGTGTAATTTGGGTTTTTTTTTTTCCTTTTTTTTTTTCAGTTTTTGATATGATCATTGCAGCTGCAGAATCTAGCCAAACTGAATGCAAGAAGAATCTGATGAGATGAGGAGGACAAGTGGGAAGAAGGTTGATAAAATTGAACGGGGAGAAGTTGGACACTGTAGTTTTCAGCAAACATCAGTGATATTATTGTACATGAAAGGATATTGGGATATTAAACACACATTAAACCAGGAAGAAACCTGTGCACGGGAAACAAAAACATAACCCAGGAAATGACACACACTCACACACACCTCCATGCCCTCATTCTCAATCGTCTTCACTCAATCGCTAACTCACTCACACACACAACACACACACACACACATCTCCATGGAAACTGATAGAATAGCTGATGATAGCTGGCTTGCAAAAAAAAAAAAAAANTAAAAAAAAAAAAAAAGTCCATATATTCTGTCATAGAATACCAAGAAAAAGCTAAATCAGTGTGACCACAATTTAAAAAGAAATCCTTGGACAAAATGTGATACTTGTGTTGGTATCAGGAAATTCAACTAAATTACACCAGTGGCTCACATTCAACTTTCTGTCAGTTTATTGCTTTTTGGCCGAATGATCTGAATTTGGTTCAAATCGCTTGATGCAAAAGCACAGTGAGCAGAAAGGTTCAAGTAAAAATGAAGGAATGAAAGTTACACGGATATTGCAGATAACAGAACATAGAGGGTGGGCAAGAGAAGAGGGGAGAGGACAAGGAAAGGAGTACAGCACAGAGTACAGCACAGTACACCACCTACACTCGTCTCCATGGCAACTACCACACTAGAACGAGTGATAATGCAGTTCTCTCTCTTCCTATTCTGAAAACTGTTCAATTGGTACCATATGCACTGTGCAGTATGTGGGAGACAAAGCTATCAGCATGCTGTTGCAGATAATATGAGAAGTGATTTAGAAGCTTTACATTTTAATTGTCAATTATAGTCATGAAGTAAACCTTACCGTATATTTATCCATCAGCTAGAGACATCGTGTTAGCCTGACACTGAATGCATCACAATCGCCTGAAGGGATAACTTGGTATTTTTGAATTAATTTGTTTTTTCCTTTGCCAGAGCAAATGGCACACTGTGTGGGCAGCAGCTGCTTTTAAAGAACAAGTATTGAGGTTGATGCAACTGAAGTGCAGGATGATGCATTTAATGACCTTATACAGTATAGTTCCTGCTACTGACACACGTAACATGACACCACAGCATCTTAAAGCTGCATCTTGGTGGGTTTTTCCAACGTGACCTTTAAACTCTGTATCCCAACATAGGATCAATTTGTTGGATTTTGGGATGTACATTTCTAGTTTGTATTGACCATCCAGTTATAGCAGCTTGAAGGTGATTGTGTTGTAATGTTTAAGCTGCTATAATACTGCATTACCCCAAAGGGACTCTAGATGGCGTGGTTTCTGATATGCTTTGTTTTTCGTTTTTTTTTTTTTTTTTTTNTTTTTTTTTTTTTTTTTTTTTCCCCAAAGTTCAATCAACTGCAGCAACAGTACATTTATATCAAGCAATTTCCTGATATAAGTGGTTTGCAGGTGGTGGCACAAACTTTCTTGTTTGTGGTCTTTGTATCACTTGAGCACCATTAAAGTCCTGTNCCAAAAAAAAAATGGTTTTGCCATAATATAACTTTTGAGCTAAAGCTAGCCAAGCAAAGTACTGTATATACTCGACTATAAGCCGAGTTTTTTTCATCAATTTTCACAATGCAAATCAGGGGTGGGCTTATAGTCGAGTAATTCAAATCAGACCGAAATTTCCAGGTGTGGAAATACTACCAATTAATACTATCCATGGAAAATAGTTTAAGTCATACCTTATAATGAGATATTTCCTGACAAAACATTTTATTAAGCACATTTTGCGGAGGCCAGTAAGGCTAACGTAATCAGCTGCTGAAATAAATATCATGTTTACCGGTACCGGTGTTAGAACCATTTCTTGGTTAATTATCAAATATTTAAAATATTTAATTTGGGAAAAGTGAAATCAAATAAGTTATTGGGGTGACTGCACACAGCAATCAACCCTATGTTCTCTTCACTCTTTATTATAGGTTTTTTTTTATTATTCTGTTTATTCCACCCATTTTTTGGCGTTCAACTACTTCCACATACTTCAACCTAGAAACTTCAAACCAACTTCCAGTCATTCATGCTCCTTCAGAAAGGGGTGGACTTCAAACCAAATTTTCATAACTTTCAAAATTTCCAGAATATTCCACATTTCTTCCCGAAATTTTCCCATTCAAAATGAATGAGAAAATTCTTCAAAATTTCCAATCTTTCAACTCTTCCCATTCCTTCATACTTTCACTTAGAACTCTCATTCCACTTTTCAAATATTCATCCGACCTTCAACTATTCCCAATGGATTCCGATTTTTTCTAACTTTCATACTTTTGGAGAAAATTAAAGGGCAATTTCAGTTGTTTTCAAATTCTTNCGATTTTTTCTAACTTTCATACTTTTGGAGAAAATTAAAGGGCAATTTCAGTTGTTTTCAAATTCTTTAAAATTTCCAATTTTTTGAAACCTATCTAAGTCATACACGCTTTGAGATAGAAACTTCAAACCAACTTCAGCATGTTCAGCTTGACTAGCTCTCTAGGGGGTGTCAACAGAATTTTCCCATGATTCATAGTTTTTGAATTATTAAACTTTATTTAAACCAATTTTTCCACTTTTTTCAAAATTTCCAATCTTTCAGCTCTTCCCACTCCTTCATACTTTCACTTAGAACTCTCCTTCCACTTTTGAAATATTCATCCAACCTTCAACTACTTCCAGTGGATTCAGATTTTTTCTACCTTTTATACTTTCAGAGAAATTTAAAGGGCAATTTCAGTGGTTTTCAAATTTTTCAAAATTTCCAATATTTGAAACCTGCTCACTTCCACATGCTTAAAGGTAGAAACTTCAAACCAATTTCATAGTGTTCAACTTGATCTATCCCTTAGGGGGTTTCAACAGCTTATTCACATCTTTCATACTTTTCAAAATATTCAACCTTATTTCAGCACATTTTTTCAATTTTCATTTAAAGTTTCCCCATTCAACTGAATGCGAAGCATTCAAAATGGCTTCACATCTCTTTCAGCTCACATAGTACTTCTTATACTATTGTACTACAATTTAAACTTATTCAGTTGCCTCTTCTTCCACATCTTTTCAAGCAAGTTTCAATCGGTTTCAAGCAATCGCTTCAAGCGGCGGGTTCAGCGTGCAATCACCCCGCAGTTTCTTCAGAAACTGCACCTTCTAGTTAGTTTTAATATGCTGAATGATCAGAGCAGGCTCCGTGAAGTGCCGCTATGATCCGGCTATGATCCATACCGGCTCCGTCACGGAGGATCTACAGAGCTCAGCTGGAGGAACGGGGCAGCGGTATAGTTATTTACCTCACCTCACGTCATGTTTTGTTGTTTTGATTTTGAAAATAAATAATCCACGAAAAGAACAAGAGCGCGATGTTATCATTCCGGTGTGGTAAGGAAGAGAAGCCCCGTTAAAGCGGTGAAGTTTTAAAACAGCCACGACCCGTACATGGATTATTTTCAGAAAATCACAGGAATACTATGACAATACTCAGGAAAACAGGTAATTCGCTAAACAAATAAATTGATGGAACATCATCAGGGGGTCGGCTGAGGGAATTCCAAAACTTCGAATGGAGGAATGCTCCAGCACATAGACAGACCCGCATCGACTCAGGTACAGAAAACACGTAACGGGTGAGATTCTTAAAAAAGAAAGAAAGAAAGAAAAAAACCTCACCATAATTACATAACTAAATATGCTAAATAAGCGCTATGATAATTAAAGCACATTTGTAAAGCTTTCCTTACCTTTATCACTGCGTCGTTGGCGATTCAGAAGAGGAAGAGGAGTCCGGAAAACTTAACGGCATCTAATGTTTATGTAATCAGCTACGTAATCAGCTGTTTACCGGTACGTGGATTATTTTCAGAAAATCACAGGAATTCTATGACAATACCCAGAAAAAAAGGTAGGCTAATTTGCTAAACAAATTAATTGATGGAGCAACTTTGGGGGGTCGGCTTATATACGGGTTTCTGTAAAAAAGCTAAATTTGCAGGTCAAAATTGGGGGGTCGGTTTATAGTCCAGTATATAAGGTATATTACTGGTACTGGACAAATACATGACCTGTCTCAGTGCAGAGGACAGCACATGACATTTCTTCTGTGAGCCTGAATGGGTTGTTGCAGGGACTATTTTGGGGGCTCATGGCCTCATTCTTCTTTCTGTCCTTTACACCTACAACTACCTCATTGTGGTGGTAGAAAAATGGTTGTCGACCACTTTCTAGAATCCAGAAAGTGGTCACAACTAAAATTGTTGTTTTGTGATAGTTGTAATAGATAATAATATACATTTAAATTAAAACACATTTTAACACTTTTTTTTTTTTGAAAGACGCAGTTGCTCGGATATTGGGAGTACTTCATGGGGCCTTGAAATTCATAGGGGGTCCCCAGGCTCAAAAGATTGAAGGCCACTCTTACAGATGGTCGATGACAACAGCGTTCTAAACTGAGATGCTCAGTGGTGACATTTCTTCTATGAGCCTGAATAGGTTGTTGCAGCTGTAATGTGCTTAAGAATTGATATAAAGATAAAGGTGTGAATCACTCAAATAGATTTTCCCATATATAATATTGCTTATCAAAAGTGGATGTTACAATATTTGCTCTCTATACCTAGAGAAATATGTTATTAACTGTGCTTACCTTTGACCTGTTAAAATTTGTTATTGCTTGGTAATTCTACCTGTCTCACAATGTCCTCTGGACATGATGTGGGTATATGACATCATTTCCTGAGCTCTTATCTTCTTACAGCTTTTTCATGATTTCCTTCCTGCTGTGCATCCATTTGGAGCCTCCTGGCCTTCATCGCTGCCATTTTTACTCATCTTCAGTTCTTCTACTTATGGGTCTTCTGTTCAAGTTCCCAGTCCATAAATTTCTGTTTGCAAAGGTCACTGAATTCTAGTTGAAGTTCCTCAACATTTCTGTAAAGAGCTTGTTTTCTTGCTTTCACAGGGTTGTTTTTGGTTTGCAAACCCAGGAGAGTGATGGTGACTCATTGTCTGCTCTCTGAAAGTCAGTCTATAAAAACCCCTGGATCTATCTTATATACGCTCAGCTGTACTGTCTGCAGTTTTTACTGTGCTGTCTGCTATTTACACAATATCTTGTGTGCTGCTGGGAAATACTGAATGAGTCTGTTCTCCTCCAGCCTCCACTATATATTAAAATATACCTGCCACTGCATTTAGCTGTAATTTGGTAAATCAGTGTGTCACCTTATTTCTTTTCTCCTTTCCTTCCTTTATGTGTTCTTGCTCCTCTATTCATTTTTTGTTCCCATGCACCCTTTCTTCTTTTCTTATTTTGCTTCTTTCTGTCCTTTACACCTACAACTACCTTCTCCTTTTTTGTTCCTTCCTTCCTACATTCCTTATATCTTATTCTTTTCTGCCTATTTTCATCCTCTTGTTCATCCTTTTTTCTTTCCTTCTTTTACTCTTCCATTCTTACTTATTCTTTCATTCCTACCATTATGTTTTCCTCCTTCCTTTCCGAAAAATGAAGATTTTAATTATGCCATTATGAAGAGCGTTGAGGCAGTCTTTACTATGACTACTTTTATTTTTGATACTTTAGAACATTTTATTGCTAATTTTTATTTATTTTTACTTAAGTAACATTTTGAATGCCTGTATTTTTTCATTTTAATATTACTACTTTTACTTAGCTAAAGGATTTCTAGTGACTGTCGTGAATAAATGCATTTTGAAATGTGGCTTTACAGTAGATCAATGCGTCAGTGATGTGGGTATATGATACATTATTTCCTGGGTTTAAAAAAAAATTGTGTGAAATTGTTAGAGCCTATGTATGTTTGCTGCACCCACCGCTTCCTGTTTTTAGCATCTTTCCATATGCCACTCATTCTCTTCCAGATTCTCATGTTATTTTCTAAAACCTGCTTGTTAACTCATACTTGTTTCGAAATTCATTCCGCTACCACATACAGTACATTAATCCATTTTTGGCATTTGGTCATGTCTGCCTCGGGAGATTCTCTCCATTTTTGGGTTTGGAATTGTTTCTCTGGTTGGGCTTTCTGTCACTGTCATCTCTGGAAATGACAAAGGTAGCACAAGGTGAGGCCGTTGGACAGCCCATCAGAAAAACTTCAAGATGGGAAAACTGTCTCACTGCACTTCACCAGCATTGTCCACAGCACAAATGAGACCATTCGACTGCCTGAAGAGCAAAAGATCACTAATGGTTTCCCTTATTAATCTAAGCAGCCTGGTTTCTTATGCTGAAACAATGACACCATCACAGTAGCCCAGTCCTCATTAAAACGAGGAATGATGTGGAATTAAGGTCTTCATAATTTCAAATCAGTATTCATGTGTATGTGCAATTGCATAATACATTATTCATTTATTCCAAATTAATTAGCACTTATGTCTTATTATTAGCACTTATATTTCTCCTACATCTGTGCCAAGGAGCTGATAGGTGACATTTAAAAAAAACCTTTATATCACAAGTATTGGCTAATCATTTTTGTTTTTTTAATCCATCATGCCTTTCTGATCGTTTTTTTTTCACTGTGGGATGAAATAAAACTAATATGATTTTCTTCATGGCTCCATTTTAATTTGTGAAAAGAAATCCCACCTTTTTCTATAAGGTTTTTATTTTCACAAGGGCACAAACAATCTGGCTTTCTAGTATTATGCAGTGTCGTGGTAGCTGAGGGTAAAAATCAGGGATGTGAGTTCTACATGAGATCATGCAGAATGCATTTTCTTCTTACTGCACTGCCAAAGACCAGCTGACAGCCAAAGAACTGCAAATGAAGCCCAGGCTTCTCTGTACAAAGACTGGCATCAGCAGCCTGGTTACTTAGCACAGGACAAAGACGTGGCTGACTGCTTAGGAGCAGTAACCGGAAATCAGCTTCAGTGCAACATGACTCTTCTTGGCAGCTATGTAAAAACTGGGATTTGGGGGCTGTGCCTACAAAGGTAAGTTTCCTGCATTCACCATCTGCTGAAGTCTAAACTGACTTGGAAACAGAATCAGTAGGATTTCTACCTGAGAAGCAGAAGAAATTCAAGGTCAGCTTCAACAGTCAGTTACGACAGAATGTCAATCGCTATGCTGATAGGTATCTCATACAGACATTTAATGTATACACTATGGAGATGCCATTTAAGTTATGTAAGTGTGTATGCTTATATATTACATTTACTTTGGGGTACTCTAGTTAAAAATAAGCCTTTTTTAACAATGTGAATGTAATTGTGTCAAGATTGCGTTTAGTGATATGTACTGATAATAGAGTAAACCTTAGAAGTCAGGTCAACGGTGCTACTATAGTTGTAATACTCTGATGTTTTCACCATAGCTTTCATTCAGTGTCTGTACACTAAGGAATATGTATAGAAAACCGAATTTAAAGTCGTTAGGAGTCTGCTTCCCTCACACATAGAAAATCTACAGCACCCAAATCAGATAAGATACCTTTCAATTTTTGCTCTAAGAGGCTGTACACGCGGGTATATTTAGGCCAATCATTAGAAAGCATGGGAGTTAGTGAACAGAGGTCAGCATAACATTGTGAGGTGCCTCAGTCAGTACATGTCTTAAAGCTTAGAAACAATACTAAAAAATCTGGATTCAGTCATCTTTTTTTTTTTTTGCTTTTTTGTGATGTACTTATTTCATTTCTATTATTATTTTATTTAATGTTTATCTGATTCAGTAAGTGCATCTACAGTTGTGCTTCTACTTTTGGGAAGGCCACCAGACAAGCTTTTTTCTTTTTTTTTTTTTTNTTTTTTTTTTTTTTTGGCCTCTCCTGCATATTATGTTTTCATATTATTTTTTACTAGTAATAATTTTATGACTGTCTTGTCTTTTTATAAAATAAAATATTTGTCTGTGCAAACAAATAAATAAAAAAAAAAATACATAATGCCGATTCAAATTAAGAGTTTTGTAAACGAGGTACTGGAAGCTGAGCCACTATTCCTCACAGGTTAGCTTTTGTTCAAGTGTTAAACATGAATGTGTTATTAAAGAGAAATCACAGAAACAATCTGATTCCAAGTTTCAAATATTTATTGTTTTGCATGAGGTATATAAGCATTTGTAAAAAATACCTTAACAGTAGAAAAAAGACATCTCATTAAAAATAATAAATCAATAACAAGCTGCCAATGTACTGATATAAACCATTTTATTCTAAAGCTGAGTGGCATTCATTCACTTAACCCAAATTTATTAATGAGAATATTTAATCACAAATTAAATTCTATACACAGTCACCGCACCTTTGACTTTTTTGTTTTAGGCGGTTTAAGAGATTGCAGCAACTGAAACTGGTGCCACCTGTGACATGGCAATAGTTGTTCCTGAATGAGATTTTGTATTCCACCATTCATTTACTCCTTCATTAAACGACTTTTACGTAACCAAAGTTTTTATATGCATTCTGGATTGAAGCAATCTTCTTTATTATAATTGTTTGGCAAATATTGCTTTTAAATCATTTCTGTTTTTAAATTTCAGCTGTGACAACCCATGAAGCTCCTGGCGGGTATAAAAGATATTGAGATTTCTTTTTTAGAAGAAGAGGCAATTTAGTCGATAGGGAAAGCAAGTGATCGTTATTTTTCTTTATTTTACTCAAGTCACTTTATCTAAACTAAGAAATAATAAAACACCCCTAAACCTATTTCCTGTTTTATTTGTGATACTGACCTATGAGGCAACTGCACTCTGCTTGACAAGCATTTTCTGGCGGGCACCCTTAGATGCTGAGGCATCAAGTCCTGTAACCCCCCCTGAAGTGTTTGGGAATCCATGAGCAGCCACGTATTTTCGGTAAGCTTCTCGGATGATTCGGAAGGCTCGTGCGTTGGCATACGGAATGTCTGTGACTGGGTCTCTGTACAGCGCGGCCTTGTGAGTGACAGGACACACTTCCTGGACGGGCAGCTGGGGAACCGACTGTGCGCTATGCAGAAATGCGGCATCAAAAGCCTCGTCATCGCTGAAGGTTATATAAGTGCGAGAGCATAAACCGCCCGCAGGATGCTGGGAAGGTGCTGTGGAATTTGGTGCAGCAGTTTGTGGAATGTCCTGATCCAACCTTTGAAAAATAAGGAATGGGCAAAAAAGAGAAAAAATACTGCCATTTTTGCATAAATATAGTGTATATACTAATCTATGCAAAATTTGTCTTTGGGTAGATGGTTCGTCAAAATGGAATGGACATTTTATTGGCAGTACATGATCATCTAAAGTTGTGGTGCTGTAATTAAAACTCAATGAACCTTACAAACATCTACATAACCCCATGAAATAAATTTCTAAGAATTTCAGCAAATACTTAAGCTCAATGCTATTTATTTCTTACCTTGAAAGAGAAGGTTATTTCAAGCAGACATAAAAAATATACTTAATGGTTCAGAGAGTTCTACATTCTATCTGGCCATTTATTAGTCTAGTAAACTAAAACTGGCAGGAGGTCATACTTACCCTTCAACATCCACGTTTTCTTCTTTTAGAACTGAGTGAGAGACTACTGGCATCAGGACTGAATGATATCGAATGGTTGGTCCTTCAAAACGCAGTTTCTTGTGGACTTGTTTCTTCTTGTCTGCCTCCAGCCGTTCATAGTTCTCTACAGAAAGAATGTAAAAGAAAATAGGGTAATCTATATTTTCAGTGAATTCCTCAAAAGAAAAACATTTCAGACAATATAGTGGTAAATTTTATTGTTTTTCAAGAGCTTTGGGCTCATTTTTTAATTTGTAATACTTAGTATTTCTACTGTTATTTTCTTTATACATTTACATTTCAGTGTTTGCTGTTTACAGTAAATGAGAATTATATAGTAGTTCTTTTGTTTAAAGCAGCATTTCAACATGAAAACTGTAAAAAAAAAAAAAAAGTATTGATAAAGTCAGACAAATTACTTGCCAACAACTATGTACATAGTTATGCTGAAGCCTAAATAAACATTCTAGATAAAATGTTCAACTGATAGAACTGAAGATTTTAGTACCAATTCACTCTTTAACTGTTCAGTAAGGTCACTAACGGGGCAAATTCCTAAAAACTTCAGCTAGTCCTTAAGCACTGCTTTGTGTTCTCACCTAAAGATCGGATGTTGAGCTCAGCTGTTATCTTGGCCTCAGCCAGCAGCTCTTCCTGTGTAAGTGGCCGGTCACGGTGAGCACCTCTCCGTCGCCGAGGAGCATCCTGCCGCTCCTGCAAGCGAAGATTGGTCTTCCGAGTGTGTTCGCTGGTGGACTGTCGCACTGATTTACGAGCTAAAGAGGGATTCAAGAAAACTGCTCAATAATCACACACAAAGAGAATAGATTAGATTAGATAGATTAGATTTAGATTTATTTGTCATATGAATGTTAACACAGGGTCAACAGTACAATGAAATGTGTTTCACGAGAGAAACGGGTCAGCTCAGCAGTAAAAAAGGAACAAAATAATAAGAGCACTTCTACAGAAGATTAAAAAAATAAATAAAAAATAAGGTTGAGAATAAGTAAAGAATAAGAAAAACGATAATAGAAAAATGACAATACGAGATAAGTATTAAAACAAATAAAATATAACATTGTACTATACAAATGGCAAAAAGAAAAATACACGAAGAAAAATATATAATACTATATACATTTGTAAAAGGGANAAATGGCAAAAAGAAAAATACACGAAGAAAAATATATAATACTATATACATTTGTAAAAGGGATGTAGGGGTAAAGTGACAAATGGTATATTGTTATTGCACAGATGTGACGGAATCAGGAAGGGTGAAAGAGAAAAAAAAAAGTATATAAATAGAAATATAACACTCATATATATACAGGGAAATAGGTTCAATGTGGTAAGTAGCAGCAGTCATGACAATAGTGCAAATTTTTATGTAAAACAGTAAACAGTAATAGTGCAGACAGTGGAATCAGGTCCACAGTGAATCAGGACCACTAGACATGTAATGATTAAGTGCTATAAGTTAAACAAATGTGGAGCATATTTAAACTCTTTGCAGACCATAACGCATTCAAACGTGCAAACTTTTAGTTTATCTTAGAACATACTGACTTCTGCTAGTGGACAATTCTGGACTTCCAAGGATTTCATAGTGTTGTGCTTTGCGTAAGCAACTCTTTGTGTTTTGATGCACATATAATGATTGACTGTAAGTGTTATAACAATTCAAGCAAAGTCTTTCTGGTTCATTACAGAGGTATTTGAAAACTGCAGTGTAGGCAGACTTACGTTCAGCAAAATCCTGGAATTCCTGTGGAATCCTCCTTTTGAGCTCCACTTTGCTTTTTTCAGTATTCTTCTGTTCTTCAGAGGGTCTCTTGGGTTTCGGCTTTGCTACTTTTATCGGCTCCTAGAATTTATCAAAAACACAAAGAATTTTTTCATACGTATGTATAAAACCAGTAAAGTGAACAAAAAAAAAAAAAAAANAAAAAAAAAAAAAAAAATCAATCAGTTGGATGAATATAATGAGTTTCAGTAGAAGTCTCAAAGTTAAAAAATAATTGTGCCCAAAACATCACAAATACACACACAAATATATAACAAAAAAATAAAATATGACATAAAATATAAAATATCTTATTACATAACCTAAACAACCATTAAACCGTTCAGTTAGCATATATCTCAACAACACACACAAAGCAGCTCAAGCAAAGACAGATGACATGAGTGGATTTTCTGCCATAAATATTTGACTTGTACTTTGAAACTTCTCCTGTTCTTAATGTGCTTCATATGAATTGGCAATGAGTTGTGTGTCATGTGCAACCTACTCCGAAAAATCTTTTACCAAATATACAGGAATTAAAAACAAGCTAGCGGCCAAATGCAGGTAAAAGTTGCTTGTAAGTGGTGAGTTTTTCTTCTCTTGCTAAAATCTTAGCAGCTAACAATTCTTCTTTGTTAATTTCAAATTACTTCACTGTTGAAGCAGCTTTCTGTTTCATTGATGGAGAGACTTGATTCAAACTGTGATAGCTACCGAATTGTCTGTTGCTACCTTATAAGCTTTAGTGACAACTCGACTTTTCCTCCGAGGTGCATCCTCTTCTTGGTCACTGTCTGGTTCATCTCCTTCATCGATGTCAAAATCACTGTCCACTTCATCCTCTGTGTCTGAATGGTCTCCATGATACTCATCATCTCCTGATTCCTGGAGGGGAAAAGGGCAAAACTGTTAACATTACTTAATAGATGGATTAAGAACACATAATTTATTAGAGTACCTGTTACTCTAACATCTCCTCCTCCAACATAAAACCAAATTTCATCCACGGGTTTGTATAAATTGAAATTAGTATTTAAAAAAAAAAAAAAAGTTCAACATATGTGTCAACACATAAGGCTCATCAAAGTGTCAGAAGAAATAAATGATGCAAATCAAGATTTTTTTTTTTTTTTAACTATTTTCTGTTGGTGAGAGTAAAATGAGTCCCGTACAGCAGCTCAACCTTAACCTCCATATACAAGCTGTAAAGTCAGAAAACAGACAGTGCAGCCAATTACATCTGACTTTTACAAATAAAATATAAAGTTAAGCTTTCTTAATAACTACTCTACGATTATTAAGAAAGTGGTCAATGCCTCTAAGGTTTCATACTAGTAGCCATACATTTTGAGTAGGTCTGCAGTGACTAGTTAGCCGTAAATTAACGTTATTATCTGTTTACTTACATCGTTAAAACCTCCATAGGTTGTCTTGTAGAACTCGTCCTCTTCTTCAGCATCCAGCAACTTTGACATACGGTTGCCCGCAGTCTTTCGGGGCTCACGATCAACTGCCAGAGTCATAACTGTAAAAAATAATAATGATGCTAAACAGCTAGACAATTCTAACGCTAGCTTATTCAGCTAAGCTAGCTTTCTGCTTATCTTAGATGTTTTGGAGTATCTCGTAACACTGTTCCTTTATTCTGTATCCGTCATAATTTGACTGTTAATAAGCATATTTAATCAAGGTAGGAATATGTTTTGAATTGGCATAAGCTACGTTACGTATTCACTCCAGTAGCATTAGCTTGATAAACGTACCGTTAAAGCTAACTAGCTAACCTTGTATGGCCGCTACGTTCTTCCGCACAAACACTTCCGGAGCAGTGGTTTTACTTCTGGGCTATTGTATTGAGCTGTGTTCAAGATCAAAAAGTGCTGCTCACACGCACACGCAGGGGATTTAAAAAGTAAATTCAAACAACTGAAACTAACAATGTCTAACAATTTGACTATAATAATCGAATAATCTACATTTTGGATTCCACCGCATCTCTGATAAAGTTGTCACTGAAAAAAGTGGCAATATGGTGCACAGCACTCTATTAGCTGACGTAGCATTGTCACCATGGCAACAACATCATCTTGGTGAAAATTTTAGGGGTGATGAACTAAAAATGAAACTGAAGCTGCTCATTAAGATGCACAAAAGAAAATTACTATGCTGGACCTACATTTCACCAAGAACATGCTCTTAAAATAGGTTAAGCTTTATTTATATTAACCTTTTTATCAGTCAGAAAACAATTTTACTTTCTGTGCTGTAATCATAGCAAAAACAGTTAGATCCACTGCCACAAATCAGACTTATCTGAATTTACATTTGCACAGGTAAAACTTATGGTTGTATATAGTTTCATGCATCTGTCTGCTGAAGTATGTGCTACAAGAGTTACAGTGTTATGTAGCTTTCTAATGGCCCGTGAATAACATTGAAAATATAGCTCTCAAAAATCAGAAATAAGCCTGAAAAGTGGGAATAACCCTGAAAAGTCAGCAGTAGCCCTGAACAAGCAGGATCAGTCCTGAAAAGCAAGGAATACCTCAGAATAATTCTAAATAGTCCTGGGAAAAAAAAAAAAAAAAANAAAAAAAAAAAAAAAAAAGTCTAGAATAGGCATGTAAAGTCAGAAATAATCCTTAAAAGTCGGGAATAACTATGAAAAGTCTGGAATTATCCCTTTCTTTTAAGGGTACAAATTTACACAGTGAAATCAACTTCAGTTTTATTTTCATTGATGGGAATAACTAAACAAGTACACCACAAAACTGCAAGATCACATTTTCGTGAGCACAATAACTTTATTTTAATACCACTTATAAAGAGCAAAGTTTCTCAAGGAAATACGTTCATTACATACGTTAAATACTGAACAAGTAAATATAACATTGGTTAAAAAGAAGAAGAAGAAGAAGAAGAAGAAGAGTATAATAAACATGCCATAATGATGCAAGTGCTCTATATGTTTTCAAATATATAAACCTTAATATAAGGTTAACATTCAGTCAAGATGTATGAGGTTCCCATGTTGTGGCCACTAGAGGACCACAATGGAAGAGGCTATGATATTATTATGTTTTCATATTCACAATCTTTTCAATAATCAAGTCAATGAACATGCTTGCACATTTTTCAAACAACAAATGATACAAAGAGGACGAATCATAAATGTTAGTCATCCAGTTTCCTGCACATTTTCCACATTTTCTGTGGAAAACTGGACAATTTATATATGAAATGTAACTATAACATTAATTTTAATAATCTGTTAATAGTGTGAGCTGAATAATTTTCACTGTTCAGTTGTTTTACATCTTGAAGTTGATGAAGTAGCGTGTTATCAGGTGTATGATAATTATTCTATTTGTATGATCATTCAGCCCTTTGTAAGATGTACAATTAATGATTCTAAAATCCCTTAAATTTCACTTGTCATAGTTTCTTTTTTCATAACAGTGAAATGGTATGAAGCTGATTTGGAAATAGCCTGATTATTCATCTTGCATTAATGTATTGCAGAAACTGACCCTGGATCTGCTAATCACATGTCTGCTGACTCAGGTTCACTGTCTCTGTCAACCCTCATTACCTGGCAGGGGCTGATTTAGACACAGCACAAATAATGTAGTGCAATTCATCACTATGATTTGGATGTATGACAGTTTGCCTTTAATTACAAAAATTTTGAGTTTTTGTATAATTATTTGGTTTTTACCACCAGGTAATTCGTACATTAGTAATAAAAACAGGTTTAAGTGAAAACTGACTTTTTGTTTATTGACTCATAATAGTTTCATTGTGAACCTGCTTGTCTCCATGTAGTTGTCTCTGGCCCCATCACTATTTGACACTGCGCTTCGTGGCACATATGCAATTGTGGCTGTGCGCTTTAACTGCCCTTTGCTCTTACTCCAGAAAAGCATAAAAATAAAACATATGGTAACAGAGCTGAAAAATGAAAGAAACCCAATGGTTACTGCTATCAGTAATGTTTTGAGATCAAATGGGAGTTGCTGAGTTTCATTTGCATCCGGAGAGGCAGATGGAAAGGAGAACCAGCTTTTACTATGAAAGGAGTTTTGAGAAGATGACGAAAAGCTTCGGACATGGAGGCTGACAGGGAGGCTGTCATTTCCTGCTGCATTAGATGCCATACAGAGGTAAGTGCCGCTGTCTTGAGGCTGTACATAGCGAACCTCCAATGAGCCATTAACAAGAGCCCGTATTCTACCAAAGGATGATAAAGGTCGCAGCTGTGGGTTCAGCCAGGTGATGGATGGCTCAGGGTCACCATCTGCACTGCAGTAAAATAAGACTGTGTGTCCCTGATCTATCCTCACTTCCTGAGGTTTGCGGTTCAAAATTCGAGCCTGTTGACATGTGAGCAGGGCTGAGAGTTCAGTCTCAGAAAAGTTTAGAAACTTCCAGCCCTGCAGCTGAACTGAGGTTGTGCAAACTGGTGGATGTCCCCCGAAGTTCAGATACATGCGTCTGCGCACTATCCACAGCAAACGGCAGTCACATGCTAAGGGATTGTTATCAATTCCCAGAATTTCCAGTCTGTTCACCGAATGAAAAACTCCTACCTCGAGTGTGGTTAGAAGGTTTCTAGATACATTCAGCAGTTTAAAATGCACTAAACCCCTGAATGCTCCAAATTCAATATGTAATAATCTTCCTCCAACCAGGTGGAGCTCCTGAAGTCGCAGCAAGTCACCAAGCATGTTTCCATGAATGTAAGTGATTGGATTAAAAGACAGGTCAAGGTATACAAGATATACAAGATGATGCAAAGATATATAGGGCACAGCACTGAGGTTGCAGTTGCTAATGGTTAGAGATGTAAGATTTAGGCCAAAGAGGCTGTTTCCTGCCAGGGCCTCCAGCCGAGGCCAATGGGAAATGGCAAGTTCCTTGAGACGCCCCAGACGATGGAAAGAGTAGTTTGGCAGTGAGATGATGCTAAATGAGTGGAAATTAAGGTTTGTCAGCCCACTAAGTTGCGTGAGTGCCTCCGTCGGCACAGATGTGAGGTTGAATCCATCAAGGTGCAGTTCTTGTAGATTGCTTAGGCCATTGAAAGCATGATGAGAGATGAAAACTAAATCATTGTCACGTGCTTTAATACACTGCAGGACTGCTAAATCACGGAAGGTAAAATCTAGGAAAACAAGGATCTCATTACTACTTATGTCCAGTAACTGCAGTTTTGTCAAGCCAGAGAACGCTCCTGCAGGAATAATCTTCAGGTGATTGCGAGCAAGATGCAGAGTAAGTAGGCTTTGCAACCCGAGGAAAGCTTCCACTTCAATTATTACCAGAATGTTGTCACTTAAATCCAACTCCACCAGTTGAGTTAAAGTCTGGAACTGCTTTTGAAACAGAATCTTGATCTTATTATGAGTTAGGTTTAGGAGTTTAGGGTCTTTTGGGAGACCTCTGGGCACTGTGGTCAGTTGGTGAGCAGAGCAGTTCACCTCCAGCAGCACGGTGTTACAGCGGCAGAGCAGCGGACACGGCAAGCTTGTTTCGGATGTAGCTGTCACAACTGCTGCCAACAGGTAGAAAACTCTCCAGCACAGCCGATGGTGAACAGAAGCAGAAGTCCTCTCAAACATTTGGCAGCCTGAGTGTGAGACAGAGACAGAAAAGCACAAGAGTCACATCAGATATGTCTTACTGCAACATACAGGTACACAAAGGCGGTCAGTGTTATTATACTGTATTATAATCATCATCATTATTATTATTAGTAGTAGTAGTAGTAGTACTAATGGTATTATTATTTCAACATTTGTATATTATTAATATTCATAATCAATATAAAATTATATAACATTATCACTATTACATGAATATCACATGAATATACAGAGCTACTTTTGTCATCAAATTTGGTATAAACCTATTATAAAAATGCTTCATAGAAGGGGTGAAAGCTATGATCTGTTTGTATCTGATGCAAACAGGAAGTGGGTGTAGTACAATCCAGAAATTGGTGCGAATAAACTAGAATACATCATTTCTGTTGTCAGGTTTTCATAATTGTCATTGTCAGGTTTTTAGCCTCCAAATAGTTACTCTAAACAGTTCTGTGCAGTTAAAAAAGAATGTTGCAATTCATATATTATTATTTATTTATAGTGCAATTTATGTTAATTCCTGAATGCTGAAACTGTATTCAGTTATATGCCTGCTATTGCCCCCACAAAGAAATGTTGTTGACTTTCCTCACTACTTAGAAAACAGGAAGCAGCTTCTCATTTCCAGAAAGCTGTCAGTCAAGAGTTGTGTCTCCTCAGGCCTGTTAATGCTGAATAAACAGCAACACACACACACACACACAACCAACATAAACACAACAAATGTGGTCAAATGCTGTCAGATGCTGAATCATCTTTACCAAACTATGACTGCCAATCATTTTCAGTTTAGAATGATGTTGTTTACTGTATAGCATAATCCAGGTTGATGTTTTTTGCCGTACATACTCAAAAGTGATGCAGTGTGACACAACACACTTGTACTTTGCACTGTCAGCACCACAAAAGTACTGAATGAACAAAGTACTCACAGCTGCAGTGTGCATGCATAGGCATAAAAAGGGAATAGTTAGAAAGTTTAGCTATGCAAGCAAGTTCTCAGCAAGTAGTTTAAAGTGCCAATTAGTGTCACTTCAAAAGCAACTTTTATATTTATTTCAAGCATTTATTTTGTAGCTGGTTGTGAAGCTGTTTGTGGTGAGGATGAGTGAAGAGGTTTTATGTAAGCATAGAAACCACTAAACTGCACTTTAAAGCTCCGTTAAGTAATCTCTGGCCTCTGAAAGACCAACAGAAATCAGCAGAGCTCCTCCGATGCAACTCTTTCCTGTCTTACTCAAACTAATCTCCCCTAACTGTGGTGAATTAATTCACACAAAACCATATTGCTGTTTCAACAACACAGATGGGAGTGTTTATGTGGAGATGTGCAAAGTCAGGCAAACTGACCTCAATGACATCACAAGTGTTACTTTCTGTTGGTGCTAACAGCAAGGTTGAAAGCTAAAAGCTGCTCCTAGAAATTGGATGCGTTGCATTCGCTAAAAAGGTCCAGGAGTGGCTTTAGTTTTCAAACATGTAGTCTAGAAACAATATGTATTGTCTAAAGCACTAATAGGAAGTAACTCTTGTGATGTCACAGAGGTTCCTGAGTTTGTATACATATATTGTCTACAGCCACAAAATCCTTTATATAGTTGTTTCCATGTGGTGAATCATGTTCCCCAAGATTAATAAACTGAATTTGGGTGGAAAAATTGGTTGGAGTCTCCCTTCAAGGCCATCATCATTTGGTAAAGTAATGGTTGAATATTGGCAACAACCTGAACACTTACCTCCTGAAGTATTAAACCTATTTTGTGCTATGGGGCAATTTCTCTTTCAATATCTGAAACAGTTTAGAATGTTGGCAAACTGGCTTGTTTTCCTGAAACTCTGATTCATCACAACACAAAAAAGAACATTACACAGTTCATGTGGTGCTTTTACTGACTGAAGAGGAGTTTCAGAGACTGCTACTTATGATGCAACAGTGTGCAGTTGCTCTACCTTGAATGTCTTTTCAGTCTTTCTGAAATCTTGTGGTTAATTTGGTCAAATTCCTGCAGAACCTGGAACTGGCTTAATTTTTATTCAATGGAAAATTATCTAAAGCAATCATAGTACAAGCTGCAGATTTTGACACCAGTATAGTGGAAAGGGATACAATTCACTGAGTAGTTTGATAGGGACTGTTAGAAATGATAAGGCTAAATAAACTGAAGTAACAAAATGATGTTCTGTCATCAGGAGACAATTTTGTCTTATTAAGCAAAAGGGAAGAAGATGAAAAAAGTGAGAGCAAATAGTCTGTCTCTGTGTTTATATTTTACGTTTATGCATACAGTCATACAGGAGTAAGATAAAATAATAAAAACCAGCACCACATGAAGCATTTCACGGACAGCATAATTATCTGTGGATACTCAATTCTCCCTGGGCAAATTATAATATCAAAACAATTCATATTATTAGGCATACATTATTAAATTCAGCTTTAGAGGTGGTTATTTAAATACTGCAGTTGTGAAAGCCGGATGCAGGCTTATTTCTGAGCATACAGGCTCTGATGTCAGTGTCTTGTGAGACTTGTGTCATAATGGAAGAAAAATGTAGATATAACATACTGGCAAGAAAAGTCTGGGGGCCTATATAACTAATGTGGATTCACTTTGACACAGTACACCTTTACTTCTTTGCATTTTGTTTTTATTTGTTGATGATTTATCAAGATATTCAGACCCAGTTTTTCTTGTTCGATTTTTTTTTTCAGTTTGATTTCTCACTAATGACGTTTTGTATCTTCGTTTCTAATTCAGCCACTTATATGCGATATGATCACAACACAATGTACTGAATACTTTAAAATGAAATAATTCATATCACATATACGTATGTTCTTGTAATATGATTGTGCAAAAATGTGGCCACTCACATTATAAAATGATGTTTTTCTTCAATTTTAACACCAAAAATACTTAGATTACAAGAGAAGGAAAAAAACTAACCAAAGACTGTTTGGCTGCAGCATATACAGGAAAAGGCTATTATAATTCATAATTTACATTTTGGTGCTTTATTGATAGACAGATCCAGAGAAACTATAGTGAATCCAACAGTAAAATAAGTGTCCATGTCCTGATCATCAACATTAAATGCAAAGAAGTTATTAGCGTATAACTGTGAATGTGAGTTATGTGATAGAGAATGACAAGAAAAAGGAAAATGGAGTGAGGTGAGGGGTTGGGGAGTTTCATGCTGTTTCTAAGTCCACCAATAGATGGCAGCATAAGAAAAAAACAGACGAGCAATTTCAAGAACTAAAGTGATGCTGTCCAGGTAGAGGCATTATGTAACATAGAATCTTGTGTAACTGTGACTAGGGAAAAATTGATGTAACCTGTAATCACATAGCAGTTCATTGCTTCAAATTTATTTAATTTATTTATTTATTGCTTCATGTAATACTTTCTGAACATGAATATCTGAGAATCTGATGAAGCAAACAAACTGTAAACCTGTTTGACAGGACTGAAGAATCCATTCGTCAAAAATGTATGAGTGGCCAGTAGAGTGATTTTTAAAAAAAAAAAAAAATTAACACCTTTAAGTGTGAAACCACCCTCAGTTTTGGCGGTTCTCCACTCGATGTCGTGTTGTATAGGGCGTGTGAAAAAAGGAGGAAGAGCAAGATTAATTTCTTCTTTTTGAGACATTATCTGCAAAAAACTGTAATTACAAGTGTGAAATGTAAAAGTACCCCTGCACACTAAAGTCAAAACTATGCTTTTAAAATTAATTTATGGTATATTTAATTTTGGCATAACTTTTTTAGTGGTTGTATCTCACAGAAATCTGACATTATTTTACATGGCTCTTACATGGTCTGATTTTGTAACTTGATCACCAGCAATCAAAGTTAATGTGACAATCAAATTTCCAGCAAACAAACATGCCAGACTTGGTGAAATGATCTCTTACTGTATCTCAGATCATATTTTTCAGGATCTAATTTTGTCTCCACACAGGTATGAAGCTGGGGAATAAAACTGGTGGTGACAGCAGATCTCCATGCAGAGCAATGAATGATGGAAGCTGATTCCTGCTGAACTCCTGTGGGAGTATGCATGCTTCAAAGTGAAAATGGTGTACAAAAATAAATTCACAGTCATTTACAAAGGACTGACAGCTTCAACAGCTAAAACACTGAAGATGGTGATATAAAAGGCAGACAATGAGTCGTTCTTACAAAAAAATGTGATGAAAATACCAAGAAGATCAAGTACTGTAACTCACCGTCTCTTCACTCTGGCAGGCTTGTCATTGTGATAGCTCCATTTTCCTGTTACAAAAGTGCATTTATACAACTATGGTCTTTTTCTAAAATTGTCTCTAAATAGATTGTTGAAACAATTTCAGAAAATGGGAAAAGCACTGCAGGCTATGTTGTTTAGTTTGTCTTTTTTACTCAGATTATTGCAATTCATTCTTACAAGCTGCAGATACTCCAAAATACATCACATTGAGATGTGCAATTTAAGAAAAATATAAGACACGTTAGAGTCAGAAAGCTTCATCCCTGCATTCTGAAAGGTTTGGCTGCATGGAGGCAGCGTGTTGGTGTAGCTTCGTTCCCCTGTTGCTTCGCTGTCCTCATGGCAACAGTATCCTGGCTGCTGATGCGCTGGTGCTCGAAACATGCTGGGGGATTATATGGACTCATTCATGGCATCCATCCAACACGCTGCACTGGATGGCAGGAGGCAGGCACAGGTCAGCCAAATGCAGAGATTTAGGAATAAGACCAGATGGGAGTGAATTTAAGTACTGACACTTAGAAATGAAGGGGTATTCGTCAACTATTTGACCAGTCATTCTGTTAGAACTTAATGAATTTTTGATTCACACATAAAGTGTACATACATTTACTTTAAATTTGTTTAGGTTGAAACAGTTTAACCAATGTGAATCACAGTTAGATGACTGACACTGTGTATTTTGATTATATCAGTATTAATATTATTAGTATTCTGGAAAAACTTGTCATTTGGTCTCAAGTACTAAAATGTGTCATTCTCTCATTCCGCTTGCAGGTATGTCATTTAAACTGTCTTGTTTCCATATATTTACGCTCGTTTCTACATAGTTCACAAAACAAGGGAATTGCACTGGGATCCAATGGAATAATTTAACCCCACTGGCAGATTTCTGTCTTTGAGAATTGATGGTAGTATAATTCAGGTGAAATGCCTCAATGGTTCATTTGTAATTAGAATGAGTTGATATAAGGGACTGTGGATTAATTTCTAATAAAAACAAATGGCAAAAGCAACATGTGAAGAAGTACAGCTGTGATCTTTAATAGGCAAACATAAAAGAAGTTGATGTTATTAAGTCTCAAAACCATCTTCTCACTAATGCCATGTCCCTGTAAGACTTCTGTAATTCAATATTGACAAGCCTATCACTGAATGTTCCTACGTGAATTTTGAATAGTTGTGGTTTATTGGCTCAGTACACTCACGGTCACACTTGTTTAATGTATGTTTTAAACATTTTGTTGCAGTTTAAAAATGACAATAAAAAAAAGCAATCAGGGGTTGCCTGCTTCACCTCTGAGCTGCTGGATTACATTGTGTTTTGCCTGCTCACCACCATAGAAGAAGAGCCAGTGCTGAGTCAGGAAATCACCATCTGGTCCCTTGGATCTTGTGTTCATCAGCATTTCTGTGTCCAAACCTGGATTCAGGAAGAGGAAGGATCAGTGACAAATGGCAGCTAGAGCCTCACCCAAGTAAAGTCAAATTTTATATAATGTCCCCTTACCTTCTTAATCAAATTGTTTCTTCATCGTTTTTCTCTGTGGCGATCACCAATGGGATATGAGGTTTCCAGTGCCAAGCAGCCAGATAATGTGATAGAAGCAACAAAAATATTTACACAAATCAGGAGCAAGAACATTTTGGTATTATATATCACCTTTGGATTAATATGAAATACCTGGAAACAGTTATTTTGAGAATTCATTAAATGAAAACATAGAAATGGTGGCACTTTAAGGGTTATAAGATATGACACATGTTTATATTTACACTTATTCACATTTTGTTCAAAGACTACTGATAATCATATTGATCACATGTCATTCTGGACTTCTTAAGATCATTATTGATAGAGTCTCATCATCAAAATTCTTCTCTTTTACTAGCTTAAAGGTTTATCTTAAAGCCCTGAAACTATTTTGACAAAACTTGATGCAAGGGTGGGGCATGGCCCTGGGTGGGACCCCATTTAATTTTTGGTGAATTTTTAAACGATTTCTTAACACTGGGAGATAGGGTTTTTTATTTTTTGTTGTTGTTGTTTTTTGTTAATATCTTTAATCAATTTTTCAAAAGTAATACACCAAATTCAAGAAAAACTAGACATTTATCCCATGAGAAACTATTAATAAGTACAATCTAGTCTATTTAGATTGTGCCAGATGACACTAATTCAGTAGCACGCAGCAGTTTTGATTGATTGTATATTATATTTCTCATATTTCTTTCTCTTTGGGCCAGCATTTTTAGAGAATAAGACACATTTTATCTTGGCTTGTTTGGCCTTCGTGGATGTATGAGCTCTAATGAGTGCCCTTGTAGTTTAGTTTCTGCTTTTTCCAGCCGTCATACTGAAGTACATTTCTGGTCACTGCAGCTGGTTGTATATTAGATGCACATGACGTGTCTGAAATTAGATGCTCAGAAAAAGACAGGGTGGTAAAACACTTTGTATCAGAAGATGAAACTTCCCCTTTTAAGTTAAAAGAGGTGAACTTTCTTCTCAGGACAGATTTAACCCAGCAGAGAATTTCTTTTTCTAATTTGTAGCTATGCATTTAGATTCTTTGGCTGGCTGATGTTCTGTGCAAGGAGATTCATGACAATATTTAACTATTGTTTCTCTCACAATTAATTTTTAACCATAAAACTTCTTTACTTCATATAAATTTGCAGTCTTCCAGAGATTTTTCCCACTAACAGTTTTCCCACAAACCTTGTGTTGAGAGACTAACATAAGATTCATACCTGCTCATATACAGTAAGATGTCTGGTCTTGGCAGGATGTACATCTTGTGTGTCTTGTTGCTTTCCACCTTTTTGGTTCTTGGTGGATCTTCATCTGCCTTAGATGAAGCGTGGAAAGAGTGGAAAATAAAGCATCACAAGGTTCATGGTGATCAGGTATCACAGTGAAAACATATGTTCCTTTCTTTCTTTTTTATGGCATACACTCATAGTAAACTATATCATGCAGTCATTGTGTTCATTACAGGCTGAGACCGCGTACAGGCGAGCTGTTTGGGAGAAGAATATGAAACTGGTGCTGAGACACAACCAGGAGGCCTCAGCAGGATGGCACAGCTTCACTTTGGGACTGAACCAGCTGTCTGATATGGTACATTTCTGCTCCACTGATGTTGTTTGTATTTTTACTCTTCTGTTCAGAAAGCAGGGCATCTTTATGGGACCCAGCCAGATCAAACACACATTTAGACTAAACCTTTCTTTGAACAAGCCTTAATCTGGAAGAACAAGTTTTCTCAAAAATGAATGCAGATTTGATAATTAGCTTTTTCTCATTCTATCTGAACTGATGTTAAAAATGTAAATGTAAGAAACTCTTAGCCAGTATGACAAATACAGTCCAAAAACTATTCCAGTAATTATGAAAACATTTGTAAAATGCTCACTCTTTATTCATGTTTATGATTTATAATCCAGCAAGGGTTTAATGACAAAACACAGCATTTGTTCAACCATCTTTTAGACTAAGATCTTTGCTCTGGCTTGCCTATGTTGCAGTGAGAGTGAACTTTAAACTAAGAAAAATACAAATCAGTAGCACATTTTTAACCCCGAAACCAGACCAAAATCAGTCAGAAACAAAACAAGAATAACCATTAACCCACTTGACAGTTTCTCAGCACTCTGATCATACTGAATATGAGCTGCACATTAATCTGTCAGATACAAGAAAAATAATTCAGGACTTGTTCCAAAGAATTTGCTGTCAAACACAAGCTGCCATTCTAATCAGACCATAACCACAGTATTACTCATCAGGTCTGAAATGAGTGTGAGAGACCTCTGGTGGATAAAAACTGCACAACAACTTCATTGCACTGAAAATCAGCTCTCACTCCTCACACACTGCCTCTCTACTGGACCTGTGCACCGGTTGAACCTGCAGACCTACATGTCATTACTAATATGCTGGTTGATGTGACAACATGCCCAAAGCCACAGACCATTGCTGTTAATCTGCAGTTAATGTCCTGCCCTCCTCCAAGCTTCAATTTAAACCCAAACCTATAGATCAACTATAATCTTCCTTTATACAATCTGATTAATTTAATTCAGAACTGTGTGAGGTAACCTGGATATTCTGGGGCTATTATTAATTACAATTCTAATAAAAGCTGATAAACTTGCATTAAATTATGTACATAAAATCTTAACAATAAAGAATTGCAGTGAGTCTATCATTATGCTATACAATAATTACATAAAGTTGCTGCTACAATAATTCTGACAATGTGACAATTTCAGCTTCAGTTTTTAAGAATAAGAACAATACAATGATTAATCTCAAAAAATAAATTTAAGACACCAAAAGGTGCCGTTTACAACGACAATCATCAGGACATCATTCTTGACATTTTTGAGTTTTTAGTCAATTGTGTTTTCAAAGTGCTACAAAGACACGTTAAACATATTTAAGTGTGAAACAGGTCTAAGAAGAGTGTTGCTGTGCACACCTCATTGCTATACTTTGACACTGATATTTTTGTCCTTCGTGTGCTTTTTAGATTTTTTTTTTTTTTTACAAATCTCTTTTCTATTTAGACAGCAGAGGAGATCAATGAGAAGCTGAATGGCTTAAAGATGGAGGAGCCCATTAATTTCAGAAACTGGACCTTTAAGAAAATGAGTAGATTAGCAGGACCAGTACCTCAGTGTGGATTGGAGGAAGAGAGGTCTGGTCAGTCCAGTCAAAAACCAGGTAAGAATGCTAAGAGATTTGCTGTTTCATAGAGGAAAACATGAATGAGGGCTAAAGGAAACTTCTTCTTTTTTTTTTTTTTNTTTTTTTTTTTTTTTGTTACAATTTCTCCTTCTCTCTTTTCGCACTCACACAAATTAAAAGGGGTCGTGTGGGTCATGCTGGGTCTTCAGCGCTGTGGGGGCCCTTGAGGGCCAGATGAAGAAACAGACAGAAGTCCTTGTTTCCTTGAGTCCCCAGAACCTGGTGGACTGCAGCACCAGTGAAGGAAACCAAATCAAAGAAGGTTACAAAGAAGGTTGCAAAGAAGGTTACATCTCCAAAGCCTATACAGATACATCATCAAAAACGGAGGCATTGACTCAGAGAGCTTCTACCCCTACGAAAACAAGGTCATCCTCAGCGTGTGATGAGGAAGAAGTTTCACTGTTCATAGTGAATATATCTATGAATAAGATGCAATAGTTGAATAGCAATGGTTCCCGTTAAATAAATAAATAAATGAAGTCTTTTTTTTTTATATACTGACATCAAAATACTTTAAATTTATTACTTGATAGTGAATAGTAAGTTTTATCTCTGTTTGCAGAATGGGAAATGTCGGTAGTCCATCAAAGGAAAAGCTGCTTACTGCTCTGGTTTTCACTTTCTTCCACATGGAGATGAAAAGACTCTGCAGGCTGCAGTGGCCACAGCGGGACCCGTGGCTACTGATGTGAACGCTGGACTGAAATCTTTCCATCATTATAAAAGAGGTGAAGCCATACGGCTTTTCTATGGGGAGATTATGCAAGTAGGAAACTGAACCCATCATTACACCAGAGAAAATTAAAAACTTCGTTAGACCAGTGGTTCTCAAACTGTTTGCTTTATTTCATCACAGGACTTTATAAAATGGCTGAAAGTTTTAAAAGTCTAAACAGGTCTAAGGCTTAATGATGCTGAGGATCCTAAACGTTTTTATCTCATTTTATGTGTTGTTTTTTATTTTCAGTGTGTCAAAGGTGAAGCAAAGTACACTTGTATCTAGAGTTATAGATGGGTGAAAAAATCATAGAAGGGCTAAAAACAAATTAAATAAATTGCTGTTTGTATTTATCACAGACCTTTACTAAAGTACATGGTGACTTTTTAAGTTTTGCAAGGTGTTCATAGCTTATTATCTAATTGGCTGTCAGAAGTGATAAACACAATTTAGAGAGAGTTTACAGTATAAACTAAAAGTTTCATCAATTAATGCTACACTTTTGCTATATGAGCTGTCACTTGTCAGAAGTTTACTGTCAAGATATTTTGTCAGTAAGACCTTCTAAGTAATTTAATATGGTAAACTTTTGATTCTGTCAGGTTTATACAACATACCAAACTGCAACCCTAAGAAGACGAATCACACTGTGCTGATTGTTGGCTATGGCACAGACGCAGGAGAAGACTTCTGGCTTATAAAAAACAGGCGATTTGCTGTTTAACATTTTATCCAACAGGCCTCTCAGCTGCTCTCTCAATTAACCTCAAAATTTTAAGTAATTTTGAGTAAAAAAAAAATTCCCCATACTTGCCTCTTCTGGAGGATAATATAAGCTGCCTGAAATATTTTCACTGTAAAATATTCAGTGAGTGTTTTTGTTTGTTCTAGTTGGGGAACTTCATGGGGAGAAGGAGGATTTATGCAGATTGCCAGGAACAAGAACAATCTGTGTGGCATCGCCAACTTTCCAGTTTACCCTACACTGTGAAAATGAACCATCTGTTAGCAGAATTTAGGATGCAAAATTGCAAGTGGCTTAAAAAAGTAGATTTCATTATTACATCTCTTTCTGAATTTTCCTTTTACTTAAGTTCTATCATTTTTCATTCATTATCAAGAAACCTCCTTTCTCCACTTATTTACCTGTAACAATGTTTTATAATTTTCTTTATCTCATAAATTTTTGACTTACAAATTATGTTTTGTTTTTTTTTTTACAAGTTTATGAAATTATAAATACTTAAATATGATTTTAATCTTAATGAACTTAATTCAATCAAACTGCAGAGAGCAATGGAACAAACATATCAAAACAAAGTTATCAAATACTTTTTCATCTGCTGTATTTTCTTTTGTTTTGTGAGGCACTTTGTAACATGGATGAAAAAGGGTGATAGAAATAAATATTCAGCATATTATTATTTTGAACCTGTTTAATTTTCTGCTTGTTATTTTGCCACAGACTTCATTATTTTCTCCATCAATAACTGCAGTCACTTGTTAAGAGCTACTGAAAAATTAAGTTCACATATACTTACAGTTAGTTGTTATCATTTTATTTTTAGTAGTAATACTGATAAGCATGATTACTGATAATTACTGTTTCAGCAGATTAATTGCTTTTCTTTGTGTAGAAGCAGGACAATCAGCTGTGATTAACTTGACTGATGGTTTTCTGGTGGGCAATGAACACAAAATTAATAAATCTCCTGGATTAAACCTGATTGAAGGGTTTTTCCCTCAGTTTGTCCCCAATTCAGATAGGTTACAGCAAGTTCTGCGACATTAAAGAGAGCCACTACAGTTTTTAAGTTTTTGTTTCTGTGGATTACATAGAAAATGTGAGATATGGTAACAAATACACATTGTTCTTCAGTTTTGGGCTTAAAAAAAGATACACAACATAGCCAAACTTAGACGGACCCCTTCTAAATGCACGACGGACCAAATGTTTCATTTATTCAAAATACAGTATCACACTGGGTGCACATTTCTTAGTTTACTACTGTGGCCACAAAGGTATTTAAACATAATGCCATCCAGTGCTCACAAAACATGAAGTCCCTTACATCAATAAAACATTTTCATTCAGGTGTGGATGCTGTATTTCAAAATGCCAGTTAATACTTGGTGATGTTAGAGCCCCGATTAATGGTGGCTCGTTAATAACCTTTTATTTTGGGCATTCATGAAACACGTCTCTGCTTGATATAATTTTCTTTCACTATTCCAGAAATGTCAAAGAGCCTACACTTTGCCCTACTATCTGGATTTGCAGCAGCCGTGACTACTCCAGGACTGGACTGACACTGGGAACTGTGGAAGAAGATGCATAATAAAGTGTATTCTCATCAGGTCAATAAGGATTTTTAATCCTGTCAGACTTTAACAATGGATTATCTTTAAATATTATAATAATAATAATAATAATATTCAGTATTTTAAATGGTGAATGAAATTGTACAGTATTATATGAAATCCAATTATAATCTTTAATTATTAAAAATGACAATTAACATGTATGTTCTCCCTTATGTTACCACAATTCAGTATCCATGCAATGCCTAGTTTTGTGGTAGACTAAATGATTGTTTTAGCACTAATTTTAAAACGTAATTTCTCTGTGATGTTTGGTCTGTGATTGGATTTAAAGTGATTAAACCCAATAACACACATCAAACAGATCACATATGTTGACCACAGAGTGTATTATGATCACCTTTCTGCATGGATGACATTAGGTTAATGATTGAGGAAACTCCAGATTGAGGATTCTGTTGCAGGCGGATTTGGGAAGAAAACTTGGAAATGGTTAATGTCCATAACCTGGAGACCTTGCTGGGCCTGTACACCTATACTGCAATGAACCACTTGGGAGGTTTGGCGTGCAGGCTATGGTGGTATGCCTCACTGTTTTCTAAACCAGATATATATACCTGATTTTGTTCTCACTTTCAGACTTGTGAAAGGCATAGAGAGAAAATGGAGAGAGTAGACTATACACATTTGAAAGGGTAATGTCTTCATGTCTTAAAACTATTTCAATGGTCATGGACTGATTTATCACTATAGACCATTTCAGCACTAAGAAAGACCAGTTGAAGTCATTTTGAAACACTATTGTCAAAGCAATCTAACATTTGGAACAATCTTTCTACAAATGGAGCTGAAAACATGGTTGTTCAGCAATAAATGCTAAGAAACATGATTTAGATTTGATTTAGTACCTAAATTGCTGTAGACTGGACCTATCAGTGCAGCAGGATGGTTTGAGTCAACCATGTGCCATGGAGGGCTGAGAAACTACAGGGTTTCATTCCAGCAAAACTCTTCTCAGCTGAATTCAGTTAGATCCCCCTCTCTGACTGAGGGTGTGCTGATCATTGAAACAGTTGGTGTGCTGCAGCCTCTTGACCCCTTAATAGTACCTGGTTTTTGACTTCCTTTGCCCGGAGGCTGACTGTCGAGTCGGCTCAAGTTTCCTTGAGCAAGACACTGAATCCCAACCAGCACAGCTCAGAACAAAGCAACATCAGGAGCTGTTCAGCCTCAGTGGGTAGAGCTTTGGCCATTTATGTTGCAAAATAAGATCTGAAGAAAGAACTTTAAAAGAAGACTGATTTCAACAAAAACAAAAAAAAAACAGTTTTTCATGTTTTATTTCCATTATTTTCCTCATAGAACTGGATCGATAAATGGCACAAAAGTGCAAATTCCAGCATAGTCAACAATTTTCACATAAAATAAATACAGCACCTTTTCAGCATCACTAAAATAGTCTCAATATCCAGAAGTAATAAATACTGAATTTACCAAGATCTTTAGTTGTCATTTACAAAACACAAAGACAACACACAATAGATCTGTCATATTGAACTTTTTTTTTAAAATTGTTTTCTTGATATTTTGTTCCACAAATTCCATACTTGCACGTACAAACATCTACAGTTTTTTTTTTTACACACAGTACACTGATTTTGAATTGAACTCACATTTAGAGTAGAGTTTTCTCATTTAATGTACAGGTTAGAGTCAAACTAAAGGAAACACAAACGTAAATTCCTTCAATCCACATAAAGTGAAGAATTCTTGTGATTGTTTACAGATGATGGGTTTGTGTTTGTTTTCTGGGATGGTCCAGTCCAGTCATCCCTAAGAGGGTGGTAACCTGTTTGAAAGATCATTCCAGGATGTACAAAGAGGTACACTTCCTGTCAGTGAGGCACAAAGACGATCACTATCCCCTGGGAATATCCAGATTAAACAGGCCTCTTTGATTGTTTTGTTTCATTCAGGTTATTCTGCCCTCATAGGAGTTGAGTGGTGAGAAACCATGCCGTAAAAAGTTCTCCACTCCATTATAGACCCCCTTTCATTGAACAAAGTCTGCAGGCTGGTGTTTGCTTTATTTTGACCATATCCCATATCACTGTCAGATCAAGAGTCATTACTCTAGACAAAACTAAAATGCAAACCATTGACCCATTTGATAGTTTATATATATATATATAGAATGAAAATCTACACGTAGTAACATTAAATAGTAAACTTTTACATTTTGGACAGGAGCTTAAGTCAACAGAGGGCGCTCTTTTGATGAGTTGATAAACCATGCTCCTTTCAAATTAAATGCTGACTTCCTGTTTCCTCAGAAGCACTCAGGGAAAGGCACTCCACTTTATTGCTTACACTTTCCCCATTTCAACAGACTAAAGAGTTTGTCAAATTTGACTCTGCACATTTATGCACATTTTAGGCTTCCATCACCTAAGCATATTGCCTTTTTCCGCCCATGTTTTTTGCCTCTGCGACAAGATGAATTGCACAATTCCAAGCATTCGCCTCAGAAATCAGACGTATGCAAAAGTTACCTGGGTCCAAGGTGTACAAGGATCACAGTCACCACTAACTTTCAGAACACATACTCGAGTTTCACCTATTTAACCCCACTGTGATCAAGAACAACCACTGCAAGCAACAAATCTATGTCATCATACAACAGTGAACACACAAGTTTCTTGCTTTAGACAAAAAACAGACGATACAAACATGCGTCACGATTGGTAGAATATAGAAGGATTTGGGGTGAAGTTGAAAAGTTTAAAGTTGAATTTAAGATTTCCATTTTACCGAACTGTGGAACGACTGCAGACTACGACTCTCTCTATGAACAATTGCATCATTTCAGTTATCATTTCTAAGCGGTTACTTGACTATTTTTTTTTCCATAGACTGAATTTTATCAGCAAAAGAGCACCCAAGTCTATTATGAAGAACAACACGCTGAAGTCTATACTGCATATATTGCATTAGATTTTTTTTTTTTCCTCATTGTAAATATATTCTGTGGTCCCCAACTGAGCTGTTTTCATCTCAGGGATGAAAACATCTAAACGGAAAAAGTAGAAAAATACGCAAGACATAATTTGCACAACATACAATTTATGTTCAGCCTAAACATACCCACACATGAATGACACATCCAAACGATACAGATGCACTGAAGACACTGGATGCAAGCGGCAAAAGAGATTTTAACCCCAAAACGCAAACTAAAACTGACACATTTAAACACACTCTCACTCACTCACTCACACACACACACAACAGACACACACAGCTGAAGAGATCATCCATTAATTTTAGGGGGAAGGCTCACACAAACAGGATGAACAAAGAAAACCTCTAACACTATTAACACACACACACACACACACACACACACAAAATAAACAGGATGGCTTTAGGTCAANCACTATTAACACACACACACACACACACACACACACAAAATAAACAGGATGGCTTTAGGTCAAACGTCACACAAACAGCTTTTAAACAATTGGGCAGTGCTGCCCATCCACTCACTGATTGTCAGCACACTGTATAACTTTGATGTATAACTTTGGAGAGATGATCTAAAGTAGTGATATGTATAAATAATGATTCTCATACAACAACTGATTGATAATTTGTAAAGCCATTTTAAAGTAGTTATTCTCTTAATGTAGTTAAAGAATTTTACATTGTGGTCTGTGGAGCTCAGTGAGTAATAACTTCTCACTCATTCTGGCATGATGCGAAGGAATGACAGAACAGGAGCCCTTAAAATGAAGCAAATAAGTAACTCATCTCTGTTTCCCCTTTGTGCTGCACTGCCTGATCAATAAACTTTATTGACTTTAGGACAAATGCTTCTTCTTCTTTTTCATCTTTTGGTCCCATTTGATTTGTGCTTAAGAAAATACACGGTCATGTCATGACACTAACAGGCATAACACAACTCGATGAGTCTAAAGTATACTGCATAGGTTTCAAGCCCAAACAGAAAAAGTGTAAATAATCTAATTATGATAAAAGGCAAAAGAACCAAATAACTTTTGTGATTTTGTGGTTCATGCACCTATGCATGTGGGATGGAATGTAAATTTTTAATACCAGCTGTAAACGTACTTGAATCATTTCACTACATGTACTTGAATCATTTCACTACAGAGCTACTATGTGATCTTAGCATTGGTACAGTTAATTAATATGAGTTAATCCAGATAAAAATTATTTAATATTTAGAAATGAGCCTAAAGATGTGTGACCGCTCTTTCTTACCTTCTGCTTTTGGTTCATCATCACCTCCAGTAAATGAAAAATACACTATCTGGCATTATTAAAAGAAATGATCCAGCCATAATAAACACACACACACACACACACACACACACACACACACACACACACACACAACGACTATGCTATAACATATGCTCTCACATTTAGCACTTGATCAAAATCTGTCCAAAGGTCCCTTGTTGCATTATTAATGCAAACCTAATAATTATCATTGCACTGCCACAGCTGTATGGATAAACAAAAGGAAGGGAACATTAAAAAAAAAAAGGACTTTTAACACTTAACAATNCACAGCTGTATGGATAAACAAAAAGAAGGGAACATTAAAAAAAAAAAGGACTTTTAACACTTAACAATTGGGCCATGAATCAAACTTATTCCCATATATAATGGAGAATCCTGTGAAATGCATCTTGATACTTCACTTCTCTGCGTTTTGAGGCAAAGTAAAGGGTTACACTGGATTTGTGCAGGAACAAGAATCTGATTTTAGTGAATGAAATTCTCTCTTTCTGAATAAATCCAGCTGAGTGCACTGGAATGTTTTGTGGTAAAAAATTATTTGGTAGACGGTACCAGCTCAGGTCGCTTCAGTCAGCAGTGGTCAATGAAATAGACATGGCTATTTTTAGAGAGAAAAATATTCACCCTAAAATCCGTTGTAATATCTTTTCAAAGAGTATGCAAATATAAACATATAGGAGCATCAGTCTGCTTGGAAATGTACCATTAACATATCACAGAGAACTATGAAGCAGCACTGCAAAAACAAAAAAAAAGGAAGTCACTGAGGCTCACAGGCATTAAAAAAAAAAAAAAAANTAAAAAAAAAAAAAAAATCACATCTGAAAATCATCTACAACTACTGACTAAGTATTTCTCCATAAATGGCTTTTCTCAACCTTGTCTCTTCATTTGAACACTCTGTCTTTACAATGTGTTTGACTCTAAATCTGTGGACCAATAAGAGAAAACCAAAAATCTGACATACTAGTGAGCACAAAAATGACCATTTTATCCAAGCTGCACAGTACAAGCTGTACCGTGTGCATGCCACACTTTTGTAAGATATCTGACATTTTAGATTAAATGAGAGTGCAGCAAAAATGCAGATGGATGTCAAGGATCAGAGCTGCAGTTGTGTTATCATAACGCAGATTTTTGTTTCTACGTCTCTGTGCTCTTCGATTGATCACTGTGGGCCTGTGTAGAGTCTGAATGAATCAATCCATATTTCAAAGGATTCTGGGCTTACAATGGGGTTGGCAGTCGTTTCTCTTTAGTGTGTGTGACGGCAGCACTGAAGATCGCAGGGATGTTCAGGCTTTAGCTGTTTTATGCCCACTCCAGCTGTACTCTGCTGCCCACTGGTGGTCATTTGTTTTACTGTAACACTTGGCCTCTTGTTTCAGGCAACTTGGTTGCAAGGAAGCTACCTGCAGCGAGCGCTCCAGCAGCAAATATGATCGGTACGGCCTTGGTGATGCCAACAAAGGACTGGAAGATGCTGATGCCCAGGACGGCTGCCACTTTACAGAGGGCGTTCAGGAAGCCGAACGCTGTGGTTCTGAAGGCAAAAAAACAGCAACAAACAATCTCAGTGAGGATTATAGCAACTTGTTAGTTTTCTATCCTGCTTATTAACTACACTATGGTGAAATGCTTTCCCTGTGTCAGATTACTGTAACCTTTAACCTCACCTTCTCTGTTGTTATCTTTACTAAAGATGCACAAAAATAGGTGTAATGGAATGGATAAAAGCTAATGAGCACAAACTTTTGAGCAATAATCTAACCCACAAAAATAATATGAATTAATTTGTTATGTTAAACGTGAATATCTTTTTTTGTATGTAATATTTTTATTTCCTCAAATGATTATTATTACAAGTATATGTTGCAGTTTTGCCTGATTACCTGGCGAGTGTGTGTTAAAATTGCATTATCAGGACACCTTAAACATTACTCATGTCAACATCTTAACCATTGTTCTAAATGGGTGAACGAGATTTATAACTTGCAGGTAACCATAGCAACAATACTGATGCTTCGTTCTACAGCTTCTCTTATTGCCTGTGGTACGTTGCCATGGTGTAATCATGAAAATAAACTCTGAGATGTCATAATACATGAAACAATGTATTAAGCAAAGAAAACGCCATTTTGTTCTCACTCATTATTTACATATCAGGACGTCTTTTTGTATGTTATTATTTGCACAGTATACAGTATGTGTATCATCAATGAAGTATAATGAAGCTCACAAAGCAAAACTGGCAGGATTTAAAATAGGCTGCTCATGTGACAACCATTTCTGCATAAAATAAAATCTACCGAAGCATTCAAAACACAGGGAAATTATTTTTACATTTTTTTAAATGATGAAATTAGAATTTCTCTGATATTACTTTATTAATGCTGTCACCACCTTCAAAGGAGAACAATGTAAGCAACTTTTCTTACGTTACCTTTTATCCGAGGGGTAGAGCTCCACTGTTATCACATCCAGAGCGTTCCACGAGGCGATGCTGATACCGCCAAACAGACACAAGAGGGCGATCATTCCTGACTCACTGTTGCCAAACATCAGGAAGAAACAACTGACACAAGATATGACACTGGATCCCGCTGTGTGGAATCAATGAAAGAGAGGACAAAAGAATAAGTTGTTTTCACAGTCACAGCTGAATTACCTGCATTACTCAACTTCACCATCTGTAACCTACCCAGCATCCTCAAGCGGCCAATTTTGTCCATTAATAGAGCTGAAACAATGTTGCCTGGTAACACTGCTAATGTGCCAAGGAAGTTGACAAAGTATATCATGTAGGCATTGTTGAAATCGTCGCTGAAGTCCAACATGCAGCCCTCCTTGTTGTGGAGAAACGTGCTGTTCGCCAGTTTACAGTTGATAAACCTGTATTTGAATAAATCTGAGGAGAAGAGAAACAGAGAGAAAAAGAAGTGATATTATTACAGGGTTTTGATGAATACTTAGTTCTGATTGGCCAGTGAAATCATCCCGAAATATGGTATCACAGACCACGCTGTTTCACATCTAATCACATCACTCTGCCGTCAGGAAGACTGGACTGGATTTATATGTGTTGTTATGGTAACAGCCTGCTGCAGTGTTACCCAGGAAAACCTCATACAGATGTTTCTATGGTGTAATTCTGCTGAAACACTGTTAAGTTTTGCTATTTTTACTTGAGGCTTAGGTAATATAATTTTAAAATTAATATTTCGTCTCAAATAAATATTGTCTTTGCTAAGCTGCTATGTAATAAAAGTGCTGTAAATCACAGATTATAACAAAATATTCCCCTTTAAAGTAATCCCTGCCCCCCCACCCCAATAATGACCACACTGCAGCACACCTATATGTTGTTTATTAAAATTTCTGTTGACTTTGTACCTGTGTTATAAAACAAGCTTGCAATAAAGGTGCAGTTTCTGAAGAAGGTGTGGGTGGAGGTGATGTCCTCAAAATAGCACTCCTCAAACACAGAGTCTTCAAACACCATGGACTTCATCTTTAGGTTCAGGAACCTTAAAATCAAATAATGTATCATGTTATTACTGATTTATTAGCACTAGCATCATAGTAGCTCTGCCAGCACAAATAAACCTTGAACAAAAACTTGAAGCTGAACAAAATACTCACTTGTCATTGAAGTAGTATCCTTGGCGATGCACTTGGTTCTCCAGAGTGAAGTTAAAAGTGATGTGCTCCACTCGTTCCTTAGTGAACACCTTAGTGCGGGATTCATATTCCTGCTTCTGGATGTATTTGATCATGTCTGGGAACCAAACCGTCAGGCCGTAATAGCTGCAATATTGTGAGTGAAGAAAGACTGAATAAGCCTCAAAATTCACAATACAGCAATATAATATCAGAGTGCACGAAAAGAGAGTTTTGTGTGCCTTTACCTGAATGATATAGTAAACCAAACAGCCATTAGCATGAAAGTTGTCCGCTTATATTCTGGTCTGAAGCAGGCAAGAATGTTATTCCGAATCTGCAACATGTGACGGATGTGTCAGAAAATTTGGGAGACAAGATTAAAATTTCAAATTCCAGTTGATTTCTTATAATGTTGGGATGTTTCATCTTAGATTTCTGAGAATGAATGAGTTCTCTATGAATATGAATGTGCTCTCTATGTGTTCTATGAATGGATTCTCTATGAACCAGGTGAAACATTAATACAATATGACCATGAGGCTGGTTTTTCCTTCCTCAGCAGTTACAAGAAACTGAAGCTTTAGCTGTATAAACAGTACTTATACTGTAGGAGTGAAGACTTTTCAATAAACATTAAGCAGGTGGTACAGAGGCAGATTCATCAGAATCTGGTGGAGAGTGTAGGCGTGAATGTGTAGCCGTAGACAGGCTGAGACCAAATTAAAAATCACAAAGCTGGTAGAATGTTTGTTCAGAGCAGTCTTTCCACAACAATGTGCACCACCATGAGGAATAAGCAAATAAAATATGACTATATATTTAATTAAAACTTGTCAGGCATGTCGGAATTGCTGCACAAGTGCACATGTAAATATTCCAACAAATCCCAGAGGAGACAACAGTCATAGGCCAAGATTATATGAACACAATCATTTAGTTATTTTTAATTAAGATTTGTCCCCACACCCTCACTCACCTGTTGAGAGAGGCGCATAACCTTCAGTCTGTAGCGTTGCCAGACTGGAGTGTCGGTGCCGGTATCCACCAACTCATCTATCTGTTTCACAGTCTTGATTGTGGTGACCTTGGACGAAAAAGCCAGATGTAGGAAGAGCATATTGCAAATATAACTTCATCCAGATATCATGGAATGAATTTTAATGGTGACAAAAAATGATTTCTGACTTCTGTTAGGTGGCTTTTTTTTAAAAAGACTGCGATTTTGCTGCTTTGATAAAAGAGGCAGGTAAAATAATCAGTAAATACCAAGAGTAGCTATTGGAAATAATAATGATACTTTTTTTGTGCGGTAGAATGCATCAGCACTATTGAATGCCACCACTTTACTTGTATCTCTATTCACCTCTCACATAAGTAAGAAATACAGAGGCAGATGTTGATGTTTGGACACTTTGTGCTGTAAGAATGGTTAAGGATGATGAACAAAAAAGGGAACTATCTCTGTACACTTGATTCATTTGGTTAAATTATTTAAAGGACCATACCATGCCAGCCATTTTGCATATTTGAGCCTAATATATTCAATTTTCATACACGTAACATGACTGATAATCATTTCCCAAAGCATACTACTGGAATGCTGAATTAATTTTTTTTCGCCCCAGACCACCATTGGTTTCAGTTCATTCTGGTATGCTTTTAAAATCAACTTGTTGATACTTTAAACGTTCTTGAGATAGGTAATCCATCATCGAGAACAAGATGTGTATTCAGGGTTTTTTTCGAAGTGGTGGAGAGTAATTTTAGTTTTAGCGCAATAAAAAGCACAGAGTGAATGTATGTCTCCACCAGGGAATATAGTCCCAAAAGAAGACCTGCCTTTATTGAAAAATTTAAATGACCATGACTTCATAAGGCTGTGTTAACTATTAGCAGGCGAAACATCGATTTTTAAGGTGGGTGTATTGCTTGAATATTTGATTTTAAAGATTAAGAGATTTTGTAAAATATCAGGAAAGCTGAAATATGGTTTTATCCTTTGGGAAATGATTGTCAGTAACATAACATAACATTCATAACATGTATGAAAATTTAATATATTAGGCTCAAACATGTAAAATGGCTGGTATGGTCCTTTAAGTCAAATCCTCGTTCAATCAAACAGTAGCCACCTACTGATAGATGTACCACTAAAATACAATCTAAGAGAATGTTAGAAAAGTCATAGAAATAAGATTTGAGGTGCGGTTCACATGCAGGTTACACTGCTAAGACTATAGACTTTACCTAAATGAAACAATATGATGATGTCTTTGATACTTACAGAAAAGACCCTTTCAGGGTATCCCTTTGCCCGCATGTTGGTATCGTGAACAAGCTTTAGAATCATCCAGCCTTCGTCATGTTTCCCATTCTGTTTAGAAAAATATGGACAGGTTACTTTGTGCATGGCGTTTCTATGTTTCTTATTTATGGGTAAAACCTAAGAGACAATGGCAACTTTTTCACTTTTTAGTGAAAGAACAAAAGGATTTCAGGGTTGATGTCAGCAAATACTTCCAGTAAGATACCAAACTCTTATGAAGCACACAGGAAGCAAAATCTACAAACCTCTAAGTAGAAGCGAGGGCTTTCTGGCATGGCACTGAGGGCAGCGATGGCTGCAACAGAAGGAAATGCACACACTAACACAAAAACACGCCAGCTATGGAACTGATATGCAGATCCCATCTGGAAACTCCATCCTGTGAAGGAAAAAAAAAGGAATAAATGAGTTCACGCCTTTGACTGTTACATCACATTTGAGTCACACTTTGTCAGGAATTAGGTTACAAAACTCACCATAATGTGGGATAATGGCCCAGGCCATTGCAGAAGCATATATTCCCCCAATCATCCAAAACATGCACAGCCAGCTAAGGTGCTCCCCACGTTTCTCTTGAGCCAGAAATTCAGAATAGTAGGAAAACACAATGGGAATTGAGCCTCCAATCCTGTAAAGGTCAGAAACCAACTGAGCCCAGAGACAAACTGTGTACATACCAAATAACAAAGATCTTGAAGTGCATAAAAGAATTTAAACTACATTCTGCACTTAGAAGCAAAGGTACTTTTGTCTGTGTCTGTCTGTAAATATTTTTCTCAAACATTCGGGTAGTAAAATGCTGGAAGGTTAAGTGCAATCACTCAGCCAAAACATTTAAATTGAAGACATTTCACCGTTCATCCAGAAGGCGTCTTCAGTTGGCACTTACCCAACACCTGAGAGGAGACGGCAGAAGAGGAAGGTGCTATAGCCCTGGACGAAGGAGGAGAAGAAGGAGAAGATGCTATTGATGGAAAGAGAGATGAGAAGAGACTGTCGACGGCCTATCCGGTCAGCTAGAGCCCCCCAGAGGAAAGCCCCAACCATCATCCCAAAATATACAATCAGACCTGTGGGGACAATAGAAATATTATTTCACTGAAGCATTACAATCATAATTTTTACTCTTCTGAATGGAAACTGTCAGTTTTCCTGCAAGTAAATGATTGTATTTGGTAAATTGTTTTATCCACTGCAGTACTTTATGATGTCACTAATGTCAGTCTGTCCTTTTCAGATTACGGCATTGCATGATCTGTCTGCAGCTCTCATATCACGGTTAGCTGACAGTTCAAACACGGAGCGCATTAAGTCTCTCCTCTCTTCATTTTACGCAACACTGAACACAGTAAAAAATAAAAACCTGCACAGAATGGGAAGGAGGACATGTGAATGGATTTTCTAAATTGGCTTACCTAGCATGCTTTTGTTTGGTTCAGACAGGCACATATCCTTTTCAGCGCTGGGGAGGACAAACCCCACCACAAAGATCTCCACGCCATCTGCCATGAGAGCCAGCCCCAACACAAAGTATAGGGTCCACTGGAACTTCCCATGACCACATTCCTGTAAAATGGTCTCGTACTGTTGAGCCAGCTCTTCCTGGTCCTTTCGTCTCTCGGCCTCGGACACCCCGACATCTCTGAACTGCTGTCCACCGGCCCCCACTGATCCTGGGCCTCCAGCCAGACTGCCTTTGCCTGAATCAGCTCTAGGGATTCCTTGGTACTCGCCTTCGTAGATCTCATCATCCTCATCATGACCCTCTGTGGAGTCACTGTGACCACCTTCATCGTCATTGGCTGCCTGGCTGTCACCGCGGTAGTACCCTCCATCCTGGCTACCTTGCATGGGGTAGTCATCATCATCATCATCCTCTTCAAATCGGCTGTAGGAGCGTCTGCTGTATTCATCAGACATCCGATCTACTGAACGGCCAACCTTCTTAGAGGCTTGTCGCTTGACTTCTTTGGCAATGTCTTTGGCACCTTTTATAAAGGCAGTCCGGTTTTGATAGCTGTCCTCCATTTTAAAGAGGTTCAGAAATGTGAAAGTGGGTAAAGAAAGGCAAGTCAAAGAGTCAGGCCAATTGATCGTGCTGCTGTTGGTACCAGGCTTCAGTTTGTTCAGGAGGTACGTGACAAATTAGAGATGAGTCTGGTGGACTCTTCTTATTTCTGGAAAAAAAGGAAAATTAAATTAGTTGATCTTTGTTTTTCATGCATGGGTTTCATGAACAGGAGCTCTGCTATGAGTGGTAGAAGTACTCAAACCCTTTACTTAAGAAAAAGTACTAATGCCTCAAATGAAAGTCTTACATTCATAATTCTAATTAGGTAGAAGTATTAGCCATAAAATGTACTCAATTATCAAAAATAGAAGTACTAACAGTGAGGAATGGTCCCTGTTAGAGTGTTACATTATTGATGCATGAACATGTAAAAAATGAAAATTCAATTACAAGTACCTCAGAACAGGATGGTACTTGAGTAAATATACTTTCCACTTTGGTGACAGCTTCAACAGCATCAATCTACAATTTTTTTTTTTTTTTTTNTATTTTTTTTTTTTTTTTTAGTGATTTGTTTTTGTCCAGCCTTTTTTTTCTTTAAACAGAAATGTGTGTTTTTATTTCATTTAGCCAACAAAGACTCCTGACTAGCCAATTACATATTTTTCAGTTGTTACATTTCCATTTCTGTACAGCATGCGTTCTCTGCTGAGTCATAGGCTCAAACAACAATTAAGGAGCGAGACAACAAGATGAGATTTATAACGTCTGCTTCTTTGTGCAGAAGTGCACTTAATGCTTACTTTTGAAATGAAACTCTGCAATATGTGACTATGACTCATGAAATGTGAGAGATAATGCTCCAAANAAAAAAAAAAAAAAAAAAAAAAAAAAGATCATTGACTGTTGACATTAAAGTTGGAACATGTAATGTGTACAGTGTAGTCAGCAATCTGTTTACCACATCCCACAACCCACATTAGGACCTTTTGAGTATGTCATCTTAATCATGTTGTGTAAAAGTGTGAATTCTTAAATAGATTATTACATGTCACGTTTGGAGTTAATACTGCAGCATTACAAATTCAAATAAAGCTGTAAAAGTTCTGTAATTGAAAAAAAAAAAAGAACTACAGTTGACAGAGGACCTGTTTTCTAAAACACAATTTAACACAATTCTTAATTTAAATGAAGAAAAAGAAGCTAGAAATTTATATACCTTTTATTTACTGCAGTATCACATCTCCCTTTGAAAGAGATTTTTAAAATAATGTTTATTGGGCAGCGGTGATATCCTGATCAGATCCTTTCCCGTTAAGTGAGCATTATGTGTCCCTCAGGTTGGTGTGTGATAATCAAGATGTCACTTTAGATTTGTGATGCAGAAACACCCAATCAAGAACAACCAGCCTTTAACAAGGGACATCACTGTGATATTTTGACCTGAGTCAAAAACAAGGTTTGAAGCACAATGTTTTTCATTTGGTTTGTGCTGCTCTGTGATAAGCTTCAGCAGATGCAGATTGCAGAAATATAGGCATGCTGATGAATGTAAGTGAAGTTTGGGTAAAGTACTGCTTGATGGGTTTCAGATATGCAGAATGGAAGAATGGCTCCTATATCCATTTAGAAAACATTTTAGAAATGTTTATAGCTTTTTTTTTTTTTTTTTTTTTTTGGCTTTCAGAAAAGCCCTTAAAAGTAAGTCTTGAATGAAGTTTGGCTTCAAGAGCCACCTTCCAGTTTCTGAGACTGAAGTAAAGCTTTGAGCAACCGATACTTTACTTGGGTATTTCTATTCTGCAGCACTTTCTCCACTACATTTCAAATAATGTAGTACATTTCAAAGGCTGTAGTTTTATATTAACTTAAAATAATGGATGTAGCTAGTACTCGCTTTTAAGATCAGGTAAATATTGATAAGTAGTAAAAAGCTTGTACCTCAAAATGTCAACATCATGATGTGTGAAAATTAGTATTGTTTTTCTGGTTTTCTGGTTGTGATGTTTCAGTATATTTTACTGTGAGTACAAATATACTTGAGTGAAATTTTGAACACAGACATTTTACTTGTAATGGAGTATTTTTTTCCATTGTGACATTACTATTTTTACTTAAACTTATAATAAATATCTGTGTGCCACCTATGCCAGCATAGAATCCTGTTAAGAGTAAACAAGTGTTTGATTTCTTCAATACGACTTCATCCAAACAGTATTTTTAAGTACAGGGCTGCAGAATGTCACCATCAGCATGATGAGCATATTTACTGGCAAAGATCAGAAGAACCCCACCAGGCCTGGTCAGCCAGGCTAAACTGTGGGACGCTAAGCTAATAATATCTTGGAATGAAGAACTACACGGCGAATATTCACCGTCTTACTCTTACAAACAAACACAGTGAGGACATTTGGGCCTGTGTGAAATAATATCAGCATATGGATCCATGAGTAAACAACCAAACAAAGCTGCTCTGTTAATGATGTGTTTGCAGGATTCAGAAAGCGGATCACCATTTTAATATTCAATTCAAGAGAATTCACTCCCACTCACTCCTACTAATCATAATGTGAATAAAACATGGGCTACCTTAAAGTACAGTAAAGCAATTAATACATTCTACAGAAACAATATAAGATCAATTAGGGCTGAAATAAGTGAAAAAGGTCAAATGTTTGCTGCTTCTCAATAGTGAGGATTTGCTGTTTTTTTTTTTTTCCCTCTTTCACATTTGTAATAAATACTTTATCACTTTGTTAAGAAAGGAACTGTGAAGACATCACTTTTGGCCTAGGAACATGTCAGGAACATGACTGACATTTCTCACTTTTCTTGTACATTTCATAAGTTAAATGAATAACTGAAACAATAATCGACTGATTAGTTTATAATGGAAATAATAGTTTCAGTGATTAGAGTTTTACATTAGTGATACTATACTACATAGTACTATTACATAATGCAAATGGTCATGCAGTATAGTTTCAGTGATTAATTAGATTTTACATTAGCAATGTTAAATACTACATAGTACTTTCTGCATTGTGTAATAGGTAAACTACTGAATACCCCGTTTTTAATTAACAATTTTATGTCTTCAAGTGAAATGAAAGCAGAATCAAATCCAGAGCCCTGTTTTCTGCTGCTGCCTCTGCTGTCAGGCTGTAAGCATCTCTGCAGCTCCATATGCCAGGCCTGAAGATGCATAAGCGTTGTTATTTTATGGTCTTTATTTTATTTACTTCAAGGATTTTCTTTTCCTTGCAGATTGGCATCAAATTGTTGCACGCAGCCCCGTTAAAGCTTGGACGATTCCTATCAGTCCTTAAGTGTCGTGATCAATGTGACAACCTAAAGATAACATCGAAAAATCAGTTTCCTATACAGTAAATTCTCAAAGTGTGTTCGGTGACGGTTTTGTTTTGTTTTTTTTTTTTTTNACGGTTTTGTTTTGGTTTTTTTTTTTTTGTTTTGTTTTTTTTTAATTTGATCTAATGTCAGAATAGGCCTTATTTTACTGAGTTGTAATATGTGTTGTTTTGCAATTACATTTTTTGGGGATGTCGCACGCAATAACTGACCGAGCGTAAAATTTGATGAAAATATGTATAAATTAAGACTCCAGCGCAGTCCTGTTTATAGCGCTTTGCTAAAACCTGCAACTGTGGATTATTATGTGGATGTTGCGTTAATCTTGGCCTATAACCCCGGTAACAAGCTAATTTGCCTGGAGATAATATGAAAAAAAGGCCTTGTCGCTCACAGGCCAAATGCAAATAAGAAAAAAAAAATTATAGATAGCTGTTTTAAATAAACTTCGACCCATGTTGACATCTGTTTCTAATTGTGAGAAAAAACACCGGCAGGTTATCACGACTAGGATTAGACTATTGGTCCGCCGTTTGATCCACACATCGGGTTTAATCGCTGTGTAAATCGGTTGGAGAACACGCCCATCGCCTCTTCCTACGTTTTAACGCAAAATCTCCCGCTTAAAACGATGAAACGGTAAAACATTTCAATCTGTCAGTGATTATTCGCATTAAAAAGTCTCACCTTAAATCCTTCGATGTGGTCCCTCTTCAGCCTGGAAATTACGCTTGGTGATGATGAGGAAGAGGAGGAAGGTGAGGATGAGGCTGCTGTGCAGTTCGGTGGAGACAAGTCCACGCCATCCACACACAGTGATGCGCAGGAACCCCTCCCCCCATGCAGGAGCACATTAACGCCCCCTTCTCTGGAGGGGTTGGCGCATATCGGCACACAATCTGCGCGTTTCTAGGCTGGTTGCTGCATTTCGGCTTTTTGGCAACTAAAATCAGTTATTAGCAGGTTTGTGCATCAAATTACAAATGCCGATTTCAGACTACATTTACCGACTTTCCCCCACGCACGTGCGGAAAATTCTTTCCGTCAGTCGTTAATTGTTGTCGGTACACAAGAACACCAAATTGTGTTCAGAGACAACCAACACGTGCAAGCACATCTGACCGACTCCTGTTGCCATGCCAACTACATCCATGCCATTCTTTATCCTTTTCACTGCATCCACCTGCTATGAAGAAACAGCCTGTGTGATGTCATGTCTGCATGTATAAATCAAACTTATCTGTGGGAAAAGAAATGTTTTTATGTCTCTTAGTATTTTCTTTTTTTTTTAGATAGACATACAGGAGGATGTGTGGCTTCTTGATGTGACTTCTGCCAGTTTGTCACCAGCCATTTACAATACCAAGGTGCTCTGGTAAGTATAGTTAACTAACTGAAATGAGAAGGAACATGATGGAAAGCATAAGAATGAGATACTAAAAAAACCTACTGGAATTTCTACCTTTAAGCATTGTACGCTTATTTGGAGAGGGCATCAGTTAATAGGTGATTATACAGTATATGGTACACATATTTTGATTGCTAAACTACAGACTGTTGCATTTAGAAATCTTGTGAACTGTGTTGGGATATTCTGCTCTCGTATAATGTATATTTGAGTAAAACAAACATGTACATTTACATGTTCAGAATCTTTGTAGTAAACTGATTAGTGTAAATTGATTGAGACATCTACCAATCTCAAAGGAGCAGGCACAAAGGTTGATGACAGTAAACTGTCCAGCATTACAGCTAATTCACAATTTAGATTAGCCGCCAAACTTGAAACAGTCTTCTGTAATCAAGTTTTTAACTTTTATAAATGTAGTCAAGTTCTGTCAATGTCAAATGAATGAGGCAGAATAAATCCTTCCATTTCTGAACAAATCACTGCTATGTGCCGTGTTATAACATAACAATAAATGGGGCTACGACTTAGAGTCTCCACTTAATTGTTGCTACGTTGGATTTTGTTCAACATGGAAAAAAAAAAATCATACAAATGTGCAATATTTTTGTGATTTTATACCAGTGGGCCAATGAGACCCTTTGGGGTTGCTCTACTGCTTATCAAAAAGGTAGTAATATTCTATGGGAGGAAATTAACATTATAAAAATTGTACTAAAACTTTAATATGTCCATCTTTTGGAACATCATCTGTACAATAACAAAAAGAATGTGGTGAAATAAATCACAAACATAAACTAGAGGAGACCTAGAGATTAACAAAATAAACAAATTGAGAGCCTCTTGTTTCAGTCTGAAAGAGATTATGGTGGCAATGGTGCTCTCATGGGAACCCGAGGCGGGGCACCGGGGGGTCTGGGCNAAAGAGATTATGGTGGCAATGGTGCTCTCATGGGAACCCGAGGCGGGGCACCGGGGGGTCTGGGCGGCATTGGGGGCCCTCTCTGGAAGCCAAAGGGAGGTGGACGAGGAGGTCCAGCACCATATCCAGGTGGAGGCATGGGAGGAGGAGGCCCTCTCATACCCGGAGGCACAGGGGGACCTGGTACAGAGATGGAATAGCCACAACATTAAATATCTGGCTGTACAGTATGTGTTTATTAATAATAATAAAAAAGAAAACAGTTGGTGTGCCAAAGCATTTAAATTAATAATATATAATTCAGCATTCTGAACCAGACTGTGCGTATTTTTAATATACAGCATCATCCACAACAGACTAACAGTGCAGAAGTTTCATTGTATTTTGATGACACAGCAACAAAATCTGGTTTATTCATAGTTAATCTGGCCACAGGTACTCAGCTACTCAAGCTGGCCTTGACCACATTGGTTGGGGTCAATGTTACAGCCTCTCCTGTGTTTTCTGCTGCATAACAGAGGTGGACGTAAGATTACTGAGTTCAAACATTTACAGGCTGCAGTGATTCAGTTATAAAATAAAGCTATTCCCCTTCAAATAACGGCATGGCGCTTTTAATGCACCAGTTAAAGACACAACATGCTGCAGGGTGCTTACCCATTGGAGGTCCATATGGTGCTCTGGGTGGCATGCCCATAGGCGGGGGTGGGGGCATGCCAGGGGGTGGTGGTGCCCGAGGTTGGTTTGACCCTGGGGGTGCAGGAGGTGGGGGTACCATTCCAGGAGGAGCAGGAGGATGCATGGGTATCTGAGGCATACCTGGGTGACAGAAACCGTATATAAGCATGCTTGAGCAAGAAACTAGCATACTGCAGATTGCACCAACTATTAATGGAAGGTAACAATGATTACAGCTGGGTTGATACATTTTTGGCCTTTTGTTAACAAAAGAACTCCAAAACAACTATTAGCCAACAACTGTGTAATTACACATTCAAGACATACAGATACAGAGCAACATTACCCATCAGAATAATGTTTCTACTGAACTGATGAATCTGAGTGCAACATCTTTAGTCTCCATCAACTCCTGAGAAAAATATCTGGGTCTTTCCATCATTCACTTTGTCTGCTCTTTGGTCTCCATGTTTACACAAAGGATGTAGTTCTTTGAGATAGAAACTATAATGCACCTATTCCTTTCCCTCTTTAGAATCACATCCATTAACATCAATTAACATCCATTGTAAGAATTTCAGGACAAATGACTGTCTACTCATGTTACAAGTTTCAACATAGCCTTCCACTTGCAGCCAACTTGACATGCATCAGGCTTGAAAGCTTTTTAAACCTGAGCTGGAAAAGCCATTACCTGGATGCATGCTGCCAGGGGGGAAGGGCGGTGGTCCAGGTGGAGGTCCTGAGCCTGCAGGCTGTGGACCTGGTGCCCCAGCACTTGGAGGCATGGACAAAGCGGGGGGCATTGCTGGAGGCATTGATCCCGGAGGAGGGACAGGAGGAAAAGCAACAGGAGGTGGCATGCCTGCATGAAAAGAGAATTTCTTGTTTTAATAATACAGAACATCAGGCTGTATGATGAATTATGGTCATGACTGATAAAACAGTTAAAAATATATTCCATTTGACTCAGTCAATGCTTTGTAACTGCATTAGCAGCTTACAAGAATTCTAATTTCTCAGCTGTCATGTTGACTTTATATTAGTTACAGACATCATCATAAATCATCATTACTCGCCCAAAGATAAAAGATGCATGAGCCAGAGCAAAACACGTACATTTCCTCTACTTTATTTCAATCTATCTATTCACAGCCATGCACATAATATAAACTATTACCTGCTCTCATGGTGCTCACTACATACAACTATGCATGCTACAACTATGAATCAAATACAGAAGTACAGATTGTGACCGTTTATTAGACATTAGAGAAAGACACACCAGTACTGGTGAGGATGCCTCATAGGAATGAAGACTCCCAGAAAAAAACAAAAAACAAAACTGTTTACAAATAGACCCAGAGCAATTAGCACCATGGCATAGAGAGCACTGCTGCAGAAATGTTGCTATCTTTGAGTAGAGAGAAAACATGCAGGACTACATGATACTGTAATTTGTATAGACATGTGACCTGACATCACCACCTCTCAGTCATTAATAGAATTAAAATACCTCAGCATAACATAAAAGCCCAGATGTGAAAATTAATCAGGTAATAAAGTCTTACCTGGTATGGGCATGGCTGCTCCCAGCGTGGTGAGGACTGGTGTTGGAGCACTGGGTGGTGGTGGTGCGTCTGCAAACAGCTGATGCGGCCTGTCTGCCTGGGAAAGAGGATTTTGTGCAGCCAAGAGGCGCTCTGCAGCCGAGCCGTGCCGCTCCCCTTTGGAGTCCTTCTTGAAGGCGTACGAAACTGTGATGGGCCTGTTACAGAGGTATTGGCCATTCATAGCCTCGATGGCAGCATCCGACGCATCAAAGCTGGCAAAATTGATGAAAGCGTAACCTTTGGAATTGCCAGTGTCTGGGTCCCGCATGATTTTGGGTGTCTGAAGAATCACGCCAAAAGCACTAAATGTGTCATAGAGCAGTTTCTCATCAATCTCCGGGTCCAGGTTACCAATGAAGATGTTGGCGCCCACATCCAGATTTTTGTTGTGTGCCGAGGCCTTATTAACTCGAATGGGTTTGCCATAGAGCTTAATCATATTCATAATTTTGATGGCGTAGTCAGCATCCTCTTCACTGAGGAACTCTACAAAACCGTAGCCTGAGGAGCAGAGAAAAGCAGTAACATGAGTCAACTGGAACTGCACTAAGTTGTTTGTATTTCAGATGTATACAAGTAATTTTACAGCTATTTTTCCTCCACTGAGTGACATGTATATATGACAGTCATTCATGCATCATTTGCATGTCTGTGTGTCCCTGTCAGGTGCCAACTTATGTTGCCACAGCATTGCATTGTTGTCATCAAGCATCCGCATCCATTCATACCCATCCAAGTCACTGCAATGACAAATATTATCCCCAGTAAACATGCAGTTAAAGCATTTTTTACACTGATACTCACCTTGATGTTGGCCAGTGACCCTGTCTTTGGGCATGTGTGTGTTGACCACAGGACCAGCCTGCAGAAAAAGTTCCCATAGCAACGGCTCTGAGACTTTCTCATCCAAGCCACCAACATACACAGTGGCGTCTGTTGGATCACAAAAGCAACACATCTGAAGTGAATGTGGTGAGCCCGACATTACAAATGCCTCCGAAACAATGGCCAAATTAGACTACATTTTTGTTCTTTTGTTTTGTTGGATGGGATAGGGAAAAGTCAAAATTGGACCAAAATTTAGAATGAATGAGATGCAAAAAAAACTCTCAAATCTAATGTTGAAGAATTTTGTAGATTCAACTGTTGGTTTTCTTGAGTTTAACAGAGAAAGCTGCTTTATTCTGTCTTGAACCTACTGTAATTACCTTTCCTAGAAAGTTCCTGAAACACATTTATTTGTATTAGAAACAGGATGAAATAATCTTGCTATACTGGCTGAGTTTTGAGCTGTTCAAACTTTCCTAACTCAATAATAAACAAAACTTTTCTTGATAAGATGGAGATTTTGTAGTGTTATTCTATTACTAATATGCAGCATAATTTCTTTTCAACATAAATGTGAAAATCATTCACAAGTAAGACATCACTTTTTAGAAACTATGTCTTAGTTTTTGAACAAACTGAAATATAAATGCAAGTTTGTTTCTATAATTTGACACAAAACTGCAATATACACAGAGCAGAAAATCACAATATAGACCTGATAGACATGATTAAAAGTCAGAATCTGCACTTGTGGAAGGTTTTGTCCATTTTGTATATCTGAAATATAAATAAAAAATTGAAAAAAAGTTTACACTTACTTCTACGGGATTTGAATAATGATTACTTTAATGTCTATTACTTTAAAGTTAAGATAAACATAAAGCTACAGTCTTTACCCATTGCTACAAGCAAAAAGTTACTCTTTTAGTTGTTTGGACAAGAATAAAGTTTTTTGGAAAAGGCTTTGGAAAAAGAGTAAGCAGCTAGTAAAAAGAGATAGTCGATCACTACACATTAAGAAAGAAGGTAGTTGTCATAATATTGACATTACGCCTAAAATGATGTTTTTCTCTCTGTTTAACCTCAAAGCATTAAAGCCAACTGATAACATCTGATGACATTTCAAAGTGAAAAGAACAGCGAATACCTGTGCTGCCATTATATCCATATAAGCGATATTTACTCAATCATTAAATATTGCATTTAGCTGAAATAAAGCTGAGCTGAATTTCTACTGCTAGAATCTATGGAGATACTGCGTTCATCTTATAATTGTTTTTATTGGGATCGACAACCCGTGCGGCTTATGGTGCATGCTAGGCTAACGCTAAATGAACACTCCCCGCTTGATGTGACATAGATAAGTTAACAAACATAGCTTCCAAAATACTCAAGTCACATTAGACGTTGATTATATACTATGCAGCAAATATAGTCGAGGTAACTTGGTAAAACACATTCACTACAACTGGACTTAAATGCTATGTTAGCGGCTAGCCAAGCTAACGACTCCCATGTGTTTGGCCGGCTGTTTATCACAAACTGTGAAACAGCAACTATGAACAACAATTAGGCCAAAGATCAATAAAACAACAAGCAAACCTACCACCTGATTACAAAACCATCAAAATACACACGCTAGAGACTCAGCTACCTTGATTTCGCTCCGAAATTGGTCCCGCTGCCATATTGAATGAACAACGGAAGGCGAGCGCCTACTGCCTCTTCCTGTTCTACACCCGGAAGCGGAAGTGACACCAGGGAGTGACACCAGGGAGTATATATATATATATATATATATTAAAAAATATTAACAATAAACATAAAAAGCAGACAGTAGCAAAAATTAAAATATTAACAAAAAGGGGTTGTTGGTCATCAAACTGTATACAAAGCATAATGTAAAGGCACTTTGAGATTTATTTTCTAAATACATTTAAGTTTTTCTTATAGTTTAAAAAAAAATATTTAAGCAATGGACATACCAATAAAAACAAAAGAACAGTGTAAAAATATAAGAAGTTTATTTTGCTAATGTTTAACACAATGTACACTGTAAACGCTAGGGGGAGCAGTTCACATAAAAATAAAAAATAAAAACTCCCAAAAAAGGCAAGAATTAACCATTTTCATAGCTGTAGGATATGAGGAGAACTGTGCCGAGTCCATGTATTGTATGATTTCCTTTATGAATACCACAAGAATTGGTTTTTACCAAATAATCAGCATTTGTGAAAAAGACCACTGCATTGAAGGAAGGATTTGAAAGGTGGTGAGTGACATGATACATTGGTATTGAATGCACAATCTGAATCTACAAAGCAAATAGTAACCTTAGGCATAAAATAAATGTAGTGGAGTAAAATAATAATATGTAGTAAATCCATAAAATGTAGTAATAAGCAATTGGGAACATTTAGACTACTTTTCACCTGTGCATTCCTACATGTGCACATGTAAATTCTTATAATGTTGTTAATCCTCTCATAAGGTGTTGGTATAAATTATAGTTAACTTACTGGCACAAGGTGAACACAGTTTGATTGCAGTAATGAGTAGTAATCAAGTCAAGTTTATTTGTATAGCCCAATATCATGTGCATTGTATTTTACAGCTTTACAGTCCCACAAATCCACCCAGTCCAGACTCTCTAAAAACACGAGGAAAAGGAGGACAAAGAATAGGAGCCACAGCTGTAGGAAGCAGACAAATTACAGACATAAAATAATGATGAAACAGTACAGGAAGGTAAAAATACAGGAATTGAGCTATGATCTAGCAAGAGGAGCTCAATAATAATAACAATAGCAATAATATGAACATTAAAAAAATCAACAATCTTTAACAATAACCACCAAAATGGATCTAACAACAAAATGTTAAATAATGTTGAAGCAAGTCACAGAATCATTGGGTCAGGCAGGCGTTAGGCTGGTTCAACTTTTCAGCTCCTCTTCATTATTAAACCCACAAAAATTCCTAAAAGACATAATCATTTCTTATTATTGTGCACACTCCAAATCAGACAATTCTGCAAATATTTGAGTTTTGCGACAGCAAACATTTTAGTATGATGACTTACGTAACGTTTGAGCCTTTCTTTACATAGTCACAAATCTTACTGTGCTGCTCTAGCTGTGTTTTTAGATCCTTAAGTTTGTCCTCCCACATCTTACGTTCTTTTTCATATTGTTCTTAGTGAGAGAGAAAGACAGATAGATTTAAAGTTATTCACTTATTCTTGCATTTCACTATATGGTAGCCACTGATAACTATAACTTAAGAGCACAACAGTTGTGTTTCATACCTTGGACCCCCTTGTGTTGGTTCTGCTTGGTGTCAATCTCATGCTTCATAGCTGCCTGACAAAGTGAGTGAGAAATTGTTGGGTAAAAACCTCATCTATCAGCCTTACTTTAGATTGATGTCTAAATGCATTTTAGACATTATCCCAAGAGTTTTAGAAAGGAAAAGAGGAGCATGTATTACTTCACTATTACTGATCTGAAAGCACGGAAAACCTGTTCTGTGAAAAATTTTGTATCCTCTGCAATTTTGGGGTTTTCTTTCCAGATTTATGTAATTTCATTTGAAACAAAATTGGAAATACCAGGCTTTTCACACTGTCAGGAGAAAACTTCATAGCACATTCTTTACAACTTGAGTGCATTTTGCTGTTTATATACATTTTTTAAATTATATGTTATCTTTGACTTAAATAAAAGTTTGAATGCAGGATTTTTAAAGAAAGTATTTTTTCATTGTGGTCTGTCAATGTTAACTTAAGTAAAATTGTGACTTTTGTATTATAGCTCAGCCTAAACATTCCAAAAGGCTTTTAAAATTATTAATCATGGTTGATAATAGTTGAGAATATATCAGCTGTCACACACAAAAAAAAAAGAAAAAAAAAAAAGAAAAAAGTTAACTCTGAATCATTCTTTGCAACAAAAGCTTGCACCAGCGAACTGTTTGTTTGGATCAACTTAATTTTTGTTTTTGTGACATTTAATTATCCGACCTACACGGAAGAAGTAACCATGTCCTCCTTTAAGGAAGTAAAAGCAATAATACCACAGTGCAAAAATAATTAATCTATTATAAATAAAAGTCCTATAAGGATAGAAGGCAGGAATAAATAGGGAAAAAGTAAGGAAGAAAAGAATAAAAAAGAAACAGAGTGAAGAAAGAAAGAAAGAAAGAAAGAAAGAAAGAAAGAAAGAAAGAAAGAAAGNAAAAAGAAACAGAGTGAAGAAAGAAAGAAAGAAAGAAAGAAAGAAAGAAAGAAAGAAAGAAAGAAAGCTTGTGAGCTTATATTACATTGAATTTAAAATGTAAATATGAAAAAAAAACATCCTTCAGATGAACGTAGTGGTGTTAAAAAGTTCACGCGTTTCCTTAATGTGGTGGAGTAATAGTCTGAAAAGTAAACAGTTCAAGTTCTTTTCTTATGTACAAATCTGAGTGTATTGCTTTAGTGGTGTTATTGTTCTATGTAGTTCAAGTTGTTGGCTTTGCTGTGGAAGCGCCCATCTGGTATTTGTATGTTACACATTGTGAAAAAAAAAAAAAAAACCACTGAAAACAATGGAAGAGTTATAAAGGCCCAAGCACAAAAACATATTCTGGAGCACGTGCACTAAAATCACACTTACCTCAGCTGCCTGGCACTGCTTATCTTCATCTGCCTTCAACTTACTGTCTTCAGACAGCTTGGTCAGCTGAGCTTCCAGATTATGCATTTCCTTGACTGTGTTGTCCACCAGAGTTTGTATCCTCTCTCTGTTGGAGCTTCTGAGCATCAGTTCAGCATTAACTGCATCTACCTGTTTTTGCTGCTTTTCAGACTCAGTCTGCAGCAGCTTTATCTCTTGTCTTCTTAACAGAACTGTTATCAAAGACATGGCGACCAAAGTGAATGTAAGGGAAAATATCAATTTTAAATACATTGATGCTGTTTATGTGGCTGTGGCACAGGGAAAGAAAGAGAGAGAGAGAGAGAGAGAGAGAGAGAGAGAGAGAGAGAGAGACATTGTGAGAAACAGACTTGTAAAGCAGCAGGATGACTGGATGATAAGATCTCACCTGATCAGTTTCCTCTTACCTTCTATTTGATTTCCTGTTTTCTTGCGTTGTTCAACGTAAGAAATTTACTGATCAAACTTGACACAACACAAGAGATTTACTGATTTGCCTATGAATGTCAAAAATAGTTTAAAAATATTATTTCTTACTTTTATCTTCCCTAGAAAACAAACTGGCACCAAGACAGAAAAGTGTAGCTTGTCACTTCATTTTCTGTTACTAACCTTCCTGCTTTTCCAACATTCGGCTCCTCCCCCTTTCCCCAACACGCTGACGTCTACAGGATATAACAAGTTGCACAGGTTCAACCAGCCTGACTAGTGTAATGTTTAGTGATGTCAGCATTTGATGCTGAAGCATGTGTTTATTATTATTTATGTGTTTTGTCTCTACATTTCTACAAATCTCTAATTCTGGATTGTAGCATATCACGTATATATTTTGTGCGTTTTCTAAATGTCAGTTATAAAAAAGATCAAATATGATGCATTTACTAATTTTTACATCATTATCACAAAATTCTTGTTATACAACCACCTGATACAACTATATCCACATTACAATATCTGTCAGAAGTAAGTACATCCCTGTCTATAGGAAGAAAATTAGTTTTTACTTTCTGTAGGCAATGTCTAGGTTGGATAGCCATTTGGATCTGTTGAGCCTTTATTGTNGTTTTTACTTTCTGTAGGCAATGTCTAGGTTGGATAGCCATTTGGATCTGTTGAGCCTTTATTGTAGAATATTGTTATATAGAATATTAGTTAATAAAAATTCTGTTTGAAGTATTTTCCCAATTTCAGTTTTTAATAAATGTGCTACAATACAGGCTCAACAGATCCATTGCACATATTACCACATATTACTACATTGCATTTATATATTTGAGACATTTCCATCCTGATGTAACAAAAACATAAAACAATCTTTCCTTTACATGTTGCAAAATCATGGAAAAGTTTGTTTGTACATCTGAATTTTTTCTCTGTCACTGCTTAGAGTTCATATTTCCCACACTGGAGAAGTTGCAAGACCGCTTTATCCAGTTTATTGGTGTCATATGCTCATCACAAAGGCAGTACAATGTTTTCTCAGTTTAATTTTTCACATGCCACCATAATACAGAATTACAGCCTGGATGTCAACAGTCTCGATAACATGCAGTGTTTCAGGAAATATACTAACAGCTTCAGAAATGCTGCATAATTAAATGTAAAATTAGTAAAAAGCATTTACATTTATTTTTAAAGCCAGACTTTCTCAGGCTCCTCTGATCCATGGCTCTATTTTTAGGTCCCTAATTTTTGACTTCAGCAATTATTTGAATTTGGGGATGAAGAGAGCATGGAGAGAAAAATACTTCAGAAAATGAGTCCACCTCTGCTTTAGGCTTGTGGCTGGCAATGTTACCAAGCTGAAGTGATTGACTATTTGTGATTGACAACTATTTTACTCTACTGACTGACTTTGTACTGCATATTAATTACCTCTGCTTTTTGAGATGCACGTACAGTACAAGCATGAACCCAATTCCCCAGAACCTCAGCTACTGAAGCAAATAAAGATTAATAAAATGTACAGTATGTGAGAAGTGGTTGAATGCTGTGCATCATCATGGATTATGTAACTGATTTATGCACGCATGCAAAGATATTTTCCCTAGTGCATTGTGTTGTTGAGAGACTGCAGATTAAATAGCATGATTAGATAAAATTTTTCTTTCTTATACATAAAGGAACAATTCATATCATGTCCACCAGCCTTTGGACAGCAGAAATGTGCTACACATGCGAGGCAAGCCTTATTTGACTATTATTTAAAAAACATACACTCACTCATTATTCTTCTCTGGGTGGTGAATGTCAACACTGAAAGTATAGCATGAGTGAATGTTTTGCAGTAACACTACAAGAGCCAAATCGATGGGCACAAACGCAAATGACTAATCAAAATCAGTCAAAGGTACACACAGGTAGAGTAGATTACAGACTACTGTAGTACTTTATTAATTAATTTGCAGCAGCAATTACCAAAAAAAAAAAACAAAAAACAATGAGGTAGGTACAATACTATAGGTACCGAAACTATATTAAATAAAATAGAATTAAAGAGTAAGAACTTAACAGAAGATATTGCTATTAATGTGCAACTAAATGTAAAATGTGCATTGTGCCTTGCCACTCAGAGGTACTGTAGGTAAAAGACAGAACACCAATACTATACTAAATAAAATAGAATTTAAAAAAGAGTAAGAACTTAAAGGCAAAATATTGCTATTAATGTGCAAATTAAATGTAAAATGTGCATTGCCACTTAGAGGAGTCTCCTCCTCTCCAACACAAAGAGGAGTCATTGTAGAGGAGGAGGAGGAGGAGGAGGAGCAGTGTGTAAAGCAGTGTGTGTAGAAGCAGTGTAAAAAAGTGCATTGTGCATCACCACTCAGAGGGTGCTAAAAAATAATGTGAAAGTGATCATTATTTATGTCATTAACTCCATTTACCATTTATTCCCAGCTACCATCTTTTATGTTGTATTTTCTTTTCTTTTTATTTTCTGAAAATCTTGCATCCTGATGTCACTCTGTAAAACCTTCTGTGACCTTGTAAAAAGCAAAATGTAATAAAGATTATTAAATTCATATTAAATTCATGTTGTAAAGTCTCTCTCAGTTACATCCGCAAAGACTTTACAAAAATGTGTCACGTCAATATTTGTTCACTCTCAGCAATGCCATACATGGCCAGCTAGAAGCTGATTGGTCCATTGGTTGAGGTCAAATAGGATTTAAGCATCAGGTACCTGAACCCTTGAATGCCCGTTATTCAGCTCAGGTGAGGAAAGTTTAACTGTATCTTTCATTTCATTTATTTAATAAAAATAAAATCACTAAATCTGCTGCCAGGTATTTCTGCAAATGGAATCACTTTCCTCACTGTATGATAAAACATGGACCCTTTTTTTATTATCTGTTTTTGCACATCTTTTTTTTACTCTACTAGGTCCTTTTCACTGACAAACATGAAAATGTTTGTTGCAGTCTTTACAGCTCTTCTGCTGAGTGGTAAGTTATGAAATAATTGTCTTAAAATTATTTGTCATTATCAGCTTTCAGTGAATGTGTCTGAGATCCACCATCCAGAGAACATACCTTTCCATCATATGGAAACATATGCTCACAATGGTATTAAGTAGGACCTGGCCTTATTCAGCAGGAATATTATTCCACAGAGATGGAAAACACTTTATCCTTTTTCCTGGGAAACACTTTTTTTTTTTAGGATTCTGCACAGGAGGACCCACTAGAATACCACTTCAGACAGGCACCTGCTGGGTCATGGGCAGCCTCCACTACACGTTTGATGGCCATTACTACAGCTTCATGGGCAACTGCACCTATACCATGGCCAAAAATTGCCACATTGATGGGAGCCACCCAGCCTTTGAGGTGGAGGCTAAGAAAATGAATTTTGGCAACATCCAGCTCCCAGAAGTGGACATGGTCACAGTCAAAGTTTATGGGATCAACATTGACATCGTTCACCATGAGTTCGGTGTTGTTCGGGTAAGTCAGTCAGTGGTGTTGAATTCTCAACCATTACTAAGTCCACTACATGTATTTCCAACAAAATTTAAGTAAAAGTCATCTTAGCAGCTTGGCATGGGACGACGGATGAAAATCAGTCATTTTTGGTTACATCTGGCATATTTACATTTTATTGTTTATTAATATGCATTGTCCCAATCAAATAAATAAATACAAANCTGGCATATTTACATTTTATTGTTTATTAATATGCATTGTCCCAATCAAATAAATAAATACAAATACTAATACCACAAGGGAAAATACTCCATTACAAGTAAATGTTCTGCAGTCATTCAAGAAAACAAGTGATAACAGTAAAAGTTTTTTTTTTTTTTTTTTTTTTTTTTTAAGAGCTCTCAGTTAAAAATGGTTCGTGTCAACATCCACAAACACTGTCCAAAATCCTTGTATCACCAATTTTGGATATTTTGGAATGAAATACAATAATTATCATATTATTTGCAATGACACAATAAATATCCTCAAAACTAGACACACAAGACTGTTCAGAGGTAGAGATTTTCACGTGTCTGCATCTTTTGAGAATTTTGTATTTACAGGTCATTTTACACAATGAATATGTTTTTTTTTTTGTCATTTTTCCTTTCTAAAATTCTTTAGAAAAAGTGTCAAAATGCACTGTGCCAAAATGAGGATTATATCTTTTTTTAAATTTTTTTTTTTTTTGAACTGCAAAAGAAATGTCTATAGTCATCAGATAAATGTAATGTAGAAAAAAGTCCATTTTTCCTCTCTGAAATGTATCAGAGTAAAAGTCAAGTGAAGTCAAAATGGAATGTACAAGTAGGACAAAACTGCACTTAAGTACAGTATTTGGGTATATTGGGTACAGTCTTAGGCAGTGTGACTGAGTGTGAAAGTCAAGTTTGATTGATTGATTTTAGGTGAACTATCAACAATGGAATCTCCCTGTCATCCTGGACAATGGGAAGGTGAAGCTTTCCCAGTACGGTTTGTCTGTAGTTGTGGAGACAGATTTTGGTCTGACTATACAATACGACTGGAAGCAGTATCTTGTCATCACAGTACCAGACAGCTTTGCTGGCAGTGTATGTGGTCTGTGTGGCAACTTCAACAACAAAAAGGAAGATGATCTCACCACTCCCACTGGTTCCGTTGCCAGCAGTGTCGCAGCACTGGGAAAGAGCTGGAGGATTCCCAGCATGGCAGACGATGTCTCTTGTCAAGATGAATGTACTGACCAGTGTGAAAACTGCACGCTCACAGAGGTTGAGCGATTAGAAAACCAAATCCTATGTACATTCCTCTTACAACAAACTGATGAAATCCTCAGCTGCAATTCTGCCATTGACCCCAACATCCTCGAGAGCAACTGCATGATTTCCCTCTGTAGGGGTGAAGCCATGAAGACATACTACTGTAGTATGTTTCAGGGCTACGCTGACATCTGCCAGAGGAAAGAAGGCAAAAGTCAGAACTGGAGGAATCCAGCTACTTGTGGTAAGTAACCCACAAGGAAATTCATCACCTTTTCACTATACTGGAATTAAGTTAAATCAACTGAACCTCTATCAAATTAAATAATTAAATTGATACAGTAGTTTTATCAATTTCAAGCCAACTTAAAATTTCTAGTCAGAGTTACAAACCCATTTTGGAACTTCTTGTGACATCTTGTGATTCAACTGACTGAAAATCCTGCAGAGCATTCATTAAACTCATGATTCACATCTGTTAAGCAGCCAGTTAGCTTATCAACTTACCTCCCACCATGCATTATATTTGGGTTAAAACTCTCCAGAGAGCCTTTCTTTTTGTATTTTGAAGATATTTACATTATGGATACTTTGTATGCATATTTTTTCTATATACAGTACAAAAAAAGAGACAAAATAATGCTAGCTATGATGAAATTTATTTTGCCCTTGAGTCCCTTAGTGTTAACACTTTTGTATGTATCCAACATTTGTGTTTTTGACCCATTTATAATGTTGAGTGCTGGTCATGTGTCCATACAGCTTTACCCAAGTGTCCAGCAAACAGCCATTATGAGTTCTGTGGGAGTGGCTGTCCAGCTACTTGTGTAAACCCAGACCCTCCACAAAAATGCAGCACTAACTGTGTGGAGACCTGTGCCTGTGATGATGGATTCCTGCTCAGTGGCACTAAGTGTGTCCCTAAGGCTCAGTGTGGCTGTGTGTACCATGGGCGCTACGTGGAAGCTGGAGCCTCCTTCTGGGGCGATGAGAGCTGCACCAAACGCTACACTTGTTCCACCGGTGGAAATTTTTCCATCCAAGAGACAGGCTGTCCCCTTGGGAAGCAGTGTCAGGTGGAGGAGGGGGTCAGAGATTGTTATCCTGTGACTTACGCTACATGCATGGTGTCTGGTGACCCACATTTTGAGACCTTTGATGGGCAGCGATACAATTTCCAGGGCACATGTTCATATGAGATGGCTGGTGTCTCTGCCAGACAAACCAACCTGGAGCATTTTAGCATTGTTCTGCAGAACAACGGTCGAGATAGGAAGATAGGATCGACTGTCAAGCTGGTAGAGGTTGAAGTCTACAATTACACCATTGTCATCAGCAAAGAGCACCCTGGTGTTGTTATGGTAACATATTTCCTAAAAGCAATGTGAATATGCAATTTTATATTCAAAATACATACAAATTGCTTTATAAATTATTTTCTATGTCTTTATTTCTTCTTAAAGGTCAATGGCTTGCTCTCAAATCTCCCTATGACACTGGACAATAATAAAATCTACCTTTACATGAGTGGTTGGTTTACTGTAATTACAACAGACTTTGGGCTGAAGGTGTACTACGACTGGAGCAGTGTAGCATTTGCCATTGTCCCCAGTGCTTATCAGGGTGCAATGCAAGGCCTGTGTGGCAACTTCAACCTTAACCCCAAAGATGACATGCAGATGAGAAATGGAAAACAGGCTACCAGTACTGAGGAGCTCGGTCAAAGCTGGAAGGTCTCAACAATTCCCGGATGTGTCGATGGGTGCAGCGGCCAATGCCCCATCTGTAACTCCATGCAGAGAGAGCTGTACAAAACCAACAGTTACTGTGGCCTCATCAGTGACCCCACAGGCCCGTTCCGTGACTGCCACTCCAAAGTCAATCCCACAGCTTTCCTTAATGACTGCCTGTATGATGTCTGTCTCTATCAGGGCAGCAAGAACATGCAGTGCAAAACGTTGACTGCCTACACAGCAGCATGTCAGCTGAAAGGTGCCACATTGTATTCCTGGAGGTCAGCTCAATTCTGTGGTAAGAATCATCTATTAATTAGTTCTATTTCAAACTTATAACAGGTTAAAAAAAAAAAAAAAAAAANAAAAAAAAAAAAAAAAAAAAACCAACATTTTACTGGACAAAGATGAATGCTAATTGAGTGACTACTGCTTCTGCCTCGTTCCTAGATGCCCAGTGTCCATCAAAGAGCCATTATGAGCTTTGCTCGAATAGCTGTGAAGGATCATGTCAGAATCCCTCTGTGTTACCTGGCTGTACTCAGTGCATGGAAGGATGTGTCTGTAATGAGGGTCTCCTTCGAAGTGGAGATGAATGTGTGCCTGTAAAGCAGTGTGGCTGCACGTATGAGGGAAAATACTTCCAGCAGGGACAGGTCTTCTACCCAGATGCACTTTGCCAGCAGGAATGCACCTGCAATGGCACAGTAAGGACGAACTTTGTTAAACTTTGGTTATAAGTAACAAAAATGAAAAGAGGAATAATTAGGAAATAAGGAATGCACAAAGAGGATGAGCAGGTATGTCTTTTGTTTTAGGTGCAGTGTAAGCCGTTCTCTTGTGGGCCATATGAGAAGTGTGAGGTGAAGAACTATGTGAGGTCATGTCAGCCTCTTATAAATGGATTCTGTTCAATCTCTGGTGATCCACATTATAGAACTTTTGACAACCACCAGTATGACTTCCAAGGCACCTGCAACTACACTGTGGCTAAAACCTGTCATCTGGAAGGCACAAAGCTCAACAGATTTTCTGTAGTGGTGGAAAATGAGAAGTGGTATGCTTTGTCTGACGATCCAAAGGTCTCAGTCGCCAAACTTGTAGCAGTTGAAGCTTACAAAACCATCTTGGTTCTACGCAAAAATCAAATAGGAATGGTCATGGTATGTTTTTAACATTATGATTGTTTACTTGATTCTACTTGAACACTTGAGATGAACTTCAGCAGATATTTGAAGTCAGTAAGAGATATAAGTATTTAAAATAGGCATGGACATACATAATTATTTGCCTGAGTCATACAGCAGAAACATCAGTTCTGATTGTCCAAACGTCATTTTCAGTGCCAATCCAAACCTAAGTTAGTCTCTCTAGTTTGGATGTCTGTTAATTTTTATTGACTGCTTTGTTTTGGAAATCTGCTTTAAAATTTGTTCATTTATTCAGCATTTACAGACAAAATAGTGGGCCTATTAATTTATCAGTTTTCTAAGATTTTTGAAATGTAATTGAATAGTTGTAATTGAATTAATCACTGTATAAATTGTGAATGAACCGATTATATCTAACCACTAAAAAGTGTAATTGTTCCAGTGGTAACAGTCTTCCATAATGATGGTGAAAATGTTCTAATTAAAAGGATCAATATTCTCTGCAGGTAAATGGGACCCTAGCTCACCTTCCATTGGACCTCTATAAGGGTGCACTGAAAGTTTATCAAGAAGGAGCACATGATGTTATTTTAACTGACTTTGGTCTGCGTGTCACTTATGACCTGGTCTACCATGTCACCATCATGGTCCCTCAAAACTACAGGGGCAAAACCTGTGGTCTGTGTGGCAACTTCAATGGTGACAAAACAGATGACCTCCAGCTGCCTGATGGAAATGTAACCAATGACATCAAGACCTTTGGAGCAGCGTGGAAAGTGGCTGGGTCAGGTCAGGCTTGTGACGATGGCTGCAGTGGTGATGTCTGCTCTAAGTGTGATGAGTCAAAGAAAAATGCAGTAAAGACACAATGTGAGATAATCACCAATCCCAAAGGCCCCTTTGCTGCCTGTCATGATGTACTAGATCCTGGGTCCTACTACAGAGACTGCATATACGATGTTTGCATGACCAATGAAAACCGCAGCATACTGTGTCACAGTATTGCTGCATATATGTTAGATTGTCAAAACTTCGGTGCAAAGGTCCAGAACTGGAGAAATTCTTCTTTTTGTCGTAAGTCTGCACATTTTTTGAGCTTACTTTCTAAGTCCATAACTTTTCCACATTTAACTACATATCTATCCAAAAATGTAGAATTTCTGTTTTATAAATAATTCACAGCATGTTGTGTTTCTTCCCAGCTTTTAAGTGCCCTGTAAACAGCCACTATGAAACATATGTCCAGTCGTGTGCTTCTCCATGTCCTGGTCTCTCTGATACCATCGCTTGCAAGACACTTTACAACGAGGGCTGTGCCTGTGACAAAGGCTACTACTTCAGTGGAAGTGACTGTGTGACCCTTGACCAGTGCAGTTGTTACTACAATGGCTATACTTACAAGGTGATGGGCAATCTCATAATACAGTTAGTTCTAAAAAAAAAAAAAAAGAAGATAATTCATGTTTGAAGAATGTTCATTTATAATGGACCTAGACATAAGCAGCCATAAAGCTTTTCAGTTTCTAACAACTGTTTCCTCCTGTCAGAAGTTTAATCTGGCATTTAATTTGGAGTTATATTAACATATATCCATGGATTTCATGGCAGGTTGGAGAATCTGTTATAACAGATAACTGCCACAGGAACCATACCTGCCAGGCTTCAGGAGTCATCTTGTCCCAGAACCTGACATGCAAACCTGATGAGCATTGCCAGGTCAAGAATGGCATTATGGACTGCTACCTTCAGCAGTGCTTTTTGGGAGCTAATGGTAATCTCACTCTATTTAATGGTGAAAGTGGTACAATCACAAAGCCAGGAGCCTATGAGATCATCCAAAACTGTGACCAAACTCTGACATCACACTGGTTCAGAGTGGTGGTGAAGCTGGAGATGTGTAGTCCTGGAGTTAACACAATCATGGCTGTGTATGTGTTCTTCAAAGATGTGATGATCACAGTTAACAACAAACATGGCGTTTGGGTGAGAGTCTTCGTTTCACTTGCAATCATGAAAAATACACATTGAATTTTATTTAAAAATAATTTTATATTCTAAAGCCTTTAATTTATATTTACAGATAAATGGAAACATGATGACTCAGACTACTTTCTCCCAGAAGGATGTAACAGTGCTAATTTCTGATAATACAGTCACAATTAACAGTATTTCCAGCCTTCAGCTGTCCTTCAGTCGAGCCAATGAACTCACCATGAACGTCCATGCTGAAGTAGCTGATGTGGTGTGTGGAGCATGTGGAAGCCTTCTACAAACTTATCCAACACAGCAGACCTCTTTTTTTGTAGGACTGAACATGAGGAAATGGGAGGCTCCTGATTTCCCCCAGTGGTGAGAAACCTAAACAACATCCGATAATGATTTGTTAGTTGATAAATGTTTAAATAAATCAATAAAATAACATACATACAATTTAAAAATTTTAATGGAAAATTTTGCATAGTCTAAAACTTTGATGAGCATCTTCTAATTGGACTATTATCTCCATATTACACTTGTTTTGTCCTTTATAATATAACAGTTACAGCAGCAGAAGGAAAGCTGTTAAAATGTTACATACTGAGATATAATTTATCTGTTTCTTTTCTAGTGCTACATAAATTCCAGACCTGCTGGCATTTTATCAGCTCCATTGTGATCCTTCAGAACTGACCAAATGGCAATTGATTCATTTTTGTGCAACAGCATTTATGTCTTTTAAAATTCCTCTCATATGTGACACATTTTTATACCATTGTAGAAGTTGCAGTTATCGACTTTACTGATGGTTTGCTTGGAAATAAAATGTACACCCGGATTCTATCCCATGTAGTAATTCCTCCTGCTTGATCAATCGATCCAATGAATAAAGCTGACAAGGGGTCTCAGTGGAGCACCCGCATGGAGGAGGACAAAATTTGGGATGGATAATATGCGTTATGATGAAACTCAATGCTGGCTGGTGAAATGAAGCGGCTGGTGACACCATGTGTCATGGAGGCAGCACATGGCTGTCTACACCTGCCACAGGCCAACANCGGCTGGTGACACCATGTGTCATGGAGGCAGCACATGGCTGTCTACACCTGCCACAGGCCAACATGGAGTTAGCAGTGACAGGGACTCCAGGAGCACAGGGAACTGGGCATTCCTATTTGACAGATAAAGGGGGACTAGCTCCCCAAAAAACCAACTCATCACTCAAATTGAGAATTCAAGTCTATTTTGAAATAATTTTTAAAAAAAAACAAAAAACATTGTGACTTGGTCTGTTGTCCAAGTAGCTCAACACACACACAGACAGGGTACNAAAAAACAAAAAACATTGTGACTTGGTCTGTTGTCCAAGTAGCTCAACACACACACAGACAGGGTACAGAATAACAAAATGGTGAATTTGAATACAGCAGAGCAACAGTTTTGCAACGGGTGAAAAAGGACACAAATCGAATGAGTCACTATCTGTCAGATGCAGATTACATTTGTGATAAGATTGCATATGTAAAGGGTGGTGAATAGTCATATCTGGAGTCACACCCCAAACTGAAACATAAAAACCCACCAAACAAATATGGTCAGTTGTTAAGACAAATTAATATAATATGAACAGAGATTAAATTGTTTCCAACAATAGCTGGGAAAAAGGTTGTTATTGCAATCAATCAGCATCTCTCTAACAGCACAATACTGACAGCAGGAATGGTTGTGTCAGGACTGAATGAAAAAGACTGATGAGAACTCTGATTTTCAGTGGGTGCACCCTTCAGTCCATTCACATGTTGCAAGTTAAAAGTGTGTCATTCATTAAAACAGTCATTGTGAGACAAACGTTCAGCATATTTGTTGAATGTAAACCACTCTTTGATAAGAACAGGCCCACTCAGCCAGTTTTTGGAAAAGGGGGAGGATACCTTCAGGTAAATTTAGGCAAATAACGTAGAATTGTTTTGACAAATAAAAAAAATCTAATAGAACACAGACAAAAACATAAATTCCTTGCTGGACATAATTACTGTTTTTATTGTCAACCATATTTAACATCTTCATTCATGTAATTCATATAGACAAATACTTGTACATAGTCAAATTTGCACAATGAAGCTGAACTAACAATGCTATGAACTGTACTTGCAGGTTTTGTCCAGGCTGCTCAGAAGAGAACATGATTGACTGGTTTGGTTTATGCTGTGTAGGACATGAATAGCTGTGTCATTTTTCACTTACACAGCAGGATTTTAACTTGGATTTGTCACAAAGGCAGGAAGCATATTTTGAAATCGCAATTACTAATATATCCTGTTTTGACATAATATTTTTGGTCAGAAAAATACAGATTCTGAAGAAATTCTCACGCCTTTCCTGTCACTGATGAATAAGCTACTTCTATAACAGTACACTTGCAATAACTTGCAAAGAATTTAAATCTAAAACAAGTGTTTTTTTTTTTTTAATGTTCAACACCTTTCAGCTCTAGACAGACGTGATCTTAAAAGACAACTAATGTTTATGAGATAAATTTATTGCTCCGGGTGGCAATTTTTATAACTATTTTAAAATAACGTAACTCTATTGAAGTTATTTGAGTTATATGATACTGGGTGTACATGTTAAAGTGTGAGCAGCTGCCAGATAACCAGGTATTAAATACACCAGTAAACTTCCTGTATTCAAAATAATAGCACCAAATGAAACTTAATAGAAATACATATTTTTAACACTAAATGTTTGGGTAATATGTCATAAATATTACACGTTTTTCTTTCTTTCTTTCTTTCTTTCTTTCTTTCTTTCTTTNGGGTAATATGTCATAAATATTACACGTTTTTCTTTCTTTCTTTCTTTCTTTCTTTCTTTCTTTCTTTCTTTCTTTTTAATATAATCACCATTTCTGTTTAAGCAGGGCAATAAATAAATAAAAAAATAAATAAAAAAAATAAAAAAATAAAATAAAATAGAATAAAATTTCACCATCACACAAGACTTGACACTGAAATTAGTTTAGGAATCAGTGGGTGCAGGGCAGGCTTTTGTATTTCTGTTATGTAAGCTGCTTTTTGTTTGTTTTTATTTTTACATTTTAAAAGAAAATCATTTTTTTCTTTTCATTCCACTACATTTGCCTGACATAAGTGGTTATTGTTAACTCGGTACATAAGTTTTCAGTTAAAAGACATAATTATAATACATTGCTAGGACTGACTACCTTGTGCACTGTGATCCTTACAACGGTGAAAAGTAATTCTTCAGAATTAATAAGTCTTAATGTGTTACACATAATTTGTTGGATATTATTAATCATACATTTACAGAGAATATACTGTATGAAAACTGAGTCACGTCTGGTCAGGTTTAAAAAAAAAAAAAAAAAAGAAACTTGAATCCAGTTGACCTAGCTCAGTTTTCATACAATATATCTATCCGCCTAGATGACTGAGAATCTTCATCATTTACAGATAATGTATTATTTATATTAAACTTTCTATGTACAGACTGGATGCATGGATGGATGGATGGATGGATGGATGGATGAAGACATTTTATTTTGAAAGGAGAGATGACAGGACGTACTTTCTATTTCGGCTAACATGACGTAAATGCAGCTTCCGCATTGCTTCCTTGTTTATTGATTCTGGTCAACGCAAACCTAAAAAGTTAAACAAGACAAAAAGTTATTTTATTGGAGTAAACTTTTCCCCGGAAGCGGCGACAGCACCTCCAAAACCTTTAAAAGTGAGTTGAATGACTTTTTATGTGACTGTTAGCTACTTTTAGTCAACTGGTTGAGTTAGATCTGTTTGCAAAGTTAGCGCTCCCATCGCTGTTTTGCTAAATGTCGCAATTCTGAAAGCTATGATCCTACCGCATCCGACAAGAGTTAAAACATGCCTGGTCATGCCATTTGTGATCATTTCCTCAAACTATCTTACTGCACAGAAAATTATAGCTAACCTTAGCTGTCGATAGGCTGTCCTCCTTATGCCCGGTCAAGCCCCTCCATCATCAGAGCAGCCAGTCAACGTGGCTCTTGTCTGTATTTGTGGTATGAAGTCATCTGGAGTGTTTGCTGTCAATAAGTTTTGGTTTACACCGAGAAAACTGACAGTGTTTGGTGTCCAGGAGTGAGTCTGGACCGCGGCTGCTGAGTTTCTACTCTGGATGGCAGCGGCAGCAGAGGAGCCCCCAGGACCACCGGGCCCCAGTGGGAGTAAGAACACACACCACACTGCATTTACAGTATACATCAGAGTTTCTGGAATGAGTTGATACATTATACATTGATATAACGTAATGGCTTACTGCAGTGGTTCACAAACTGTAGTATATGTGCCACTGGTGGGACTTAAAGCACCCTCTTGTTGTATACCAGATGACTCTGAAATTTTCAAAAAAGGACATTCATTGGTCCTGTATGAACTCACTATAACAGTAATAGCATACTTATCGCTACCACAAAGACCTGCAGAGTCAGTTCTCTCAGAGGTTGAATAGGTGTGTCTGCATACACCTCTCAAAACTCAGCTGCTTTCTCCATTTTAAACCTTTGGAGCACTGTGGTGATTTGAGCTGTTTTGTTTGTCTTATCCAAGAATACACAGCATCAACATAGCATTAACCTGATTTGAATGCATGCAGCATGAGGAGGTTTGCACTGGTTTCATGAAGAACTTTGATTTCCTTTTTGTGCTGTTTCATGTCTATGTTTGTACCTCCTTCTCATTCCAGATTCTTCTGGAGCACGGAAAAACATTTCCCCAGAGGTGAGAAATAACAGATTACAGATTNCATTCCAGATTCTTCTGGAGCACGGAAAAACATTTCCCCAGAGGTGAGAAATAACAGATTACAGATTAACAGATTGAAGGATGAGTGTACTGTAGTCTAATTTTGTGACACGTGTTCATTTTGACAGTTTGGAATTTACTAAGAATTACTTGATACATCCTTTATTCCTTCCTCTTTGCGACATCACTAATATTGCTTATTGACATAATATCAACATGCATTTAGTTATTTATTTAAGAAGTCTCTCCCTTCCCATCCTGCTGTTTATAGGGTCCAAGTACTAGCTCAGCTCAGGCCATGAAGAAAACTATTGGCCATCGTGGAATTGATCCCACAGGGGAAACAACGTACAAGAAGGTGGGAGATCAGCTATCACTGACTGAAGCATTTGAACAGTCAGTTATGGTTTAGAAAGCCCATATGGGAAAAAAAAAAAAAACTGTAACAAGAAACCTAAAATTAGATATTTTTTCAAGTGATCATTCATTACATCATCTAAGTCCTATCATAAATATCTTGGGATTGCTTATATACATATGTGTATGCTACGTAATATATGTGAGAATTTTTAAATCTGCGTTATCTGTTGTTACATTTTTTTTTTCTGTCTTCCAGACAACATCATCAGCCCTGAAAGGTGCTGTTCAGTTGGGTATTACCCACACGGTGGGCAGCTTAAGTCAGAAACCTGAAAGAGATGTGCTGCTGCAGGACTTTGAAGTTGTGGAAAGCATCTTCTTCCCTAAGTGGGTCTTAAAATAATGAAGCAGTTTTAAAGATGACCAACTTGTGTGTATTTATCTTTCTTCTGTCTCATATCTGTCTGTCACTGACAGTGAGGGCAGTAATCTGACCCCAGCCCACCACTACGGTGACTTCAGGTTCAAGACATACGCTCCAATTGCCTTTCGCTACTTCAGGGAGATGTTTGGCATCCGACCTGATGACTACATGGTATTTCCTGCTTGCTTTCTATCAGTTATGAAAAAAAGAAACCAGAGATCAGTATGTACTAAGGAACTGTCTGAAGAGATAAACTAGGAAATTGTGAAATAACAGAAGTTTGAGACACCAGAGGTAGAGCTGTTGATGTTTTAAAAGAGTTGCTGACATTGTTTTTTTTTTTTTAACTTTAAATTATGCAAGTCTGTAGTGAAATGCTAGTCTGATTTAGAATCACATGCAATCTCTGTGCTTTGATCTAAATTGGTTGCAGTGTTCTCTGTGTAGTGAGTCGCTGATTGAACTGTCAAACTCTGGGGCCAGTGGATCTCTCTTCTATGTCTCCAGTGATGATGAGTTCATTATTAAGACTGTGCAGCACAAAGAAGCAGAATTTCTGCAGAAATTGCTTCCAGGATACTTCATGGTAAGTTGTAATAATGGGCTATAGCTGTAACATGGTATCTGCAGGATAAATGTGTATGTTATTATCCCAATCAATCAATCTATTAAATAACTGTTAATCTGTTTTAAAAAAGATAGAATGAAAGGGGGCTTTACAATTTAATGTCAAAATGAAGTTGACATATTGTGTTTGCTGTTTTACTGTTGTAGTTTGTTCATGTGTAGACCTTGAATGATCTGCTGCCTTCCATCTTCTTTACTCTGCTGTAGAACCTGAACCAGAACAAGAGGACCCTACTACCAAAGTTTTATGGACTCTACTGTGTCCAAGCAGATGGTAAAAACATCCGCATTGTAGTCATGAACAATCTGCTGCCGAGTTCTGTACGAATGCACTTCAAGTATGATCTAAAGGGCTCTACCTATAAGCGACGAGCCTCGGCTAAAGAGAGAGAGAAGGCAGTGCCAACATACAAGGACCTGGATTTCATGCATGACATGACTGGTGGGCTGTCACTGGACAGCGATAAGTACAATGCCCTTTGCAAGACTATCCACAGAGACTGCCTGGTGAGAACCACAGTGGAAAGTCTGTCTAAGCATATGGCTAAAAGCAATATCATAGATAATTTAGATATACTAGGGTTAACACAGTGTTATAAGTTAGTTGTTTTTTTCTTTGAGATATTAATTTATTCTCTTATCACTAATCACAAAGTACTTTTGTACCTTATTTTTTATAAAGCTCTTGCAGAGTTTTAAGATTATGGACTACAGTCTTCTGATGGGGATCCACAATTTAGATCAGGCCTGTCGAGAGCAGGCCAGTGAAGAGGCAGTGGCAGGAGCTGTGGACCAGAGGAGGCCACAAGGCCAAAAGTCTTTGTACAGTACAGCTCTAGAGGCCATCCAGGGAGAGGCTGGAGAAATGACATCACTGGGGGACACTGAGGACCAGTGAGTAATAGTAGTGATGTTGCCATAGAATGATCATATATGAGACATGTTCTCAAGACAATGAGATTTTATTTCTGCACAATGTATTTAGACTTCATTTCTGATGTTAATTCTTGTAATGCCATCTAAAGCATTTACAAAAAAAAAAAAAAAAAACNAAAAAAAAAAAAAAAAAAAGACAGCACACTGATTTCCTTTTTCTCAGAACGGGAGGAATCCCAGCACGAAACTCCAAAGGCGAGAGGTTGCTGTTATACATTGGCATCATTGACATTCTGCAGTCATATAGGTAAACAGCAAATGCACATCTTTGGATCTCTATATTTCTTTGTAAGGATGTTTTTTTCTGAAAACATGTTATTTTTAAATGCTTTTGACCCACATGTATAACTTTGAATAATCCAGAGTTCATGTTTTGTGCTTCAGATTAGCCAAGAAGCTTGAACACTCATGGAAAGCCCTGGTGCATGATGGGGTGAGACTCCATTACCAGTATCCCTTAAACTTGTATGAAATAAAAAATATATGTAATATTGGAATCAAATCTTTTCTTTTAGGATACCGTATCAGTACACAGACCAGGATTCTATGCAGATCGATTTCAGAAGTTCATGTGCAACACAGTCTTCAGGAAGACATTACGTAAGGATATATGTACAGTATGTGTGCATAAGCATTAATGCATAATCTCAGCCTGGTGTTATGGCCTCTTAATAAGGACTTTTCCCCACCTTGTATCCAGCAAAGACCTCCCCATTTAAGAAGCATCGTGCAGTGACTCATGGTGCTTTGAGGAAGGTTAATATGGCTGGCTCTGGGCCCACTTCATTGTTCCAGCCCACCAGCAACAGCCTACAGCCTGTATTCCATCAGCATGGCAGCTCTGAGACCAAAGTGGACATGGAAGGAGACAGTGGTAAGATTTGGAAACTAGAGAAGAAACTAACTGGATCTGAAAACTGGAGTTAGACCAGAGTGCCAAGAACAAATTCTGTTTATAATACCACACAGAGATCAATGTTTCAACATGTACCAGCAAGTGATGTGCCCTTTTCAAAACACAGTACTTATGGTTTTCCCCCTCGCTTCCTCATTCCTCTCAGTCATGCAGTCAGGTCGTCCCAACCTCCTCCCAAAACCTTTACCACACAGTGATGTTGCTGGAGCTTCCATGGAAAACTCTGGGAACACTCTCACAATTAAGCCTTCTCCTCACTCTGTGGATGCCTTCAAATCAGAGGAAGTACCTCAAACATTGAGCTCAGACCAGGAGCACAGCACCCCCCAAGAGGTAAAAGAGAAAAGTACAAATGAAGAGATGTCCACTGAAAATGGAGGAATATTAAAATGATGTTAGGGCTAGTTAGACACTAGCTGCCTATGGGCTGACAGTTTGAAATTCAGAACATCTCACAGCTAATGATTAAATGTGCTATGTAATTTGACTGTACTTTGTAAACATTTACAGACTGGGCAAAATGATTCTATAAGTGTTTATTCTCACACTGTCCCATAGTAAAAATATTTTTGCACATTTTTTTTTTTTTTTTTTTNTTTTTTTTTTTTTTTTTTTAAACCAAGAACTGTCTAAACCTAGGATGACTGTCACTGGACTTTCTTGTCTGCAGTTAAGTGTCAGGCAAGCCTTCATTTCAAATACAAATCTGACCTCTGCTACTGTTTGGAAACACCTGAGCCATCTGTACCCTTAACTACCCTAAATCATGGCCACCTAGTGTCAAAGTGATTAAAAAGATATTTGATACCAATTTTAGTATAATTATGGATCAGTTTAAATGAAAAATGTATGATTTGTTGACAGAATTATAACACATTTAGAATCTGAGGGTAATGTTTTTGTTATCAAAATGTGTATATTTGAAATTGTTTCACAAGCACATAAATCCTGTATTTGCAGAGCTCAGTCTGGAACCCTTGAAGATACTAAAGATACTGTTGGTGCTGAGGGTGGTATCTCACTCAGTGACTTAGTTCCTCACGGCATATATTCTGTAAATTATTAGATATTGAAATTTTTATTCATTTTTATTTATTTTTTTTAAGTTGGTGTGAATTTTTTATTTTTTTTTTAATAATTTGTAACTGTTTTGAATTACAGATGTAGGTACGAGAAAGAAATGACTCAAACGAATCAAAACAAGAAACGTAGAAGATGAACGGTCATGGATGTTACATCCTACTTAACACTATTATTCATCTCAGAGGTTTGTCTTATCAGGACCTGCACAACTAAAGATAGCATTGTTGTACTCAACAAGGCAGCGGGAGTTCTTCATTCTTATGGCAAATTGACCGTAGACTGTCTTCTTCTTGGAATTAATTCCTACATTATATAACCTGATTTTTAAAATAATCTATATTCATACTTGTCTTTGGAAGTGTCATCTTGCTTGCCTATATTACCATCCAAATGCTTTTAAAGCTGTTACTTCTGTGATTTGTTGGTACTCATATTTGACACTTTAACAGTATCAGATTGTTTGCATTGGGAGAACAATTTAAAATTATTTGACATAGTAAGCTTACCTGAATACACAATATGCTGGGAAAGCAATAACATAAAGTATTTCTGAGGTGATCTTCAGCTTTTGGTGCTGCTTAATGAACTGTTACATCTGTACGTCTACTTTTAGAGACTGAATTCTAAGTATCTCACAAAGATTAGGTACTTGATACTTTCAACCTTGTTGCCTTTTTTCAGTGGCTATTAATGGTGGTACCTGGTTTATGCTGTTACAAAAATAAGAGTATGCCTACCTTTTGTAAACTCAGATTGGTAGATGTTAATTTGATGTTTACAGGCATTTAAGTTAGTTTTAGCACTCAAACAAGATGTGCAATGCTTTTATAGTTGATATTATGGTTGCTTTTGCTTTCCCAATGTTACTGTTTGTTTTATTATTGAAAATGTGGATATATACAGTTGGGTCCAAAAGTCTGAGACCACTGTGAAAATGCTTCTGTTTTGCATTCTTTTTGAATTTAATAAAAGATTTTTCATTACGAATGATATCATCTTAACAATTTGAGTGAAAAGTTGAATCTTTGAAAACTGTACATGAATTTCAGAATATCTTAGTATTTGGTATGCCCCCCTTTTGCTTTAATGACAGCATCACTCCAGCTGGCAGGGACTCCACAAGTTTGTGCAAACCTGGTGACCCAAGTTATCCCAGCATTTGACAATGTTCCAAAGAGCTTCTTGTGATGTCAAACTTTCTGATTATTTCCAGATTTACATGGAAAACATCACAGATTTTCAATGTGGTCTCAGACTTTTGGACCCCACTGTATACTATAAATTGTATATTTTTTCCTTTTATAAATAGTAGGAGCCAGTTATGCAATACATTCCTTTGTTTACACCACATGTATGATGGATAATAGAGTGTGTAATGCATTATATTAAATGACTTGGACAATTCACCAACCAGAAATGTTGAATTGTCTTGGGGCATTTAATAAATCTAGGAAAAGCCTAAAGTTTAATTAGATAAAGTCTGAAGAATGAACATTTTTCAGAACAAGCATTTGGCCAATTTTACTCATTACGTGAATGTTACATAGTGAGTTTTTATTCCTGATGATTTTATATTACACTGCCAGACAATGCTCCTCCTCACTACTGGAACTAAAGATGTGCTGCGCTGTTAAAAACTCCAAATCAATTACAGACAGCATGAGCCAAGCATTTAAATCATATTTAATATTCTATTTATAAAATCTTGCTTTGTCTTTTAAAATGTTTGTTGATTTTGATGACAGTATGAAATAACCAGGATTGGAAAGTGGGCCTTCTCTAGAACAACATTTATTATATATGCTATGGACCTCTTGGAGCAAAAATTTTCTTTCTGGTGATTTTGGATTATCATTTTTATGTTAAATTGTACTTTGTTTTCATTTATTTTGCATTACTTTTAATTCCTGTCTTTGAACTATATAAAATGTGCGCACATCTATGTATTGAAATGACAATGATGAGTTTACTTTTTCCTGCTCATTTGGACTGTGTTTTCATACACTTGATATTAATGAAAAAAGATATGTGTTGCATTATTCAGACATTGTTTACACTACACGAATTTCCATCTTGTTGTCTACGACTTGAAATTGTATTCTATTTTGTTGTATTCTATTATGAGCCATTCATCATTAAATTACCGGTACATGGGATGCTGACTACTTCCTTTTGTTCACAAAATTCTACCAATCACATTAACCCTTGTTCAGCATTATACTTATTTAGTCCAATTGGCAGTGAGCTTGTAAAATTACGATAGAGAGCAACAAGAAGTTTTCAAAATGGGGCTTGAAAGTACGATGGTCTGGTAAGAATTATAAGTGTTTTTATTTTGTAGTTCATTTGTTGATTCGTAAGTTGGATATATGAAGAAGCGGCAAATAATAACGCGCTTATACTTTTTGGCTTGAACTTAGGGAAAATGTATTATTGAGCTTGTTTGTTAGCCGTTAGCCGTCTACATTTAGCAGCATCGACCGGCTGAGTCATTGTAGCTAACATTAGCTAACTTGGCGAAATAACTCAATTGTTTAACTGTAGCATCTAAGGGCAAAATACTGGCTATTTTATTTAGAGTTTGGCGATTTCCTTTGGAAATGGCTATTTTATTTAGAGTTTATCATTTTCCCTTGAAACCATGAACTGACATCCTTGGTGATTGTGTTGTTTAGATAAACCACATTTATGAAAAGTGCCCCAACGCTTGCTAATGTTAGCCGTAAAATATGCATTGGCAAGCCATGCTAAACATTCACAATTTAACTTGCTGAGATGAAGACAAAAATATTTTGTCAGGGAGTTGAAGACGACCTGAACTTAAGAAGCATCGTTAGTATAGCCCAGTTGGTATAAAAAAAAAAAAAAAAACNAAAAAAAAAAAAAAAAAGCGAATGAGAGCTAGCATTTAGTTGTGTCAAATGTTGAGAGCTAATGTTAGCTAGGAAGTGCTGCATCATAGCCTCTTAGCTTTAAATTGAAAATGTTCTCTTAGTGTGGACAACAGTGAATACATGAGGAATGGAGACTTTCTACCAACAAGGCTACAGGCTCAACAAGATGCTGTCAACATTGTTTGCCACTCTAAAACCCGCAGCAATCCAGAGAACAATGTGGGCCTCATCACTATGGCAAAGTAAGATTTTATCTATCCTGTTCATCTATTGGGTGATGGTATTTCTTTTATAGCTTGTAATTTACAGCACAAGTCTTTTTTTTTTTTTTTAAATGGATGCTAATGATAGCTCCCCACTTCATTGGTGGATTTGTTTCCATGCAGCAACTGTGAAGTCCTGACCACACTGACACCAGATACAGGTCGAATCTTGTCCAAACTTCATGCTGTTCAACCTCGAGGAAAGATCTGCTTCTGCACAGGCATCAGAGTGGCTCATGTGTGTAACATGGTTGATGCTGATATGAATCCATTAGTTTAAATTTAAAGGACCATACCTGTAATTTTGCATGTTTGACCCCAGTATATACAGTCTTCATAAATGTTACATTACTGACAACTGTTTCCTAAAAACATGCTACTGGAGTGGTAAATAATTCATCACAGCAAACCAAATGTCTTACTTATTTTTTTGTCAACGTAATTGTATTTATCCAGTCCAACGCGGAGCTGCACATAAAATGTATATCTCTGCATATATATATAGTCCAGGGGAAGACTGCTTTCACTGAGAAATTAAAAACAACCATCCCGTCTACATTTGGACATATGTGTTAGCAGGTCAAAGACTGAATTTTAATGTAGTTGTCTCATGTGTACATTTAATTTTGAAGGCTTATAGGCATTTAGCAAAATAACAGGAAAAATAAAATACGGTTTTGTGTTATGGAAAATGGTTGTCTGTAACGTAATGTGTATGCGGGTAATATTTATTGGGCTTAAACATTCAAAATCATCTGTATGGTCTTTTAAAATAGTAATTACTTGATAGGCAAGTCAAAGCTTTTGGTTTGAGCATGTGTTATTAATTGGCCAGTTTTTTGTTTGTTTGTTTTTTTATAGCTGGCCCTAAAACACAGACAAGGAAAAAACCACAAGATGAGGATCATTGCCTTTGTTGGAAGCCCCGTGGAGGACAATGAGAAAGATGTGAGTGTGATGTCTTGTATCATATTTTTATGCCAATCCCCCAGAAGGTAATATTTTTCCATTGACCATTCACCATAAACTCTCTGTGTCTACATTACTGTCAATCTTTCTGCCTTTATTTCACATCTCTCTTCTGTCTCAACCTGCCATTTCTGCAGCTTGTTAAAATGGCAAAGCGCTTGAAAAAGGAGAAGGTGAATGTGGATATCATCAACTTTGGAGAAGAGGTGAAGAATTTTAGGTTATCTTTTATTGTACTGTTATAAGTAAATTTAAGTATAGTATTGTTTTCTTCATATTGTCTGCTATCTGACACTGACAGTTGAGGTTTGATTTTTGGATTTCTCTGAACCGCTGTCTCCATCTGCTTATTTAGCAGTTAAACACAGAGAAGCTGACTGCCTTCATAAACACTCTGAATGGTAAAGAGGGGACAGGCTCCCACCTGGTCACGGTCCCTCCTGGGCCCAGTCTGGCTGATGCGCTACTCTCATCTCCCATCCTGGCTGGTGAGGGAGGTTCTATGATGGGTCTTGGTGCCAGTGACTTTGAGTTTGGTGTGGATCCCAGCGCTGATCCAGAGCTGGCCCTGGTAAGATAAATATGATATTTGACAAATGGACATACTACGTATTAGCAGAGTTGTCAGTGAAGATATAAAAGAGGCTGACAAAAGACTTAAAAAAGAATGAACGCTTCAGATTTATGTGCAGCGATGCCCTTTGACTCTTTTTCTCGTGTTAACTCTAGGCTCTGCGTGTGTCTATGGAGGAGCAGAGACAAAGACAGGAGGAAGAGGCCCGCAGAGTTGCAGCTGCCTCAGCAGCTGAGGCAGGCATGCCTACACCCAGTGCAGATGGTAAGAAGCGAATGGAGAAACTGTTTATCGATCTTGACAGTGCTGGTTATGTTGACGCGTTTTCTGGTTTGCTACTCAATTTTGATGGACTTCTCAAACAGAATCGGAGGAGGCCTTGTTGAAGATGGCAGTATCTCAGCCTGAGACAGGTGGAGCAGTGCTTCCTGACTTCAGCAGCATGACAGAAGAGGAGCAGATAGCCTACGCTATGCAGATGTCTCTTGCCGGAGGAGGTAAATTATACTTTATCATCTTACAGATTACACATCATACATTAATATTGTAGATATACATTTCTCTTATTTATTTTCCTCTGTGAACAGAATATGGAGAGATGGACACTGGAGCTCCGATGGACACTGAGGAGTCAGCTAAGGTGTGATACTTGAATATGATGCTTGAAATCACCAGGTCCACAATCAGTTCAAAAACAAATTGAGCAGACATAACTTGTGGATGTAGGTTTGCTATCATTAAGATGTCATAAAGACCTATTTGTCATTATGATGTTGAATTTTACATGTTTATTTCTGTCTTCACTGAGTTGGGGAGAAAAAATAACTTTTTCTGTGGGCTTTACAACAGTATTACAAGGGAGACGTTTCCTGGCACAGTTTCAGTGCATGAGTAGATGTATCTGTGCATAATTTTAATTACTGTCTTATCTATAACAAGACATGTTGTGCCTCCTTGTGTTCAAATTTGTTACGCATTTCCTGGATGTGATGTTGATTGTGAATGTGTTGCTGTGTGTCTCAAGTATTTACCTGTTTAATGTTTTACTGTGCATCCAGTAGCTTGCCTTGTGTTCTACTCTTATCCATTGCGTTCTCTTTGCTGGACAGGAGGAAGATGATTATGACGTGATGCAAGACCCAGAGTTTCTTCAGAGTGTCTTGGAAAGCCTACCAGGCGTCGACCCAAACAATGAGGCTATCCGCAATGCCATGGGCTCCTTGGCTTCCCAGACAGGAAACAAGCCAGATGGCAAAAAGGATGAGGAGAAAAAGAAATGATGAATCTGAGGACACAACAGGCCAACAGAGGCTTGGACATGGGGCATCAACTACAAAGAAAATGCAGACTAATGCAAAATTATTCATAAAACAATAAGTCACTGATGTGTTGTTTGACTTACAGCTCAGCATGACCACACTGACTGACGTGATCCCAATCTGTTAAACGAAGTCAGAAGAAAACAAAAGCGTTGCATTGAATGACTCTTTACTGTTATGTTTGACTACATTGTAATAATAATTGAATTCAGAACATAGAAAGTAACACAGGTCTACTTTCAGACATCCTTGTGCACTCTTTATGTTTCCCTAAATGGTTTATTTGCTGATTGATCTATCAGAAAAGTTTTAAAAAATAGTTTGTTTTAGGATGACAGGCTCCTGAACTAAACAATTAGTCATACTCCTGTCATGTCTTCGTTTCTTTTGCAATAAAAGTTGTGTAAATATGTTCTTAAGCGTTTTCATTGCCTTCAACATATTGTGTGTCATGATGGCAAAAAAATGCAAGTCACTTCCACCATTTTATGCAAAAGGCACTGCCAAATTCCACACAGCCTGGTGCTAAAAATAGCCCGGCTAAGAAATTTAGAGAAATTAAACAGTGTATTTAATTCCCGATAGAAATTCAATCTACGTGTCGTTTGCAGCATCTTCGGTACATTCTCCAGCGCTATCACAGTGTGATAGGATGTTTTTAGGTCATGTGACGGGAAGCAGAGCATTTTGCTGAAAACGAGCTAGGATAGTCGGGAATCGCATATCCAGGTAAACAATCAAAATACATGACCTATTAAACAAATAACCCCATCCCAACCATCCTCTTCTGTGACATCGTCGACCCTGCAGTCATTAGTTTGATATCGATGTCAAATCATGCTTCAGCAAATCGCTCTGGTTGCATTTAATAGCGAACGCTAGCTAGTTAGCTAAATGACCCCTCTGTCTTGGCTGGAGCTCAGCGGCCAGCTAGCCAGCCTCAGTCGGGAAGGAATATCGCTAGCTCAAAATAGATGATGTTGATGGTATGAGACGCTGTCCTGGTTAAACTGTGTTTCAGGTGGCTACCCTGTCGGTGCCTAACATGCAGTAAAAACATTTATTTAATGACATTTTCAGTCCATAACAAATGAGCGTTCCCTGAGAAGGGATTGGCTTGCAGAAACGCTTTCCCGTCGCTAGCGCGCTAGCTGGCTAATAATTGTAAAGACAGGCTCCATATAGTTTAGCTAGCAGCTCTAATAACAAGCTAACCCGCTATAGTTTGTCAGATGGTGCCAAACGAAGCCTCACAAAAAGCTGCATGAAAAGTTACCTTGGAAATATTAACGCTTTAACCACCGTAACTGCTTTGGCTGTTTTACATGTTGAGTCTTCAGGTAATGTTTGCTGTCTGATTTGCTGGAAGGTAGAGTCAGCTCTGATGAACCACATCAAAGACAGATTCATGGTGTAATTTTTCTATGCTATTTATGATTATTATTTGTATTGCATGTTTTACAGGATTTAATCCCGGTATGGGGGACATGAAGACCCCAGATTTTGATGACCTATTGGCAGCATTTGACATTCCTGACATAGATGCCAAAGAGGCCATCCAGTCTGCCCCGGATGAAGCAGAGGGACCCCATGGAGCCACGGGTCCACCTTTAGGAAAGCCGGACAGTGTGGTGGGCATAGGGTCATCATTGAGACCACCAAGCCCCTCTGACCCTCAGGCAGACACCTCCATTGTTAGTGTGATTGTGAAAAATAAAGTTCGTCTTGAAACTGTAGATGGAGGAGATGGAGATGCAGACCAGGACCCCATTGATGTGATTGCAGGGGTGGATGTGGGTCCTCGACTTGGTACATGTGCCCCTGGGATGACTGAATCTGAGGCTCTCAACCACAATGGTTTTGGGACATCTGGTGTCTCCACATCCCTTCCCCTCAGCCAAGCCCATTCCAATGGAGCTCCTTGGTCTGTGAATGCCACAAAAGTGTCTTCAGAGGCAGGAGCAGTAGGTGTTGGTGCAGCCAAGTCTCACAAGCAGGGTGGTAACATTTTCAACAGACTTAAACCTCTCGTGGCACAGGGATCAGGAGATCCAGTCGGCCGGGCCAGGAAGATGCAGCTTCTACAGCAGCAGCACCAGCAACAGCAGGACACAGGCCAAGAAAGGGCAGATGGGGTCAAAGCCTCATTGCCTTCATCATCCTCCCTGTCAGCTGGGTCTTCTCCTCTGGCTTCAGGTGGGCTCGTTGGATTAGCCTCTCCTTTTTTTCCACCTTCCAAGCCTCTTCTTCCCACTCCACCTTCTTCCCTCTCATCACACCCACTGCACTCATCTCAGCCTTTTAATGGTGCTCCCAAAAGTGGTCCTGCTGGATTTCAACCCCAGCTTGAGGAGGATGATTCTGACCCAGATTTGGGGAGTCCACTGGTGATCCATGAGAATCCAGACTCCCCGACTTGCACTCAGTTGAGCCGTCGATACAAGTCTGTCGGTGCTGATTCTGGTTCTACCCAGCCCCCACTCTCTACTGCATCTCACCCTAAACCTGGAGACACTCCTTCAGGTACCACAATGTCTTCATCAGCCCCCCAGTCTCGCTCAATAGAGAGTCCCTCTCTGGAGGACCGGCATCCAGAACATGTCATAGAAGAGAGAGACTCACCAGAGAGTCCTGAACCAGAGGTGCCCAAATCATCTGCGCAAGTCACAACAAAGAGGTGCTCCAGCCCTGCAGTGGCCTCAACCCCACCTCCTTCAGAACTGAGGGAGCCCAAAGAAGAGGAGGAAGAAATGGAAGTGGGGAACGGGATAGATAGAGTAGATGATGGTAAAGCAGATATAGGGAAGGGAGAAAACACAAAAACAGCTGAGGAAAAGATGGAGGTAGATGATGGCAAGTCTAAATCCTCATCAACTGAAGGAGAGACATGTACCATGGCATCTGCCCCTTCTGGAACTCCATCCAGACCGCTCAAAGTCAGAATAAAAACCATTAAAACATCCACAGGTGGAATCACTAGAACTGTCACAAGGGTAGCAGCTAAAGGTACAGGAAAAGGTTTAGACCCTAAAGCTCAAGCTGGGGAACGCAAAGTATTGGCAAACAAGAGTCAAAAAGCTGAAGCTTCTGCCGGTCACATGTCAACGTCACAGCAACAGAAAGTAAAGGCTTTGAATGCTCTGCCAGTGTCCACGCTAGCAGCCAGCAGTGTCATGTTAGCTGCTGCTACCAAGGTCCAAAACAAAATGGCTGCATCTGACAAGGCCAAGGTTTCTGCCACTGCAGTCAGCATCACTAAATCTGCTGCCCTGCCAGCCACTCCTGGTGTGACCTCCTCTCCCAAGTTTTCAGTCGCTGCTGGTGGGATTAATGTACGTACTGCCACTACTAAGACAGCTAATGGAGGTAGTGGCACAATCATAGCCAGCGGCCTCCAGTCAAACAAGCCTGCCTCCATAGTCAACAGTACAGGTGCTGTAATTTCCCGCAGTCAGTCAAGCCTCGTGGAGGCTTTCAATAAAATTCTTAACAGTAAGAACCTGTTACCCAGCTACAAACCCGACCTCTCGGCACCTCCGCCACCAGAGTGGGGACTTCCACTCCCAGCTACGGGGTACCGCTGTCTGGAGTGCGGAGACGCTTTTGCCCTGGAGCGCAGCTTGGCTCGACACTACGACCGACGATCACTCCGCATTGAGGTGACCTGCAACCACTGTGCTAAGAGGCTGGCCTTCTTCAATAAGTGCAGTCTGCTGCTGCATGCCAGAGAACATAAGGAACGCGGGCTGGTCATGCAGTGCTCCCACCTGGTCATGAGGCCGGTTACTGTGGAGCAGATGATTGGACAGCAGGACATCACTCCCATTGGTGGTAAGAAAGTTTACATGAAGTGAGATACATAAGAACCACAGAAAAGCTTTTTGTCTGTCAAAATTTCACAAAAATCAGCCATGATTGAATTGTGCACCATACTCCTTTGTGATCCATCTTCACTGACCACCTCCCATGTGTCTCTTTGGTTTTCCATCTCCTGGCTGACCAGGTTTACTCTCCTCTTCATCGTCCTCTCCTGCAGTTTCCTCCCCATCTACCACACCTGGAGCCCCCACTATTTCTGCAAACTCCAGTCCTTTGAAGGATAATTCTTCTCCATCAGCAGCTCAGCCCAGACCGGTGCGCCGAACACCCCAGGGCCCTCAAGCACTGATGCCTCTGCCTTGCAAGAAGGTGGAAGTGCTGCACTACAACAACTTCAAATGTCTGGAGTGTCAAACACAATTCGCTGGAAAGGCTGAGTTGGTCACCCACTTCCAGCAGATCCGAACTGCTGCCAACTCAGTGAGTTCTGGTGATGAGAACAGAATGACTATTGCTCTGGTTTTTCACCGTCATGAGATGCTGATAGTTATGATTGCTCAAAAGCTTTAAGACATAAATTATGTGTCAAACTGTTACTTGCATCAAATGTATTTTAAGCCCTTAATTCCATGTATTTTTGTTTGACTCTGTTTCAGACATGTAATCAGTGCTCCCCTCCCATGATGCTGCCTAATTCGTGTGCCGTGTCCGCCCACCAGAGGGTCCATAAACACCGAGCACCCCATGTCTGTCCTGAGTGTGGGGGCACCGCCCAGCCAGCCAGCTTCCAGACACATCTGGAGGAGGCCTGTCTGCACTTTGCCAGGCGCATTGGCTACAGGTTTTTAGAGAATTAATAAAACCATCATGAAACTTCCACTAGGCTTTGATTTACCTTTAAAAAAAAAAAAAANTAAAAAAAAAAAAAAGTCTTTAAAGGACCACACCGGCCATTTTGCATGTTTGAGCCTAATATATTCAATTTTCATACACCGTAACAAACACACATAATCATCGCAAACAAGACATGTATTCAGGGTTTTTTTTAAGTTACATAATTTGATTTGAAAATTCTTACTGTTGTCAATTCTTCACTACAGCACTTGAATGTACCACTAGGAAGCATTTTCAGATCACTCTGCGCTATTTATTTCACTTAAATGCTAAAATTATGTAACTTAAAAAAAAACCCTGAATATACGTCTTGTTTGCGATGATGGATTACCTCTCCCAAGAACATTTCAAGTATCAACAAGTTGATTTTAATAGCGAACCAGAATGATCTGAAACCAATGTGGCAGTCTAAAACATATGAAATTTTTTTTTAATTCATCGTTCCAGTAGCATGCTTTGGGAAATGATTGTCAATAACGCTAAGTGTATGAAAATTGAATGTATTAGGCTCAAACATACAAAATGGCTGGTATGGTCCTTTAATTTATTCATGTCATTTTCCAGTGTTTACAGTATGAACATAAACTCAGATTTGGTTCAAGATAATTCAATTTTTGTGATAGAGCTGTAAGGCATCTTCCTGTGCTCTATCAAGGTGCTCGAGCTGCCAGGTTGTGTTTGGAGGTTTGAATTCCATAAAGTCCCACATTCAGACTGCTCACTGCGAGGTCTTCCACAAGTGCCCCAGCTGCCCCATGGCCTTCAAGTCTTCCCCCAGCGCCCAGAGCCACATCAGCACCCAGCACCCAACGCTCACAGGAGGACAGGCCAAGTACATTCGCTACGTACATGAAATAACCTCAAGCTATTGAAGAAAGAGCGCTGAAATATTAATACTCTGTATTTCTTTGACATTGCAGAATGATCTACAAGTGTGTGATGTGTGACACGGTCTTTACCCAAAAACCCTTGCTGTATGTGCACTTTGACACTCACCTGGTCAAGCAAAAAGTGCATGTGTTCAAGTGTCCTGATTGCACCAAGCTCTATGCTCAGAAAGGGTCCATGATGGAGCATATTAAGGTTTGTTTTCTGATGTGAAAATATTCAGAGTAATTGTAAATATGATTACATATTGCAAATCACAAATGACCTTTTTGCCTTTATGTGTTGCCCATTCATTGCATTCTACAATGAATGTGGTGTCAGCAAAGGCATACAGCAATGCTTGGATCGGCCTTAGCAAGGTCCGCTGACATGACCTTGTCCAAAGTTCTATACCAAGTACAACGGTGTTCTATGCTTATGAATCTGTTTAAAAGTAAGCAATGAATTGCCTGTACTTATACAGTCCAAAATATTATCTAAAAAATATAAAGGCAAAACTATTTTCAGGTGCCAGCTGGAGTAATTGCTCTTTAAACTTGAACTTTAATTTTATTAATCCCTAGCGGGGAAATTAGTCACCTGCACTTAAAAAGACTTTATATAAAATACTACACATTAAAATTTAAAACACATCCAGTTGCACACACACACATGCACATTCAAGAGGGATATCAAAAATTATTCAACAATCTGTAAAACACCATAAGCAAGAAAAATAGGTACAAATAAATACAGCTTATACTCTATAACAACTACCAATAAGAACAATTAATACAACTAAAATTTTCCATTATTTAAAAGAGCACCAATAAAAAGAGAGCCAGTTGCTATGACTAAAACCCAAATGACACAGTAAAGGGAAAATGCACAATAATTAATACAAATCCAACGGACTAAAAGAGTCTGGAGTGCAAGATACATCCCTTATCACATGTTATGTGATACATAACATAAAGGTGATAAAGGTGAATGAATGCATTTTGAGTACTCTTTTTGTGTTTGAGTTGCTGTGACCTTTGACCCTTTCCTCTTGTCCCACTCAGACGGCTCACAGAGGTCCATCAGCCAAACAGGATTCCCAATCTGACGCCTCAACCCCAGCCTTGATCCCAGCCAACCTGTCCGGTCCCCCCGGCCCCAAGTCAAAATCTGCAGGAAAAACAGACAACTCTGATGGAGAGGACTGGGGGCGGGAACAGGAGGAAGAGGAGGAGGAAGAAGAGGAGGAAGAGGATGATGATGCAGATGAGGACTACGAGGCTCCAGGGACTGTCTCCAGCTCTGCAGCGGGCAGCAGTCATCCCACCACCCAGACAGAGTGGACTTGTCCCCAGTGTCAGACCACTTTCACCGACAGTGAAGATTATCTCAGTCATGTGAAGCTGGAACATGGAAAGGTACGACGTACTGCGAGCTTCATGGATGTTTAAATCTTATTGCATTCATTTAGACCATCATTAGAACTGGAGGCTGTTGTTCACTCTCTGCCTTTAACTGAGACATAAAGTCTTTCTAATTATTTTCTCGCTTTTTCCTTTGTGTGTGTATGTGACCTACCAAAGTTCCCGTGTCGTATCTGCGGAGGCACGTTCAGCACATCTTCCAGCCTGAGGCGACACGAGCGTGTCATTCATGAAGGCAACAAAAGGGTCTTCCATTGCCAGTGAGTTATTTATTGTAATACATATTTTTGTAATTTGTTAGACATAAATTGAGCCACAACTATGACATTAAAGGACCATACCAGCCATTTTGCATGTTTGAGCCTAATATTAAATTTTCATACGAGTAATGTTACTGACAATCATTTCCCAAAGCATATTATTGGAACGGTGAATTAAAAAAAAAATTTCCTTCCTTCCAGACTGCCATTTTTCAGTTCATTCTGGTACGCTACTAAAATCAACTTGTTGATACTTAAAATGTTTTTTGGGATAGGTTATCCATTATCGCGAACAAGACATGTATTCAGATTTTTTCAAAGTTACGTAATTTTAGCGTTTAAGCACAATAAAAAAGTGCAGAGTGAATGTATGTCTCCACTGGGGAATATAGTCCCAAAAGAAAAATTCAAAAAATTTAAACAACCATGACTTGAGGCTGCATAACTATTAGCAGGCAAAACATCGATTTTTAAGGTGGGGTGTATCACTTGAATATTTGATTTTGAAAGATTAAGAGATTTTGCAAAATATCAGGAAAGCTGAAATATGGTTTTTATCCTTTGGGAAATGATTGTCGGTAACATAACATGTATAGGTTCAAACATGCAAAATGGTCCTTTAAATGTTTCTCAATCAGGTTTTTTTTTTTTTTTTTTTTTTTAGTAAAAAGTTTTATTTTGGTTCAGAATTTTTCCAGTTTGTGTGAAGATTTGTTTGCTTTTAGTGACTGACTTAACCGTGTTAACGCTGCATAAATATTTTACAGATATTGCACAGAAGGCAAACGTACCTTTGGCAGTCGCTTCTTACTGGACAAACATATTCGGCTCCATCATAGAGGCACAGATGGACAGGTCAGTGGAGACGCTGTGGCAGAGACGTCTACGTTTCATTCAGGACCTGAATAGACTCTAGACTGGCTTGTACTTGCACTCGTTTCATAAAGTTATAAATTTACCTTCCACTCATTCCCTCCTTGTGTCTTCANTTGTACTTGCACTCGTTTCATAAAGTTATAAATTTACCTTCCACTCATTCCCTCCTTGTGTCTTCAGGGCCCCCCCCTGACCAGGAAACGTGCAGCCACAGGAGGAGATGGTCCAGGTAGCTCTTCAGAGCAAGATGGGGAGGGCGGACCTCCCGGCAGCAGACCAGGAGATGAGGAAGAAAACGCCACAGAAGACGGGGAGAATGGTGGCGGTCCTGCAAAGAGAACCAGAGGGTCAGCGATGCCACCAACAGAAATCGAGGAGGATGACAATGTTTTCCGTTGCGTCCCCTGCGGCTTCTCCACCGAGGATGGGGCCGAGTTTCAGCGTCACATCCCCCAGCACCGGGCAGACACCGCCTCCTTCCAGTGCCTGCAGTGCGGCGTCTGCTTTGCATCAGCCGGTTCTCTCGGCAGACACCGTTTCATCACTCACCGTGTGCGGGACACCCAGAGTGACGCAGACCGCGGCACCCCACGGCTAGCCGGCTCTCCTGATGGCTCACCCGCCTCCTCTCCTCAGGCCCACGGCGAGGACGGAGAAGGAAATCTGAGCTGCAAGGTTTGCGGCCGGCATTTCGACAAGGCCACAGACCTCAACACCCACTTCAGGACCCATGGCATGGCCTTCCTCACCGCCCACAAGACAGACAAGCCCCAATAGAGGGGCGGGTCCTCAGAAACAGATCCACCGCGGCAAGGAGTCGAGGGTCCCGCTTTTGACTGAGAAGGGAGGCTGTAGAATATGAATGTTGATTATGAGACGACAGTGCTGCTTTGGGTCTCCTGTGCAGTTTTAGTCACCGTGAAAAAGGGCTGGGCGATAAATCAATTTAATCGATTAATTCGATTTTATGTTTTGGCATGATGTGTAAAACGGCTGAATTGCAAAATCACGATTTTATTTAATAACTAATATCTAACTATTTTTAACTGGGGAAATGCGGCAGCAGGTTGCTCTCCATCAAACAAGCCCATTTTGAGCGTTAAACCTACCAATCAATTGTCCATTGTGTTCGTTGATACCACGCCCACGAAGCTTTCAGCCGATCAGACGTGCTGTCAAGAGCCAACAAACACTTCCACTGAAGATGAGCTCATTCCTAGAAAAGGGAACGTCACTTCATCATTTGGAAGTGGTTTGGTTTTGAACTTCACACCGTCGAGCAAACCATTGTGGTGTGTAAAGTTTGTAGGAGTTACTAAAAGTAGCAGCACTTCAAATGTATTTCAGCAGCTGCGACAGAAACACGCAGCTGAGTGGCANAAAGTAGCAGCACTTCAAATGTATTTCAGCAGCTGCGACAGAAACACGCAGCTGAGTGGCAGCAATGTGAGATGCAGATCTGCAGTAGGAAAGCGCAGCGAAAAAACAAATGACATTAGCCGCATCATTTTCCAGTGTCATGGCGTATGATAAGAGGGTCTTCAGTAGGATGGGAATATTGTAACACGCCACGGAGCCTCAAGCCAGAGGCAGCAGACAGGCTTGTGTTCCTCACAAGGGACCTGTAAATTGCTGAAAAAAACCTTTTTATTTTGCAAGTTGTTTTTTAGAAAGCCCTACAATTTTATTTAAAAGTATCATTATTTGTTTTTATATTTTAGTACTTATATGGCTTGATTTTTTTTTTTTTTTTTNTTTTTTTTTTTTTTTTTTAGTTAGTTTGGAGAAAAACAAGAAAAATCGAGATTAAAATCGAGGATTGTCCATAAGCGTGAAAAAAAAATCGAGATTATATTTTGAGGCCATATCGCCCAGCCCTACCGTGAATTGTTTTAATTGTAACTATGGCAACTCTCCTGTGCAATTGTAATTGCATGTTTGATCATTTTACAGGTCACCTAACTGAACACACCTGTGATGGACTGAGTGGAGGCTTTAACCGCCTCCCAACTAAAGCATTTATATAGCAGTCATACTGTCTGTCATGTCTTTTCCATTTCCATCCCTCTCACTGCACTGACTGTAACCACATGCCCATCTCTACATATCACACACACACACTTCGATACATACAGTACATCTCCCACTGTACTTCTAACAGTTGTAGTGCCGAGTTTTTGTACTTTGTTCATGATATTCATGCCTGTTGTTTGTCTCATATTCATACTCTTCACACTGGCCTTAGATCAGCATTACCTGATCTCAGGCCAGCATTCAGTCTCACGTATCTGATGCATGAAGGGGAGTTTTGGGAGAATTTTAGACACTGATTTTTATGTTGCAACTATATTGTAATATTTATTTATACAAAACACATTACTGCTGTTGGTATTTGTGAGTCGGTTGTGTTGAATCTTACTACCACAGTTAAAGTAGTGCGATTTACACGCAGAGGAGAAGTGATACGAGAACCTCTGAAGGCATTTCATTAGGAAACGAGGTTACTGGAGTACTGTAACCTGTGTAGTGCGAATAATGTGTGATGTTTTAATCGTTTAGGTAGAAGAAGAAGAGAGGTCAGGCTTCCTGCCAGTAGTATATGTGTACGAGTTTTGCCATGTAAATACATATAATTACACTAAAAGCGTTCTGGTTTTAGTAAGTTGCTATGATATTGTGAATACATATAGTATTTGTACTGTTCCTTTTTTTTTTTTTCAAACAATTTGAAGTTTAAAAAATAATTTCCCCCCTGAGGTAGCTATACAGTCTAAGTTAAAGCAGAGGGAGAGTGTGTGGGGGTTGTGTTGTCTTAATGTTTATGAACACAAACGTTTCTCCTTCAGAAGATTCTTTTTTTATGGACAGTCAGTGCTCGCTGTGCTCACTTTTCTTTTGTATGTTTCAAACAAGCCTTCGCGGCCTATGGGTGGATGTTTATGTTTGTATCTTTTATATGTCATGATATCATATTTATATAACTACAATAGTGGAATTTCATGTCATTTTTTTTTCCATGGTTGTGGTCTGCTTGTTGAAATGCCATACACTTTGTGCTATTTCAAAAATAAATGTGTAAAAGAGACAAGTGGAGTAAGTTCATCTGCAGAGTTGATTTGTTTAGATTAGGATCATCAGCAGAGACTAATCATTATATTGGCGGGGCTGCTATTGGCTGATATTTGATTTGATCCGTTACTACAGGTGTGCATACACACTCGGTGGCCGTACAAATAGAAACACTTCTACAATGTAATGGTGCAATACAACAGACCTGCAATAAATACTACCTTAATTAAAATGTTCCGTTTTTTTCAGGCTGCTGTGTCATGATACAATTTTTGAGGCTGTACTTTGTGGTGTTGCAGCTGCGTTATATTTAAAGGAGCATACCGGTGACTTTGCATGTTTGAGCCCAATATATACTGTACAACCAGCATACACGTTACTGCCAGCCAGCCACTTTCCAAAACATACTACTGGAGCGGTACAATTTAGACATGTTTTTCCTACCTTCCAGACAGCCATTGGTTTTGGCTCACTCCTCCAGTAGCTATTAAAATCAACCTGTAGAGGCTTGAAACTTGCTTGAGATAAGGGCAAGGTTTGGTTTCAATGTTGTTAGGGACTTTTTTTTCTGGATGACTATCATGCACAGTTGTGTGTGTACTTGCTGTGTCTTATGCTTTCGTATGTCATACAGAAATACATACAGTTTTTGCTACCAGTGCCGGCAATGAAAACTATTTAAAAAAAGAGAAAATTAATGCTTTTTTTTCCATCACAGTTTTTGTTACAGATACCGGTAACGTGTTAATTTTTGTCTTGAAAATGTTAATTTTTGTCACAGTTTTCATTACCAGTGCAGGTATCATGTTAATTTTTGTCACTGTTTTCATTAACGAAAATGTTAGTTTTCATCAGTTTTCGTTACCAGTGCTAGTAACGTGTTAAATTTCATCACGAAAACATTAAGTTTCACCACAGTTTTCATTACCGGTGCTGACCATGTTAATTTTCATCACAGTTTTCGTCACCTGTGTTATATGACACAATGTCAACGACAACTAAAAATTATTAGTTTCATAAAGCTAGTAATTATTACAGGACTGTTGTATTGGGTTGTATTACAATGAGTGTTTATTAATAGTGGTTCTATTTTTCTGTCCACTGAGTGTATGTTGGCATTTTTGCAAAAAATAAATTGCAGTATGTTAAATGTTTTTCACCACGTTCTTTTTGTATATTCAACCATTTAATTTTCTCAATTCAGGTTTTAATTTACAGTTAGAATAATTTAATTTCCAGTTAAGGTTTCTGTTTGAAAGTGTCAGCTATCTGTTCAAATTTACAATGTCCAGCCTCAGTACATTTCTTTGTTACAGTAGGGCTTGCTGCCAAAAATGTTTTAGTCTTATATCTATCAGGTAGATTGAAAGAGATTATTACCACTACATTCACTAAGAATTCATATTACCAATGAAAAGATACATGATCCAAATAGAAATATTGTTGAACCAAATTCCTGTTCAAATACTTAGGCATGTTCAATGGATGTTACATCATATTTATCTTATACACATTTGTTTTGTTACATGCCGTCCTTTTACTCCTTTCTGGGTGTTTCACAGTCTGGCTCCAGCTCCAGCTCGATCTTGCCCTCTGTGACCTCCTGGCTTGAGGTTTGGCATTCACACACACTGGCTGGATGATGGACTTCAATCAGCAGCTGGTAGATCAGTGTTCCCAGCAGCGCCCCCATGCAGGTAGCCACTAGGGGGACCCACCACCACCCATCTCCAGCCCTGGAAAGACAGTTTCAATCAAGAAATTGTGAAATTTGCTCTCCCGCTAACAGAGAGTGAAATCACTAACTTGAAAACTTCAACTCCCCAGCCAGCGATGAATGTGAACAGGCGAGGGCCGATATCCCTGGCTGGGTTGATGGCGTAGCCACTGTTGGAACCCATGGAGATGCCGATAACCAGCACCGCCCCTCCCACCAGGACTGGCTCCAGACCAGGATGGAGGGGACCATTCTTCCGGTCCACAAGAGCCAAGACGCACACCAGCAGTGCAGCTGTGCCAATCACCTATATGACATGGGTCATCAGAACAGGTACTTAAAAACATGTATGAGATCATATTAAAATCTGTCTTTCCTTTCTTCTATCCTTACTTCTTCCCTTCTGTCTTCTGTCCATCGTTTGTTCCGTATTTCATCCTCCTACCTGTCTTTTATTTCAAACTCTTTAGTTTAGCCCCTCTTCCATTCCTTCTCTTCCCCATTTTCCGTTTCTTCTTCTTTCTTCCTTTCCTTCGGTTCTCTCCTCCTTTCCTCCCCTTCTTCTCTCCTTCCTTAACTTCTCCCTTCCTCCTCCTTTCTTTCCTTTTTCCCTTATCTGATTCATCGGATGTACACCAGTGAGAAAGTTTCACAGCCCATCATGTTCAAATTTTACTTAATTTTGGTTTAAATGTCTGCAAAGCTGCAAAACAGGCGCAAAATTCAGATTACATGACCCAGAGTTCAGACCTCTTTTACCCTGATGGGGGCGACAGGCTATTAAATGATAAAAAAAAAATGGAAGCCGACCTGGTCCACAATACCTCCCCACAGACTCAGGTAGTCAGCAGGATAGGTGGAGAAAATGCCCGCTGTGGCAGTGGGACCTGTCACTGTCAGCTGCCCTCCACTGTACGCCCAGATGGCATCTGCAATCAACACACACACACACACACACACTTTATGCTGAACTTATACTGAAATTTCACATGGACTGCCATATTGTGCCTTTCTGTTCCTAGAGCATTATTTGGAAGGTAAAGGGTCTCTCACCGTAGTACTGCAGGCTGACTGTGGCTGCAGCCAGAAAAGCTCCAAGCACTTGGAAACAAATGTAGAAAGGCAACTTTATCCAGGGATGTCGGCCCAAAAAACACAAGCTCAGAGACACAGCAGGGTTCAGATGAGCACCTTCGAGAAGAAAATCAGACTTCACATAACTTAAAAGAAATCATTTTGCATTCATAGTAAAGTGACTGAGAAATGAATAGTAAAAATCCTAATGCTTCATCTGGCATAGGACCTGGAGGTGCATAAAGTACATGTGGCACACTGAGAACCACTGATCTACAGTATGCAGATACGCTTAACCTTGTGTCTCTTGATTTTGAAGCACATTCTAAAGACTTTGCTCTTAAGGCTGTTATTATTAATATTTCTTACCTGAGACCCCACGTGATACAAAGACCCCAAACATTGTTCCTAGAGCAAACCCCAGATTGATGGACAGGTACTGTCCTTTCTTATCTTGACTTGTCGTCACCTGGGCAACAGAGCCACATCCAAACAGCTGCAGGAAGTGTACAAGAGCTGAATCAGCAGAATATATCACAAGTATAGAAATTTAGAACAGTGCAAAATCTAAAAACAATCTGTACATCTTTGCAGTGTATTTGAACATTATAGTACTCTAGATTTATGTGATCTTTACTTTTTGCTACGAGTTCTTGAAAGTGAAAACAACTCATGAAAGTTCTGGCACATGTAAGGACAGACATTGGACCCCCTCTGGTTCACCTCCCTTTTTATGGACTTCATTTCTAACGAAATTGCTTTATGATTTGTGTTATAACTTAATTGCTCTGGCAGATGAAACAGCTCAGATATAATCTGCTGAAAAAAGAAAAACATACAAACAACCAACAGAAATGGACAAACCACTTATTCTAAAAATCACAGATCAGAAAATCCTACACCATTTTCACTCCCTCACTCCTAATCCTCCATTATCTCACCCCCAACCCCTCCCCGTCTGGCCAAAGTCCTTGGTTATCCATTGTGAGGATCCAAAGTTGCTTTAAACAAAGACAGTTTGATTTTAATTGTCTCAATACAGAGTGAAATGAATTGACTGTTATATTTTGACAAACTGATAAGAATTTAAGAACCTCTTTTGGAGAAGATGCGCATGGTTGACCTCTTTTAACTGAAACCAAAGACCTTCATGCAGCTGACTAAACATTAAAAACGCAACGTGACTGACAAAAGGAACTCACAATCAAGATGTAAATGCCGAAGCACTCAGCCATGCACTCCCTGAGCAGCTGGTTTCTGATCTGACACTTCCTCAGAATTCTCTCCATCCTTGAGGTTCCTTTTGCAGCGTCTGGCCAGAGATGATGAGCTTTCAGAGCTGAGGCATCAGGTGGATCTGACCCGCACACGACTCCGCTCTCAGGTGGACAGAGCAGAGTTTGCCCTTTCATATTGGGACTGCGAGCTACGTCATGCACTTTATGGCCTGGGTTAGATGGTGTATCTGCATGCAGTAGAGTAGTCCAATTTCCAGGACACGCTGACTAAATCACAGAAAACATGATCCAAGTACCTCACAGCAAATAACTGGACTCCTGAAAACAGGTTTGGTTTTGGTTTGATGTGATCCCACCTGCTTGGCATTACCTCTGATTGCTCCTCTGGTGTGATTGGTTATTAAATTGCTGCTCCTATTCAACAGGATGCTTTTTCTTCAACTCCATTTATTGGTTCGGAAAGATAAAAACTATGGTAATTCTGCTTGTAACACAGTGTGAAGTAGTTCAAAATGCATACGATTACTCCCTCCAAGAGAGGAGAATAAGTGAGGTAAAGCATTTTCAACTGTAAATTGTATGATAAATTTCACAAGCATCCAATTATGCAACACCTTTATTTTGTAAGCAGAGGCCTCAGAGTTTTTAATTAATCCTAAAAATTCACAATCCAGATCCAGTTGCTATGATGCACAACAAAGACCACAGCAGCTACAGTAAGGAGGCTCCAAGGATCTGGGAAAAGTAAAGGCAAGGATTCAAGTGGGCCCTTTTTTTTTTTTTAAGAGTGGGTTAGACAGAAAAGGAGATGAGTTTAAAAAATACTGAAGGTTTTAATGTGCAACAGATTCCTTTCATAGGATTCCATGATGATAGTGTCTGTTTAAAGAAGCCAAGGCTCTCTTTACTTGATTCTGCTTTGCCAAAACATGAAATATGACGCGTTAAGAACTTTTGAAATTTCACACATCAGAGAGTGCCTTGGATTATTTTATTTGAGTTATTATCAGAGAGATTTCTACTGAAGCACATGGCAAGAATTTTTTACTGCTGATTCAAAATCAGTAAAGGAAGAGTAGAACACGAAAATGTAGGTTTAAAATTGTCACTGCCTCTAAACGTAAATGACAAAAAATTAAAATAAATAAAATATGTAGCTAACAACTGTGTAAATATATTACACTTCTTTATTTGACTCATCACATGGCCACATTCAAACAAGCCTATCTACAGAACAATAAAAAATAGCATTTGTAATTATGAATTTTTGAGTGTCTGATGTGACTCATTTGAAATCACAGGACGTCAGGGTTGGCAACCTCCATCTAAACCACCTACAGTTTATACTCAACAATGCAACACATTCATTTTGGCAAATGAAGGCAAAGCATTTTGTCTGTATATATTGAGGGGAATTGTAAGATAATAAATATGCCAGCATACTAAAATACACTCATACACTGAAAAGTTTTCAGGAAGAAAACATCAATGGTGAATCCAGTCCAGAGTTCATAAATCACTTTACTTATCACTTCTTGGGTTATTTAAATCCTCCAAAGAACTTTGAGAAAAATGAGTCATCATCCCGCATTTCAGGATAAGGGCGTTGACCACCTGGAACAGAAAAAACAAGAAGAATTACTCAAAATGACATTGAAAGTCCAAACTAATCCTACATTCCACTGGTCAAAACACTCTGAAAATGCTCTAAAAAATATTTAATGTGACTGCAAGCAACCTGTCAATAAACTGACCTGGTATGACAGGTCCACCCAGAGTGTCTGATCCCTCCAAGCTTCCAGGACCTCCTGAACGTGTCACTGTGGTCTCCTCATTGCCATGGCCATCTCTAACTGTTCGCCTCTCCTCTACAGTCTGCCACACAAGCAACAAACCAACCATACAGTATGATGTTCTTACAGATCAGATGGTGATAAGTGCATTAATACATCATAAATAAAAAAGCAAAGATGAACTGTATGTCTCACCCCATCTGGTTTCACCACCTTGGTGACACTGACAGACTGGAAGAATGATCGCATCCTGGGCTGGCTCGGTGGCTGAGCAGAGGGAGGCGTCATTATCTGATCCAGGCCACCAGAGGACACGGCAGAATCCAGATCTAAACAGGATGGAAAATCAGTTTGATCACAGGCAAAAATCCTGTGAAGCATACTGAAAGGTTCAAAATATCGGTTACCTCTGTCTTCTTTACGCTCCTCTTCTGGAGCTTTCTGTGGCCCACGTCTCCACATGTCATGAAACTATTAAGAGGTCAAAACAAAACAAAGTCCAAAACACAATGTATACATGAGAATAAGACATAATCTGGTCATCTGGACTGAATGTAAAGTTCAAAAAGCATTCTGTCACAGTGCCAAAATAACAAAAGGACTAACAAACAATTTACCTTAGAAAAAGGTTCCCAGCCATGGAATGGAGAGCTGGGAAATTTTGGTGACTCAAAAGAAGGGCTGTTGTCATCTCTTGGCTCTCTAGAGGGCATGGTTTGTGGACCTTGTGGGGAACTGTCTGGAGTTTTTAACATGAAGTCTCTCAGGGAGTTTCTATTAGATGCATCGCCACCTCTCTCTGATCTGTCCTGTGGTGGTGGCATGATAGTGGGAAAGCCTAAAACACAAGGAAAAACAACAGAGAATCACATTAGACAAACTAATCTGACCTGATTTAACTTGCTAAATATAAAATAAACATATACTGTCATTTCGTTAACTATCCAATCTGTCAAACTAGCATTCAGGCATTTCATGATGAGTGGACAAACATCATGGTGGAGCTCTCATACCAAAGTGTCCAGACTCAGGCTGTCCTTCCCAGTGGCCAAACTGGGAGAACATCTCCTCCATCTCCCTGAGGACCTGGCCAAACACTGGAGGCTCCTGGAACCTCATCCCATCAGGGCCAACGCTGAAGCCAAACCTCCAGGTCCTGTCAAATGGGTCCTGCTGATTCCCCCGGAAACCATCGTAACAGTAACAATCTTCATCCTCCTCCTCCTCCTCCTCATCATGGGTCATGGCATCAAAAAAGGGGTCCCTATTATTAAAGAAAGAAAGAAAGAAGAGGTCCTCGGCTCAGTAATAGTGGTCGTGAAACTTTGTTTTGTCCTTGACTGTAAAGTACAATTAAAGCTGCTTTGTTACATAAACCAGCAAACTAACAGCTGTCCTCTTACTATTTAAAAGTAAATAAACTTACCTTCGACCACGATAAAGGTCTCCAGGCACGCCAAAGAATCCGCGAAATAAATCAAAAACACTCATTTAGTAACGGTTTTTGTAGAGAACTAAATCATAACTAAAACTGTAGCAAAACTAGAAGACGTGCCAGTCGAAGGGTCGTTCTTGTCAACAGTGCCGTAAAGTGCTCTGACAATGACGCAACTAGTCGTAAGCAGGATTTTTACCGTGTGTTACTGAAGCAACGCGCAGGCGAAATAGGGGCCACGCTCAAGGGTCACCAATACGTTCTGTATGGGAAACTACAGAGGCCTCAGTGTCAATGTGGGAATGTTTAAGACACCTTTACTATGTTGAAGAACATCGGACATGTTAGCCGGTATTACATTGAAAGATTTTGTTTTGTCTATTTACATACAATGACGGAGCACAATATTAGAAACACTTTTATGTCTTATACCATACAACACTATGTCCTGAAAACTTACTAGATGAGTCAATAAATCTCACGCTGTCAACTAAAACTGCACCTTATAGGTAAAAGTTATGGCAGGGATATTGTGTAAGTTGCATTAGATTGTATAGGTATGCATATAAAACTGATAACATAATATAGTGCAATTTATTAGGTGCCATTCTAGAGGTTAAGGAAAATGTTAATCTGCCTGTCAATGAACTCCAGGGTTTTTGCTTTTTTTTTTTTTTTTTTTTTTTTTACATTAAATCTTGTAAATAAATCTTGTACAGCTGAAGCGACAAACAAAACGCAAATATCAAGATTATCGCTGTTTGGAATTTAATTTGGTTACTGCTGATCCTCAGGAGTCAGTTCAGCAATGTAAGACAACCCATCCTAAAGCATCTAAGTTGGATGGTTTCAGTGATGCCAGACACTTGGTGGCAGGAACCCATCTTCAGTATTTTTATTTGTTGTTCTGTGGCTTCAGCCAACTGGGACTCCATCACTTCACACTGCAGTCGGATAAATCAAGGCTGACTTGCAGTGACAGACCAAGTGTTGGGCATCAAACACTGAAGATGCTGCTCTATTTACAAGTTACAACAGAAACAAATATAATTTCTTAAAAAAAGACATTCACATCCAAAATGATGAAAATGTCTTTTTCTTGTTTATTTACTTAATATTTATATATTTTTACAAAATAAAAAAAATATATGAAACAAAAAAAAGCTAACAAGTCTGCAAGGAGCTGAGAAGGGAAAAAGCCATCAAACAAACAGGGACTACAGTACTTGTGTTTTTTTTTTATATATATGTACAAGACAAGTTTATCCATTTAAATTTTTTAAAACGCACAGTACAAAAAGAAAAATAAATCACCGACAAAAAAACTCATAGTACAATTCTGTCCATCAGTATTCAATGCTGCAGCTTTCCTTACAATGCCAGGGGACAGGCAGTGGAAGCAGGTGGAGGTGGGGGGTTCTTCAAAACAAAAAATAAAACACACTGGAAGGCAGGTTGGGTGTGTATTGGCCTTGGAATTAGAATTCTCTTGCTGATAAGGGTGAGATTTTCTGCAACATACTTAGAATTCATGGGAACAATTACTGTACACGTGTCAGATAATGGAAAATGTCTACACTGTGTAAAATCCTGTGCTAGGCAAAAACAAAGCACAGTACACAACCATGGCCCCCGTGTGTAAAAACATGCACGCAATCACATGACAAACACACATTCCTCACAGTCCAAGCCAGTGAGCTCGCTTATATGTCTTTATATATAATATATCTATATTTGGTAAAAAATAAACTTCACAACTCTACCAATTTAGAGACTTTTTTCATGAAACCTAAAAACACGTAAAATGAAGAAAAAAAGATTAACAAAAAAAAAAAAANAAAAAAAAAAAAAACAACAACAACAACAAAAAAAAACAGCAATTCAGTAAATTAATTTGGGTATTTTGTGTGGGAGGGATCATTTCCACAAAAAAATATTAAGGGGCTGGGGAGTTGAGGGTGAGAAATACAAAACCAGCCTGTCCCCCCACCTTCACGTATCACGTCATTACCCCCATAAGAAAAAAAAAAAAAACAAAGGGACCGTACAAGAAACATTCATTCTTTTAGAAAACAGTTCTATGTTACATACAAGTGAAAGAAAATGGCTAGGGCGGGGGAATGAACACAATACAAATTCCCATCACTCAGTATTTCACCTCTTGATGGTGTGTTTCTATAACCATTTAGCTCCTATCTCTCCCCTCTCAGCCCCTCCTGTCCCTCCCACCCATACATGCCACATTACATGCTCGTTCTCTCGGCACAGCACCTCCTCTGACTGGAGTCAGAATTGCAGGAGTGCTGGGCCAAGAGACTGGGGGAGGAAATCTCTGAAGGAGGAAGGGGGAGTTTATGTGGAGACCATTTGTGGAGGAGTGATGACCATCCCTCCCAATTNGGGGGGGGGGCGGACAACAGGTGTTAGTTTGCCCCCCAGTTGTAGCTGTTGTATGCCGACTTGTTGATCTGAGACTTCTGCTGGATGGATGCATTTTGGCTGCGCTGCCCTGCGCTGCTCTGTTAAGACAAGAGGGAGATTTCAGTCAAATAATCACTTTTTTTTTTTTTTTTTTTTTATAAAGACAATAGTCACTTTGTCCTGCCATGCGTTCTATTGTGCAGCTTAGTGTCTGACTCCATGCAACCACGGTTTAATGGTAGAGATAAATCACACAGAGAACAAAGACATGTACACTACCTGCCCATCTTGCTGCAGGTGATGGTGGAGAATTTGCGAGTGGGGTTGTTGGTGTGGTGCCAGGATGTGCATGAACGGGGCTGGAGCGTAGCCAGCGGCGGCTGGGGGGTTGATGGGTCCCCCGCCTCCCAGGGCTGNACGGGGCTGGAGCGTAGCCAGCGGCGGCTGGGGGGTTGATGGGTCCCCCGCCTCCCAGGGCTGAGGGCAAGCTGAACGAAGCTGCTGGCGTGCCAGCATGGAAACCCTGCTTCTCAAACGACTGCAGGATCAAGTGAAAAATTTTTTTTTTTCATTTTAATAAGTGTCTTTAGTCAGTACCAATCAGTGACCGCAATGTAACAATTCTATGGTTCAAACTGTTCAGTAACAGGAATGCCTACCAACAATTTTGTGTAAATTACCTGTGTCTTTGTGTAAACAGACCCTGAAATATCTGGTACTCCCGTGTTGCTTGATGTCACAGAGACTCCTGCAGAGTAACACAGGGAAAACAGGAAGCAAACTTAGTCCAAATATTACAAAACTGAGCATTTCAAAGGGAACATCCACTAAATAAACTGACCAGATGCACAGCTGTCCAAGATTCTATTATGATTACATCTAGCACAAGCGCTGTGTGGCCTACAACAGATTTGACAGTCAAGTCCATTGAGCAATTTTTCTCATTTGTTATGGAAAAAGTAGCATGTTTTATGCTATGTTTTTAATAACTTTCAGCTTGGAACATAAACTGCATTTTATGTACATTAAATACGTAAAAATTCTGGAGATGTTTCATCTATGTATGGGAGCACTGTTACAGCTCCAATTTCAGTTCATGTGTGCTGAGAAAAGTTTTCAAACTTAAAACAGTTGGAAAGAATCACTGTATTTGACAGACGAGGATGAGGCAACAAAGAGGGATGAGATGAGATGAGCAGAGGGGAGACAATGGAGCAGTAGCTTATCAGTTCCAGCCAGTCACAGCAGGTGAAGTCCGACTGTATCTGGTAGTTGCTGCTCTGCTTGTTCTGGCACACACTGATCCCCTGCATTACCATGGAGATGCACAACAGGGTCAACTGGTGTGCAATACAGGATGGAGACTGGAGAAGTTGCTTGTTATAATCTCTCAGAATTATGATTTTTTTTTTAAAAATACGTTGACTGATTATATACGTGCAGTGATTTTAACACTGAGACTGAACTTTGCTTTTGTAACTCTAATGGCAGCTTTCCAGAAGAAATCTGCGTTTCAGCATCCATAACCTGAGGAGCAAAGATCAACCTCCACACAGTCAAGCTGGTCTCCATACCTGTTGTTTTTTCACTCAGTTTTTTATTTGTTTTTGGCAGTCGGTAGGTCCAACTGTGAGCAAAACTGCCAGTGGTAATGTCAATGCAAAAAATAATATTTAAAAAAAAATTGAATTAAAAATAATAAAAAAGGAAGAAAAGCATGGTGGCAGCATGATATTTGTTGTAAATAATGTCTGTACTACAGTGCCACTGCCATGTTTTCTGCTTCAGAGGCAAGTTTCACAGTAACCTAGAAAATTTTAATGATCCATCCATGGTCCAGTGCTGAGCTTGTCCTCAACTGTCAAAACTAAAAAACTGAGCACATGCAATGACCGGCAGTGATGAGACATGAGTGGAAAGCAAGCAACACGGGAACGATCGAACGGCATCAAACACAGAAACTCATCACTGATTTATGCAAGCCACAGCCGCTTCGTGAGCTCTCACATTTTAGTCTCCAAATCTGACAATTACAGCGTAACTGTCTGCAATGTGGAATCCTGACACAGACCTGATGATGATGAGTTGCCAAGGAAGCAAACAGGTTGGAGACAGAATGACTACGCTCATCAGAGGCGGGCAGCTTTTGACCGTCTAAAAGCTGAAGTGTCACAATTTGTTTTATAGATGCAGCTCATCAGCGACAAGGCAAAGAACTATCAGAGGAGAAGGATGGTTGGTGACACACGGAGGAAGACAGAGGGCAGAGGGTTTTTGTTTTATCTGGCATGTGGCGGCACTCACCGACTCCAGGCCCGCTGACAGAGCTGGCTGGCTTGTTTTGTGCAGAAGCGGCAGCGGCCACGGCAGTGCCGTATCCGCCCTTACAGAAATCCCCACTCCCTGAAGCCTGGCCCACATCCTCATAGCCTGCAACAGTCAGACACACAGCCGCAGCCCACAGCATTAGACACACCAGGCAGGGGAGGCAGACCCATCTCAGATAGCATTTGCAAATAATTCATAGCGTTCTTTACAAACTGCATACCACATGGGCAGGTTTTACTGAATCATGCCAATACAGTAGTGTCAAGTTATCCAAGACGTACACTCCACCAACACGTGAATGTTTTGCTCTATCTGAAATTAATGACACCAACTGCATTGCACTGTCATATGTGGCAAAGCCTGCCCATCCAGCATGACAAGCAGGTCAGAGTCAACGCTATCCATCATTTGCAAGTACTACTTGACCCGAGTCTGAGGGGAGAGGGTAGGGAAGGTGAGAGGACAGGCAGGGTTGTGTGTGGNGGGGGGGGGGGGGGGAAGTGAGCTTGAGTTGGGTGATGGCAGAAAGCAGCAGATGGTGCAGCTAAGAACAAACAGGTGTCGCACATGACATGACCAAAGGTGGATTAAAGTGATGAATTAAAGTTTGAAAACCCGGGAAAAAAAAAAAAAAAAAAAANAAAAAAAAAAAAAAAAAAAGATGCCAAGTAACAAGCACGTTGATTTTCTTGTCTACTCAGTAGGTCATGTCCATTGCTCAAACGATTAAAAGAAAATAAGCACAAATGGGACTAATATTAACAAAAATGACGTGTGTTCCATTTGTTAAAAATGTTTGTGGTGACTCTGTGAGCTGGAGATGGGATGGTTGTTAAAGCTCTGGGCAAAACTCCTCTTTCTGAAATGAGCAAAGCAAGCAATGGAAGACAGCAGGTGACCGCAGTCTAACCCTTCTTATCTAAACCATTACAGCCCAGTGTCTCTGTGCAAGCTCCTCTTCAACATTCCCATTCACTTTAAACGGCAATCTCATACACTGTGCCACGAGAAGCCATTTAAAAAGGGAATGTATACATTTCTTGCTATTAAAAAAAAAACAAAAAAAAAACAGATTGTTGTTGAGGTATGGTGCACACTGCTGGTGTGGAATATGTTTTGGTGTGCATAGACACTGACATTTGTGTTTAAGATACAAAAATGTATTTACTGTGTTATAACTGGAGCTAAAACCAAATATAAACAAGCTTATGGTAAATTAGAAAATGTCAAATCAAAATTCTTGAGATGAACAGATCAAATGAGAATCAGCAGAAGTAAGAGCAACAAGTATAATAAATTGTTATGAAGCATAAACAAATGTCCTGACAAAAAGCATTAAGTTCACATTCTTCACTGAAATACGACACCACAGCAACAAGAAGTCCACAGTTTCCATTTGAGAATCAACACTGATTGGTATGCGAGTCTATGGAGCCGACTTCACGACCCCTCAAAAACATGCCGTTTCCATGGACTGTGTTGTAGACTCATTTGGTGCCTCACCAGTGCTGTATCCATGGGAACCATAGCCACTAGCCTGCTGGAAGGGTGTGGCTGAAGCATTGACGCCGACATTCACACCATGCTGCTTTGACGAGGTAGGAGCCACCTAGCCAATAAATAAAAATCATACATAAATCAAAACTATCAAATGTCATTTCTCCAACAAGTAAGGGTATATTTTGGATTATCAAAATCCAGGTTTCGTCTTGACTGAAGCACATGTACTAAGCAAATATTGTAGATTTACTCTCATTTGAATCTGAAGTAGAACCTCATGGTGGTATCACGGGGATGAAGATAGCAAACTAATATAATTTAAAATTTATGGACTGGTATCAAGGTTGTGTAGTTTGACATGTTTTGGTCAAAAACAGATGGAATGATGACATCATGTTTGCTCTGTGGTTTTGATAAAAACGTTACTATAGCCAACTCTAATATGCATACAACTGTGCAATGTTGTAAATCTTCCCCATAATGCAGAAGCGACAATGTGCTGCAGAGATAGATGATGATTTGTGTGACTTTTGTGTGCTCAAAGGGAGGAGTGCTCTGTCTGTGGAAGTGGAAAGTAAAGATTTCTCACCGGGAACACAGCAGGTCCATACTGGAAGGCATTGGGCAGGCCTGGCATGCCGGTGTAGTACGGGAGGCTTGTGTAGCTGTAGCCAGGTGGCAGCGCTGGGTTTAGGAAGGGCTGCTGGGTGGTGTGATGCGTCTGGGTCTGGTTCTGCTGCGTCTGGGCTAATGTCGTGGCTGGAGCTGGAGATGACGCATCACCTCGACCAAACTTAGATAAGTCAGCTGCAAATAAGAGGAAGGTGAGGACTGCTGTGAGGTGCCATATGTAGTATGATGTAGACCTATCATGCCCTGATGGAAATGGCATGGCTAATCACCAAATAATGGTAAATATTATTAACTCCGCTGCCTTCTGTGTAACTGTGACAAGGCATGTATTCACAGCCAAGCTATGAAGTCTATCTACAAATGACATTGTAAGACTCACCAGAAAACCAAACTAAAAAAATTGGCTACATTTTTTTTTTTTTACTTTGTCAGTTTTATTTGTATTTAAGCCAGACTTTCATTATGCAAATACTGAATTTGGTTGTTAGTGAGTGGCTCACCAGAATATGGGTTGTTTGTCAAACTACCCTCTCTGCCAGTCAGAGCTGTTGTGGGGGTTGCAAAGGGGATGCTGTAATAATCCTGGAGACATGCAAATAGAGAGAGCAACATTTTTTTTCCAAAGAAATAAAACTGATCCTGAAGTGAAAAGTATGACTAACAAAAACTATTGCAGCAGCTGGACATGGTTCACAAATAAAACCTCACCAGCGGTATTCTAGTCTGCAGCATCTGCAGGTCATCATAGCCATACACCTGAGGCTGAGACAAAGGAGGACGTGTCAGAAAATGCTGTTATCTTATTCATATGGCAAGAACAAACAGCATTAAGTAATCACAAGTTAAGCTTAGGATTTGCATTGTCTTTCACACAGGAGCTTACAGGGTAGGCATGCAGTAGTCCAGGGGCCATGATGTACGGGTTTGGCAGGAGAGGGGGCACTCCAGGAGGAAGGTTTGGAGGTGCTTTCCCTGTTTGCACAAAGACAAACATACATGTAAAACTCAAAATACATTGAGCTGCTCAACAAACCAATGACATTTTACATTCTGCACCAAAATATTCACTGAAAATATAGCTACTTATTTTAACTGTCAATTAAAAATATACTATACAAACAAAAAGTAAATACACAATACATTTGATTTATCAGCAGTACTGCCAATGAGTTAACAATGTAAATTTTAAAGTAAATAAGGCAAACAACACAAAAACACCACATATTTAAAGTTTGTTCATCAATGGCATGATGCACAATTTGTATATAAAACTATTAGAGTAAGATATTATGTTCAAGTGTTCTTCATGTGAAGTTGAAGTCTAATGGCTGACCTGAGGATGCTGCAGAGCGTGTGGATGAGGAACCAGCTGAAGGAGGAACGGCTGCCGCTGCCGTGGAGACTGAAATACAAGCGGCTGCTGCAGCTGGGGCGCCCATAGCAGCATTAAGGCCCATGGCCAGACTACTGACGGGGCCGAGGCCAGAAGGAGCTGAAGCCGTAGCAGCACAAACTGAGGAGGCCTGAGGGGTCCCTAAGGACACCTGTGCAGCAGCAGCCATTGAAGAGGAGGAGGGGACTGATGACGACGGTACAGCTGAGACGGAGGACGGGAAGGAGGAGGAGGAGTGCAGGCTCGAGTCGCCATCNTGACGACGGTACAGCTGAGACGGAGGACGGGAAGGAGGAGGAGGAGTGCAGGCTCGAGTCGCCATCTACATTGGGATGCTGTAGAGATGGAAGAAGACCGAAAGATGTGGTTAGGAATGAATGAAATTAAATTTCCATTAGGGTAAATGGAGATCTAATGCATCCGCTGTAACAGGAAATGTATCTTTGAAAATGACCACAGAGATGAAGGCAGACACGTCCCTGTATTGGCATGTATACACAGCATGTGAGGATCAAGTTCTGTTTTCCCTAAAAACATTTAATATGCGTTTTCAGTGAGTACACCAAAAAAATATACAGTATATATATACGTGTATATGCTAGGACTATGGGACAGGATTTGGTGCACACATATACACACACACAGCTCACCAATAAGCTTGAGTTGGATGTACGGACTGAAGGTGCAGCAAGGCTGTTCTGTTGCGGTGACAGAGAGCTGCAGAAGCAAAGGCTGTTTTAGAGCAGGTCAAGTATAAAGCATGATCAACAAGTAACATCACAATTCTTGACATGCTACAGCTTGACTGTCAGAGTGAAAAATTAAAGATTAAATAATTTCCAACATTACTGTGTGTGTGTGTTTAAGAAGGTGCATCTCACTTGTTGTGCTGAGGAGGGGGGATGGTACTCGGAGGCAAGTCTTCACTGTGTCCCAAAGAACTAAGGGATGTCTGATTAGATGTATTCAACAAGGAGGCTGGGCCTGAGCCAATGTCATTCAAAGTGCCCATGCTGGAGACTGATGCCGGTGTGATCGAGTCAGAAGCCGGTTTGACGGATACTGCAGAGCCTGCTGCAGCTGCACACAGAAAGAGGCAATAGCTGGAATAAAACTCTGTCTGGCAAGTTTCTGAATGCCAAACGTACACGTAATGGTTTTTAGGAAGAAAGGTCTGAAAACAGATACTTACCTTCCACAGACTGTGCCGTTGGTATTGAACTGAAGCCATTCTGTAAAACAAACAATGAAGGTGAGCTCATGTTTCTATGGAAACAGTCCATTGATAAGTTGAAAGCTGTGGGGCTCTTGGAAACCATCACCAACAACCTTGTTGAATAACTGGCCATTTTAATGACAGGTCAGGTTTTACACTAATAGTGCAATGTAATTCCAACCAACCAAAACAAAATGGCTGGTGGTAAGATAGTGTTTTAATCAAAGTTTTAACCATTTTTCCAGAGTGTATAAACTATGAGATCATCTGCATGCTGCATCAATGCAACACTTGAATCAAGAAGGACAATGGGACTAAAATATGCATTATACTGAACTCTGAACTCAATACTACAGTCAATATTGTATTCTGCAGGTAACACACAGCTCCACAGGATCAACTAGGTGTTACCTATGTTATCCACATGGATCATTTCTCTAACTACCCCCACTATATACTGAGTGTTTTTAATAGGTCAAGGTACAGGATGGTGGCTCTGACTGTACCTTAGGCTGCGGGTCCTTCTGGGGAGAGGAGGAGACTGAGGGAGGATAACGCCGCGCCTGAGATGCTCTCTGATCATACAGATCCATCTGGCCCGAGTTGGGAAGAGCTGAAGCAGACTCACTGGAGATTGTTATGAAAATAAACAGCATAATATGTTGTTAAAGTTTTTCTGTGTTCTTGGAAAGCGGTTTGTCTGTCTGACTTGAAAAAGTACTAAACAACTTATCAGATATGTAAATGAGGTCACAAATTATACAAATAATGAATTCAATATATTAGCTGTCATACCAGGAGACGCCACCATGAACTGAGTAATAAATAGTATTTAAGGAGGTACCAACCTGCTGGGGCTCGTGTAGAGGCTGTTCTGAACCTGGTTGGCTGGTGTGGAGGTGGTCGGGGTGGAATCATACTCTGACAGCACTGGTTCTGACCCAAACTGCAGTGCTCCAAACTGAAGATTCAAACCTGAGATGTCTGTTGAGCCAGGCATCTCAACTGCCATGGCTGGAATCTGAAGAACATTAAAAAGGCTGTTAAAGACAGCAAGGTACAACTACACAGTTAATCTGCAACAGCAGTGTGGACTAAAGGATTTACGAATGCGAGCTGTGTCTACACAATATTAAAATGCATTAGTCAAATGGTGTTCTCTTTAACGGCTGTGTAGTTTTGTTTGTAATTCTGAACCGTATTATTTAAAATAATTACCCAACCAATATCATTTCAAAATTGCTGAAGTAGAGAGTTATTGTCGTTACCTTTGTTGTAATGGAGGTCCTCTTCTTCTGCTGTTTGAGTTTGTGCTGCTGCAGTGGCAGTGGACTTGAGCCATGGGCATCTGAGGAACTCGGAGACACCTGCTGACCTAGAGAAGGGACTGCCGACATTTTGGGAAGGGAGGAAGCAGATGGAGGCACCACGTGGGGTGAGGATGTTGTCTGTTGGGCCAAGGAAGAGGAGGAGACGGGGGAAGGAGGAGGCAGGCCTTTGTCCTGCAGGAAAACATCCAACATGGACGAGGTTGAGGTGGCAGCTTGGTAGGGCTGTCGCTTGGTAAAGGGTGAATGAACTGAAGACTCGGGTTGATTCTTCATATCTGTGAGATTTGGGATGAGGAGCAAAAGAGTTAAGAAAAACCACAGCGCAGTTTAGATCATCCTGTGAAAAGGTGTACATTATAAAACATACTTGTAAACACAAATGCTTAACTTGTATCACAAGGGGATGGAAGAAAAGCCAGTAGAGGAGGTCAAACAAGTATTCAAGAGAGACTCTTCTCTCAACAGTTTATGTAGGGTGTTTTCTCACCATATTGTCCCAGTGAGGAGGCACTGGTGTCCCAGGATGACGGGGTTGTGTTGGGGGGTCCAGTCTGGGAGTGCTGTGCAGCCAGCTGGGCCAGTGCCTGGGCTGTTTTATACTGCTCCAAGAACTGTGAGCCTGTGGTCCCTGTGCTACCTCCTTTAGGGTCCCCTGCATCCCCAAAACCTTTGCTCAGCATGCTGACCTGCAATGTTGGTACATAAATAGTACAGATCACACCAATACTGATGCTATGTGACATAATTTCAACAACCCAGTCATTTTCCTGCTTAGTTAGGAAATGGCCAGGATGTAAAAAAGTTAACAGACGATTTATTTCAGTCAGCTAAAAGTTAGCAGTGCAAGTATGTTTTTAGAAAAAAAATAAAATATTTAAACTCCAGTGATGATTAACTGATCACTTTGAATCAGGCAATAACTCCAAAGAATTTAACTGATACATCCTTGTTGATTGTATTATTTGTGTATTGTCTAAATATTTAACTATATTGTGTTTATCAACAATTACAACAAACAAGATTGTTATTAGTCTATACAACGCCACATGAATAAAGCCATCAACAGAGAAAAGAGGAAAGTAACTAAAAGTAAGAAAATGGACCCACTTCATGAAATAAAAGGCTGAGGGGCTCACCATGCTGTGCTGGGTGTAAGGGGTGCTGGAGGATGTTTGGGAAAGTGGTACACCTTGCTTGGAGTTGCTGAAGACCAGTGACTGGGACAAGGAGGTGGGCTGGACGGCCTCCAAGGGAGGGTTCTCTGTCTCTGAAGAGGAGGATGGTGGAGTCTTTCCCAGAAGCACCGCAAGGTCAATCCTATATTAAGGCAGACATATTTGGACACACAAGAAGATATTCAACATCTGTCAATTCTGTTCAACAGGCCTGAAACTAGCCATTATTTTGGTCCATTAATTGATTATTTTCAATTGATTAAATCAATTACTTCTTTCATCTGTAAAACTCGACATATGGATATATATATGTCGAGTTTTATAGATTCAACTCAAAGTCATGACTCCACCTGACCAATTATGAATGCAAGCAAATACAATTTTTCTCTCAACCAATGTTTTTGCTGGAAAGCATCATGGAGCCTAAATAGGCTACTGGACCCACCTTTGTCCTTTGGTGATTGTAACATTTTCTTGAGGCAAAGGCACGGCGGCCACGCTGGAAGCTGTGAATATCTTGGTCTCTGAAAGCTACAGAGGAAAAGATGGTGGAAAAAATCTATTATAGTTAGAAAACTTCCAAATATAGTTTGTCAAGATTTAAAAATTGACCAAGTTTCCCTAATGTAAATTTATTTATGACTACGCCAACAGCTTTATCAGTTTTGACTTTTCTTCAGAAGTGCTTAATAAAGCACTACATCATGCCTTAAGATACTCACATCCTCATTCCAGTCCTCAGTGCCCCATTCCTCTGTAGCACTCCTCCAGGCACCTACATGTGAATAAGAAACAGTTCAACTACAGAGAGCCTCAAACAGAATAATGATTGCATAGAAGCAAGCAAAGTAAAGATGTGCTTACCAGGAGCAGAGTCAAACTTGGGCTGGTAATTCACTCCCTCTCCTGTAGTGTATTCCAACCCTGGAAATAAGGTTGAGGAGATCAAAGTTGAATGTAATTGAAAGAGAGGATTAATCTTCACCTCATCGTGTCAATTGAGGATTACTTCATGCCTGCAATTCAGTAGGTGTAAACAGTGTGCATATGGTCAATGAAGGAAGTTTCGACTCTCGGTGTCAAAAAGTCATTTTCCTTTCCTTGAAGTGAACTTGCTTTCATCACTATTGAAAAAGCTTGCTTAGGAAGCTGTACAGCTTTAAAAATTGTTTGGATGGAAAGCAAATGTTTTATTGATGATTTCTTTTATTGGAGCAGAACATAGCCTAATGAATCAACTTACTAGTTCCCTCCTCAAGCTCCGTGCTTCCTGTGTTGTTCCAGGTGCTGCCCCCTCCATAGCTTTCCTCTGTCTGGGCTGGTTCAGCATAATCAGCAGGGTTGAATGTTCTAAAGAAGACAGATCAAGAGAAAGAGAAAGAGAGAGAGAGAGAGAGAGAGTTGATTGAGAACTGATTTTTGTCTTCTGTTCCAAGCAGTGGAATAGATGGGTCGCCCACTACCAACATCAGCCACAGCTGATCTGTACAATGAGAATGTAACTGAATTAAGCAGATCCCAATCCGATTCTTAAGGCCTCAAAACCAGAGGGGAATAAATCCCTGACCACACCGTTATTGTTTTAGTCTGCTCATTTAACTGTAGAAGCACTACAACAGGCTCAACTAAGGCTGCAGCAGGAAGACTGGAGGAGAAAAAGAACTGAGGTGATTATAGTCGCTGTCAATCAGAGCATGTGTGCTGGGAGACACTCATAACAAGGAGTAAACCTTTAAATACAGTCTCAGTGTTCCTCAACTCTTTTCCAGAACTGAAAATCATTAGTGTGACACATCCATATATTTTGACAAATTTGCAGCTGGTGCAACCAGGCAACTTGGTAAATTTGACACTTCAAGCCTGTCATGCAGAACCAAGCAGCTTTCATTTTTTGTAAGATAGAGTATTCATAATGCAATCAAGGCATTTAGGCACTTGTGTGGACAGATTTGGCATGAAATCTCATCCACACCATATCAATTCCATTTCACATCAATAGAATGAATTCTATTTCTGTTTTGTTAATGCCTTGTGTCTTATCATCCCATTCTATGGCACTCAAATTCCCCCACAGAAAGCAACAAATGACACAGATACACCAGAGGCACTGCACTCACCTCTCACCTCCTGCAACATCAGATATGAGCCCCTTATCAATCTGGCTTTAGAGGGAAAAATAATGGTGACAATTACAAGAAGCAGAACAAAAGGAAAGTAGAAGATTATGCTGTTGCTTTTCAGACCACAAGCCAGAGCCATGGTGTACACAAAAAGCCTTTGATTTGCCAGTGCTGATAACAGTTTATACCTGCCAGTCAATCTGCAAAACCAGGGTGCTTTTAGTAATTACACAGTCCAAAATATAACTCAAAATAAGTATGCATAAAGCAGTCCCACACAAAAACATTTGCAGACTGATGGCAGTTACGCAACAGTAGATACAGTGATACTTAGCACATCGGTCAAACAGAAACTTCAGAGTTACTTGGCTAAACTGCCAAGGTGCTATATTTCAATGCTGAGAAAGAACAGCCATGCATGTTTAGTTTACTTGTTAAAACATCAGTTAGCACTTACCAATTCCTACATAGCAAAAACCTCCATGTTAACAAGTCAAATTATGTCTTACTTGGTCTTGTATTGTTTCCTTAAAAAAAAATGAAACATTTTACCGACACAATATCAGAATTTCACCTTCTTGCAATACAACAATACTTATTACGGACACTGACTACTTGCTTTATTTAAAAAATATTAAGAAAACCGCATACTTGGAGTTCAGTTATGATGGCGCTGGAATTGGGCTCAAGTAAGATTTGAACATTTGTGTCCACCAGAACAAAGCTACAATTTTTCAAGAGTGAAACTCAAGGTGGTGCAGAATCAGTCGATGACTTTTTGTATTATTTGTAGTCCTGAAAATTTAACCCATTTTAAATTGAAACTTTCTTTAAAAAAAAAAACAAAACAAAAAACAAACAAAAAAAAAAACTCACTGAATTAAAAGATAAAACAACTAACAGATGTCTAGGCAAAATGTCAGGTAAAGTCCACTGAGAATTCAGCAAGGTAAAAAGGAAGAAGGGCCTCAAACGATCCTGTGTGATTCAAGCTGAAGTGAAAGCACAAGTGAAGCTATAATAATGTTCACCTTGTAACTGAATGTTTGGCAGCGTGGCATTAGTGTCAGGTTACTGTTACATATTAACACAGTTTGGAACAGACTCTTTAACTGCTCTCTGTTTCCTTAGGTGGCACTGGGATTAGATTAGGTGGACAAAAAGCTTTGCTGCTGCTCTGACGCAGTGCGACCACGAAGCAAAATGAATTCACGGTTCTAAGCATCCCTATGTGACCAGTCAAGGGAACATTAGCTAAAAACAATGAGATAATGTTAAAACAACCAAGGCTCGGGCTCACTGAATGATGCTTAAGGATCTGAAGACTCATTATTAAACATGACCATTCAAAGACAGACGAAATACAATTATGATTCCATTATGAAAAAATTTTTTGCACTGTGATTAATTATTTAAGCGTAATCATTTTCATTTTCTCACTTTGCAATGAGTAGCACCATATATCCTCTCGAGTGTCCATTTGCAGAGTTAAGGGGGCAGAGTTGCATTTAAGATCTCCTCAAACCCAATAACTGAGAATCTTTAATGATTACACTACTCAAAGGGAGGAGTACTACAGATGCCTTATTTAAAAAAAAAAAGAAAAAAAAAGAACTCCAAATATGTTTTGTTTACTTACACTTAGGAAAAATGGAAAGAAAGTGGTGTCAAATCAAAATGTTTTCTAGGTAAGATATGCTGCTTGTGCATGATTTTTTTTTTTTTTTTTTTTNTTTTTTTTTTTTTTTTTTTTAACTGGTTATCAAAGATTTAAATATGGATTTCACAAGATTTGATGAATTTTCAGAGTAATTAAAGTTGGCAGTGGGGATTCCTCCAGGGGGAAGTGCCCAGAGGAAGTCAACAAAGACCTGTAAAACAGAATGCAATGATGACGTGAGTTAAAGAATAACCAAATCCTAAACCTGCCTAAGACTAGCTATTAGCTGATGGTGATTTCACTGCCCTGCTTTTCACCATCAAATGTAAGGCCTCCTATATACATCAGAATTTTGTGACTCTTTAAAGTTAAGTGGTATGTCCTTGAGTTGCTGGAACTGTGTCAGTCTGACAATAATGGTCACTGTGGGGTAGAGAGATAAATTACTGTAAATGAATGAATAAGTAAAAGGCTGAAGAATAGATCATTATATGCAAGATTCTAGGAATTAACAGGATTTCTGCATTAAAAACATATTGAACCATGTGGAGCATAATCAGCTATCTGGTGTGTAGCCAACATTTGTGAATAACTTGGCTTTATCTGACTGCTGTAACCATGCATCAATATTTCTCCTAGCACACTATTCAGTGTTTTTTGGGAATAAACTAACACTGACAAATGCATTGATCAGCAATGAAGCATGGTAACACTTTGCTTTGTGTGTTCACAAGATTCTTTTAGTCTGAGTTAGCACATGCGTTTTCTGGACATGTGAGGTAAACAGTAGAAACTGACTTATCAGAAGGTGCCAATGACAACACAAAGATGCTACACTGCTGCCTGTCATCTCACCATAAAACATTAGGAATATCAGAGTGCTGATTTGCTTAAATCACTCTGTATGTCTTAAGTTGCTGTGTTTAACACTGACACTGAAGCCACACCCATAAACCATCTCTGCTAGCAACATAAAGCTAAATCAATCACAAATTTCATTAATATGTTTAATGACTACAGTGTACAAGAAATTCTTATTTGCTCTTTTTTTATTTTCTTTGATGAAATATAATATCACTGTATCTGTATAAATTGTATTATATCCGGTATGTATGTAAATAGTGTCTTGTAAGCCCATATGGGCTGGGCACACACTGTATGTATGCATGACACTAAAATAAAAAAAAGTCCATTCATTCACTAAGCTCTTGTCTGCCATGAGATAGGCAAAACATCTTAAGCACTGAACACTATGACATTTTTTACAGGGTCTCAGATCAATAAAGATCCTCTGAAGATGTATTAAGTTCTTCAACCTCATTGCCCTCGTGCACACCGCGACTTCAGCAAACTTCTCTCTCAAAACATAAGTACGTTCTTTCAGTTTCACTCGTTATCTGCTTATTTTCTGAGCTTCTTTTTACATTTATATACATTTGTGGCACTGTAAGCGTTTAAGTATGCAATCAGAACTTTGTTTGTAATCTGAAAATGGCACCGTGGCTTACTTGCAGAAATCTACTCAACCCCTGACTCCACTGGAGAATGTGACACCATGTCACAAGTGCTCCTTCAACTGAACATAACGCATTTTAAGATCTAAAAGTGCACTGTAGTATCATATTACACTTGATTATTTATCATCTAACATATGATGACAACTGATGTCCTTTAGTGATTTTTGCTCCATAAGAAATACCAGTGAAACGATAACAATTTGTCCCATAAGAGCAACATCACAGATAAGACAGAGCTACTTCCTGTTTCATAACACGAACGTACTAGCCATGCTGCTGGTTTAACATGCTAACTCATCAATTAACACCTTGCTAAAGGCACACACAAGCTAATAAACACCCATTGCAGGCAAAACACAAATAAGATCAATCCAAGACCAGAGTCAGAGAGCCGAGCCATTTAATGTTAACAAATTGGTATTACTGTCACTATTCTGATTGATCTATCTAAATGTAAGTTTATATAAACCGTTTAATACCATGCACTCTCTAAAGAGGTGAGTTACATAAATGCCATATTTGAGCCATGGTGTTCTATTCCATTGGCTGACGTACAGTATGTCCTCTCTCTTTTGGATTAAGAATAAACAACAGGCTGGGGTCCTGCTCTCTGGTGACCATAGCAACAGGTAAAAGTGGAACAAAAGGCAAAAATGCTGGTGTTGCCTTACCCCATGCCCTGTGCCGAAAACCTGCCTCCCCTCCTTCCAGATACTCCTGGGTGGACAAGAAGCGCTTGTTTTAGATTCTTAGTTTGTCAGCACTTGTCAGAACAAAGAGTAGTGTCAATGTAAGAAAAGATCAGGCATTTGGCAGGGTTTTCACTTACCAACAGTCCCTCTTCCTCTGCCTCTTCCCCTTCGGCCTCGTTCTGTACCTCTTCCAGCTATTCCAGCCTTGCCACCATCCAAGCCATTCTCCTGACCACGGACTTAAGTGATGAACAGAGAGAATTACATCAGACAAAATGCTGCACATCTGAAAAACTAACATGTAGGGCTGGTGGTGTAAATTTTATGACAAAATACTTTTGGACTTAATAATTTTGATATTTCATATTACCACACGTTCTATTTTTTGTGCTAAACCATCTCACTGCTAGTCTTACTAGTTAACCAATTTCTGAACAATTCTTTCAAAAATGTTCTAGAAAAGCAGCAGGAGGAGCTCTGTGGCTTTGGTACTGCAAACAGTTAAATCAAGAATAAGCTGGTGTGATCGTAAAAGAGCAGACAGTCCAACCACACCCAGACCTCCCCCCCCCACAAAACTGCTAAATACGATGAAGACATAGACAAGGGACAAGGGATAATTTACACAATTCCACAAACCAAAGATGCAAACTTACACTCTCGTCCCCTGCTGGCTCCACGGGGCTTGCGTGGAGGTCCACCTCGANAAAGATGCAAACTTACACTCTCGTCCCCTGCTGGCTCCACGGGGCTTGCGTGGAGGTCCACCTCGACGACGTGTCACGTCCTTCTCACCTCCTTTCTCCCTATTCTCTTTTCCTTCCTCTCCAGTTTCTGCTTGGCTGGTCTCCTTCTGGCCTGACACCCCCTTCTTTTTCCCCACCATTTCCCAAGAGTCCTTAGGAAGAAGTAAGACAGTTTTAGACTGCTGTTCCTATAAATCAAAGTCCCACTGGACAGAATTTAATGAGCCACCAGGAAGCAGCACGCAAATTGAATGAAGATCTATTGCAGTGTTTGTATATATACACCACTACTATTAAAACCAAACCAAACAAAAGGCACATACAGGTTCAACAGCAAGGACTGTCTGATTGTCTGTAGTCAGTAAAGCACTGATGTGTGACTATTGATTGGTCAGTCGGTGATCTAGTTTGGGAAAAACATAAATTTCATCAGGACAAAAAAAAAAAAAAAAAAAAAAAAAAAAATTCAATATCACTTCTCAGCTGGCAGCAAAATTAATCACTGCTACAATACTAATTGCTCGTCCCATCAAAATTACCCAAACCAGTAAACAGTAATACCGTTTAGTCCAGGATCTGTCCCTTGCAGTACTAATGCTGTGTTCGTTTAAAACTCAAACTGTGAATTTCCAACTTCTGACTAGGAAAGCAAAAACGCCCCATCAAATTAGGACTCAGAAAGTCAGACAAGCTTTCCAAACCCCGAGTTCAGAATGACGTCATTTCAATATGGCTGCTCACATCCATTCATCCATTTTCATCCACTTATCCGGTCTGGGTCACAGTGGCAGCAGACTAAGCAGTCCGGCCCACACTTCCCTGTCCCTGGCCAGGCCCTCTAACTCCTCCTGGGNCAGCAGACTAAGCAGTCCGGCCCACACTTCCCTGTCCCTGGCCAGGCCCTCTAACTCCTCCTGGGGGGACTGTGAGGCATTCCCAAGTCAGCCAGGAGATATAATCCCTCTAGCGTGTGCTGGGTTTTCCCCAGGGCCTCTTCCCAGTTGGACATGCCTGGAAGACCTCCCTAGGGAGACAACCAGGGGGCATCCTTACTAGGTGCCCAAACCACCTCAACTGACTCCTTTCGATGCGAAGGAGCAGCAGCTCTACTCCGAGTCCCATCCGGATGTCCAAACTTGTCACCCTGTCCCTGAGAGTGAACCCAGACACCCTACAGAGGAACCTCATTTCTGCCGCTCGTATCCGCAATCTTATCCTTTCGGTCACTACCCAAAGCTCATGACCATAGGTGGGAATAGGAACGTAGATTGATTGGTAAATTGAGAGCCTTGCCTTCTGGCTCAGCTCCCTCTTCACCACGNAGGAACGTAGATTGATTGGTAAATTGAGAGCCTTGCCTTCTGGCTCAGCTCCCTCTTCACCACGATGATCCGTTACAGTGTCACATCATAAACAGTAAGTTCTCTAATTATAAATGAACTTATACAAGCATTTTCTTTACATAAATCAACATATAGACACAGTAACAGGTAAACATATAACACTGTTTACAGCAGTAGCTGTTTTTAAATGTAAATGGCTCACAAATGTTAAAACATAGCTTCTTTTGTTCCAATAGAGCAAACAAAACAAAAGTTTTCAAGGTCCATGTTTTCTCCTGCATTGTTAGCTCAAACGTATGGTGGTCACAAATGAAAATTTAAAAATTCCAAGAATAACGCATGCAGCATAAGCCCTCATACAATGCAAAATACTTACAGTATCTGGGCTGCCCTCCAGCAATACGTTAATGGCTCTGTTGACATCCCCATTGCAATCATGCAGCGCTATCATAGACTCATCCTGGTCCTTGCCCGTGATGTCAATCAGCTGGAAAAGGAGGAGTGGAATGATGAGACAATGGCCCTGCACAGAGGTGAGCCCTGTAGCAAAACTCGTATACACAAGCTGTATTAACATTGCTACACTATTCAAAGATAAACATAATTTCCATCCCTTTACGAAGTAATATGTAAAATAATGTGTCATCCTATATGGATATTAGTTAAGAAATTCTCATCAGTTTAGAATGTCAGATCACAGAGCTATTTACAGACTGAATCTGTACAGGATTACAGGACTGAATCCTGTAAAGCTAGGACAAGGTCAATAAACTGTTGGACCAAAGGGTCCTGGACTATAAACAGAGATTTAAAAAAAAAAAAAAAAAAAANTAAAAAAAAAAAAAAAAAAAGACACTACTCGTTAAATCATAATTGGCTTGTTAAGCATATTATTTTCAGTGTTACAATAGGCACACTGAACCCATCATTTCCATGGTAGAAAGAGCAAATGTAGATTTTATCACAGATTTTTCATAATTACACTCAAAAAAAAAAAAAAAAAAAATCAATTCAGATGGGGAAAGATGCTTTTGGCTTTGGTATAGACAGGTAATTAGTGTACCTGATAGGTTTAAAACAGAAATGTGGATTAGCCTATCAGCAACCTGAAACTAACAAGTCAATAATAGATGGGATGCATCCGAACATAGTTTTATTTAAGCTCTCAGACTGCAGTAAACACAAGTGCAAAGGAAGAAATAGATTAGAAAGCTATGTTACAATACAATACTTTATTGCCATGTCAACTCAGTTGATAGGAATTTGTCTCAGCGTGTTCATAACAGACAAACACACACAACAGCCACTCGTTGCACATACCTGTATATATCTAATAAATCTAAGAAGTGAGTCCTAAGATTCATTAAAAATGCTAATTAGCAATAAATAACAGCTGAAAAATATAAAATTCAATCAAAGCAAAACTACATTTAACTTAATAGTTAATAGGATTAAAAACTAGGTCCTAGAATCGTTTAAAACACGAATTGCAGAAGTATATGAGCTGTTCCTGAATCTGGTTGTCTTTGAGGGGAGAGATTTGAATCTTTTTCCCAAAGGGAGAAATTTGAACAGAGAGTTAGCAGGATGTGACGCATCTTTTAAGATTTTTAAGGCCAGTTTTTTGCAAACGTGACCCATGAATTTCTTTAAGAGCAGGGAGTTTAATGCCAATGATTCATGAGGCTCTGCGCACAATTCTCTCTGTTTTCCTTCCTGGGTTGTGACGTTGTTGAACCACAATGGTATTGAGAAAGTGAAAAAAGATTTGATATGCTCTTCCTCAAGCTTTTTTTTTTTTTTTTTTTTTTTTTTTTTTTTTTTTTTTTTTAAATTGAGTCAGAAAATGATAAGCTTTCACAAAAAAACAAAAAACATATTCTTAAGTCATTCACTGTTCAAAATGATCTCAATATAGGTCAGCTTTCAGCTTGGACAACCAATCAAGTAGAGAGGCTTAATATTGATCAAGGAACGCAGTGACACCAGATTTCTGTCCTCGTTTATCCTTCTAATAAAGCAACTATGTAAAACATACACATGCGCACGCACGCACACACGTTACAACAGAATTCTTGTGCTGAAACACAAATTCTGTAACTTAATCATTTTACAACAACTACATAATGAAGCTGATTGTGGATAAACTGGTAAATAGGATGATGTAAATCCTCTCACCTGTTTCACCTTTTCTTCAAAGTCGGCATCATTGTGGTCTGAAATCATCTGAGCGAGCCGGATTTGCTCTGCAGTAGCCTGTTCCGAGACAAAGAAAGCATCCAACGTGTGGGCCAAAAGAAGCAAAAGATATGTTTCTAGTAAAAATGGAAATGGCTAGTTTATAACTTACAGTAATTTATTTAGTCAAAAATCATGTCCAGCAGACAATTTCCAACAATGAGAGATGCTTGTACCAGTTTTAGTCGCTGACTTATTCCTATCTGCAATCACTGGGCATGTAAGTTACATCCAAAAGCCAAATGTCAATTAAGTTCATTACGACAACAATTCCACCACCTCACCTCACAGTATGTTCTGCTTTGTCTGGCTACTACTGACAGTCTCCAATTTTGTACTTAATCTATGAAACCCATACACTTCAATGCCTGTCGAAAAATATTGAGCCTTAATATTAAATATTAAACATGTCTATTGTTGTGTGGGCAACTAAGATCAGTCGCCAACCTGATTGGTCAGATAGCTATAATGATATTAAACCAAAATTATGGTTTTAACAGTCCAAATCTGTCCTTATCATGTTGTGTGTTCTCAACTTTAGCCTATTTTCAACTCTAGAAAAAGCAATTTCATAAGTTTGTCCATAAAGAGAACAATTTTGTTAACCCATACATAATAGCATCCATAATTTACTAACATCTCTTTTGTGGTGTGTTATGTACTAAGCCTTACATCAGAATGTCTCTGTTGATCTAAAATAGAAACCTTTCAGATATTTTATTTGCCAATATTCAGTACCACTGCAAATCACTGTAGTTTTCTCATGGAATAGCAAGTGTGTTCAATCACCTGGCTTGTGTACCAGGTGATGAAAATAAGCATACCTGGGGCCTCTGCTTGTGCTGTGTCTGGCTGTGTGTCTGGCCCTGTGTTTGCTCCCAGCTGCCCCGGGCTCGGTTTCCGCCCATGGACGTCATCATTTACAGTATATACAAATAACAGTATTTACAAAGGAATAACACCTGAGGAGAGAAGCATGTAGAGAAGTTACAAATGACTATGACCTACTTTTATTTCATGTACAAGTATGGTACACTTATATGACTTCCTCAAACTGCGTCGTAGTTCATGACCTAGTGAAGAAAAAGCTAACATTGGTATCCTAGAAAAAACATTACCGTTGCACATACAGTTATGGCTTTAAAGCTGAGACAATGACTGTTATACAGCGCCTTGTTAACGCAAACCGCGGGGTCTGACCCGGGAAACAGACGTGCCAAGGCACCATGGGTGCTAAACACAAGATGTAAAAGCATACAGCCAACTTATTTACCTCTACACTACACGAGGCCAGTCTTTGTGTATCAGAAAAGCTTCATTGTTTCGATTGATGTAGACTGGTTTGTGTCGTAATCGACATTAATTGAGGGAGACAGGACACAAACACACACAGTCAAGTACCTATTTGATAACGACACCGATAATATTAGCCTTGCTAACACTAAAGACACGTTAATCTTGCAAACGTTACGTAAATCCCCGTTTGGACTAGCCAAACAGCCAGGCCCCTCGAACATATCCAATGATATTAACAAGCCACATGGCCAAAATGCTAGCCAACTTGCTAACACTTATGTGGAAAGCGTCCGGCTTTGAAGTGTCCGTGGGCTTCCGCTTCTCACAGCTTCACCTCATGGCGACAACGAGGCTAACTGCAACTACCACTAGCTAACCAGCTAACCAAGAGCTGACAAGTACCTGCACAACGCAGAGTTGATAACCTTTTAATGGTCGTTAGGTTGGTTTGCTAACAAACTACCAATACACAGCAAAGCTTACATGTTAGACGAGACGGACCAAAAACGCCCAAGCCACTTCGTTGTCATTAAAGCTATGCATCAGCTAACGACAGTTAGCTATGCTAACTAACTTAGCCAACTCACGTAGTTTCGTATAGTTAGACAAGGTTAGCTAGTAAGCCTATGCTACAAGTAGCAGGTTCTTAAATTGTACCACTGCTCCGCAACACCTACCACCATTCTTTAGCCCGGCACAATCTCACGGCCGGACTGTTGACGTATACAACACCGAGGCTAAAGGTAGGCCTGCAGGCCCCTAAAATGAAAATAAATAACAGGCGATACTGACCAGAAACCCGGCTCAATATTAGACACTCTGCAACACAACCGACCGACAAGTGGTCTCGTTGTCGACCTTGTAGAGGGATTTAGAATAGGATATGGTTCCCGAGCCCCAAGTTAATACAACTAACTTGCAAATATAACGACCAGACTCGCTCACACAATAAGCGAGACAGTGAATTTACCTGTTTCTTTTCCACTCTGACACCACGGAGAGTTGCGTCACGTGGTTTGCAGAGCGCTTCGAGGAAACTGGACCCACAACATGTGATCCTCGCTGATATAGCTATTATGACTTCTTTTTTTTTTAAGTGGGACGGATGCAGCACGTATGACTTGGCAAACAGCTGTGTGAGGGATAGTTGCCATCTCAGTAATAAAAATACATATTTCTAATATTGTAGTCATCACTGAACTGTATGATTTCCCAGTAACTGACAGGAAAAGAAACTGGTTCAGAGTCACCGTTAAAATATAGTATTTTTCTAAGTGGAACATGCAACACATGCCAGTTGGCTGGAAAAAATGTACCTTGTGTTTATGGTCTAATATTTGTGTTCATGTACACACAAATAAGTGGTTCATAACAAAAATGAAATATGTAGAAAACTTTAAGACTTACTGTAAAATGAACAATTTTATGCTTACACGATTTGCCGTTTTTCAAAATGATCCTTTATATTTTGATTACTGCTATTTTAGCAGCACACACGTGCACGTTATACTTTTGAATATGAAAGATTAAATGTCATACACAAACACGTTGAACAAAGTACTGGCATAACGATTTATGAAATCTGAATGTAAGAGCCACAATGGCTTAAAAAAAAACCCCAGAATACATTAAAAAAAAAAGTAGCTACAGACATTATACACTATGATAGAACAAGCTCTTAACAAAAAATAAATAAATTTTCAAGTACATGTTCCCGTTACACCACTTGAATTCCAGACCATACTCCTCCAGTAATGATTCAGCATTCAATAGATTACAGGGAAACAGTTTATCTCTCCAACTAAATTTTTACAAATTCAATTGTCAGACTGAATGGACATGTTAAGTTAAAATGCAGCAAGTATTTATTGAAAATATATTTTAATTAAATTAAATATATGTATATATAGGAATGATCAAGCAGAAAGAATGAATATTTGAGGTCTGATAAAACAATGATGATGAACACGATCAATATTTTTTGTAACACCCCATACACTGTCTTTGTTTTTCTCTTTTCTTTTCAGTGGATGTCTATGTTTATTTATGAGTACTGTATATGTATGGTCATATATTTTAAGTCTTCATTAAAGTTTTAAAATACATTTTGCAATCTGAGCATTTATTTATTTATTTGTTGAACAATACAAAACATTAATAATATAAAAGACAAAATCAGGTAATCAGGTATCAGGTACATTATCAAAAAGAAAGCAAATCATAAGAAACGTAAATTAATAAATACTTAAGAACAAAAATTTGTTTTAACAATAAGCAGCTGTTGAGTTAATGGTAAAGTGCCATTACTTAAAAAAAAAAAAAAAAAAAATTACACATGAACGCAACATCCTCTTAGGTGTTGACCTGACTGCGGTAGGGCCTTCTTACACCGTTATTACGGTAAATTCGTTTGTCGTAAAACAACCATGTCTGAATCGCTTTGCACCTAGCTAGCTAACGTAATTGCGCATTTAATAATATTACTAAATATGAATAGGAGTGTGGTGGCTGCGTAGTTTCTTCTAGAATCACCATTTCAAGGTTACAAAGTGATAACTGTGACACCTTTACGCTGTGTTGTACTGTTAGTTGTATTTAAAATAACACCCACAAGTGGAGCTAGCACCCTAGCTAATGTATCCAACGTAGTAAACACAACGTGAAGAGCAGACGGAACATGGCAGACTCTTCACCTTTATCAGGGGTTAACGTCGTGTTGGTCATGGCCTATGGGAGCTTGGTAAGTACTGCATATCTTCATTTGTTTTGTCGCTTATAAATAAAAATCCACCCTGTCACGTTTTGTTTGGGTGCAGGTGTTTGTGCTGCTCTTCATCTTCGTCAAGAGACAGATCATGCGTTTCGCCATGAGATCTCGCCGGGGTCCCCATGCACCGATAGGACACAATGCTCCCAAGGTGATGTGGTTTTCACATTTTCACTAATCACCTCATTAGCAGGGATATCATACAGGAGTGTAGAAATACTGAGGTCATGAAACCATGTTCGTGAAGTGTTTGACCGAACACCAGAAACCCCATAATTCCTAGAAAATATACAGTGAAATGACCTCATTGTCTTCAAGTGTGATCAGAGATGAGCTGCATGCATATCTGTCAGTACAGGTCTATGTTGATGAATGATGCACTAATTTACAGGGTTTGAGGGAGGAGATTGACTCCGGACTATCCAAGGTTCAGGAGATCCGTTTTGAACCTCGTCTCCTATCAGAAGAAGATGATAGACTGGAACAGGGATACCAGATTAGTGAGTCACAATCTAAGCTCATCCTGTTATTACCCGAACTTTTTCAAAGAAGTATATTATACTGTGTAATGATACTAAATGCCTGTTTATATTTCAAAGGTTGCTACAACTACCTGTATAGAATGAAGGCTCTCGATGCCATCCGTGACTCAGGTGAGAAAGTAACATTTTGATTCTTCAATTTGTTCATTTTGCGTTTATAAATTCATTCAAATTCATTCATAATGTATTCTGCTCATTATGTCACATAATCCGGTTCCATGTTTTTAATTGTCATGTTTGATTGTCATTACATCACCAGCCACTTTATTTTTTATTACATGTGGACAGGCGCCATTACAGACATCAATGCATTCGTCACTTAATCTGTAAATCTGTTGTTAAAGATGATGTATTCAGTTGTTTGTTCATTTTAATTACATCTTGTATTATCTGTGTTATATGTTCTTTCACAGTTCCTCATAGGGACTTTTTGCATGGAGAGCACTGAAATGTCATCTTTTCTAACCTTCACTTCTACTCTCTGCGTGTTTGGACCCCAGGAATTCCTCTGCAGGAAATAAGTTGCAGTCCCAGTGCATTTACCGGATGCAACTTCAGGAACTGGCTGCTGGAGCTACGCAATTCCCACTCTCTGATCAAGAGCAGCCGCAGTGCGCTCATTGACCGTTTGCTCGAGGGCTACGACAGTGCTCGCCATGGGACTGGGGTGTGTATAAGATTGCATGTTTGTGACAGCAGTGGATGACAAAAAGAGAAAAGATTGCAATGTCTTAAAGAGTTCGGTCTTTAGCTGGTGTAACATGACGCTGATATGACTTTTAACTATTTATTTCAGGTGTTTGGGGAAGCAGAGTTTGTTGAATACCAGCAGGCTCTCAGTGAACTAGCAGATGTGTAAGTGTTTTAGTAGACATTGCTGATCTTTTATAAACCAGCAAAGGGATGACAGTTAGCAAAGTCTGCTTTTACTCATTTGAATGTGTAAATGTACATTTTGAAGTGCTGACTGACTGTATAATGTAAGATATTCTCTATTCTGAAAAACATTCTTTGATAAGAAATCAAACTGGGAGGTCAGTGGCCACGGTTTCAGCTCATCATCATGAATATGACTTTTTTTCTTAACACTGTCATTCGTACTGTTATTGCTTTTCTCTCTCCTCCCTCAGGGTTAAGGCATACTCCAGCACCACCAGCCTGGAGCAGCATCACCAGTCCGCTGCCAAGGACCTGACAGGCTCTCCAGTCCGCGGCACTCCTTCTACCATCCAGGTCACCTACCTGCCCTCCACTGGTCACCGCAGCAAGAGGCCTAAACACTTTCTGGAGCTCAAAAGCTTCAAAGATAACTACAACACGCTGGAGAGCACCCTGTGAGAGGGTGCCCAACACAGCACGGATGCTATGAACAAAGCTGTGATCATGGCAGAAAATGTTAGCATGGTGCACGTGTGAAACGAGGCTTACACTACCAGCAGGGAAACATAGAACAGTTTGTGACTTTGGCTTTTAGAGGTAAAGAAAAACCTCTTGAGCAAGATCAGGTAAATAAAAAATAATTAGCAGAAAAACAGGTTTGATTTTCTGATAATCCTTATTGTAGTCACAAGATACTTTTGTCATTATGGAAAATGGCAAAAAGTAGTTTGCACATACCGTAGTTCACAGCATTTATGGCCATTATGGTTTTCATTTTGGAACTACTGAGCTTGTTCTGAAGACAAACTTGATTGTATCCCATCTGGCCAGTTATGAGTCCTAATTTTTGTAAAAACAGCAAAATAGATGATAAATTGCTACTTTTTATTTTCTTAAACAAATGTACAAATGTAAATAGGAATGTTCCCTATGATCTATTTTGTCTTTATATGGGTTTAAGGCATTATTTATTATGTGATAATTTATTTAATTGGTGTTGTGTGACTTGTATTTATGTGATATCACTTTTGTGGTTTGAGATAAAACCATAAAATACACGTTATGACCAGTGTTTTCAATACCTCCACTAGGTGGCGGTAGAAGGTTATGAACCAATGTAAATGTGACCAAAGAGAGTTGACTTTCACGGAAGTTATATTTTTACATTTCTAAAACTTATCAAGATGACAAATGAGTAAAACAAGCCACGTTTTAGCACATTTAGATAAACTTTATTTGGACAAAAAATACAATAAAAGGACACTGTGGCTACAATGGAAGATAATGTTCACAGTAAATGCACTCAGTTTATAAAGGTGTTCATCGTGGATGCAACAGAAATCATAGAAAGAAACCCAAAAATGTAAAACAAAGCAAAGTTATGGAAGATGTTTATCAGTTAAATATATGCTATTATTAAATATGCAAATGCTTAGCATAAAACACAATCCCCCTTATACTTTAAGCCTGTGTTGAGGCCACACTTGACAACTTAGATAAGAACTTTACCCTAAATAGCATAACCTACTAGTCATGATGATGACATGTAGCCTCTAACCTGTATTTTCCAGCATAATTAAAAGTCTATTCTAATATACTGTATAACATAGTATTACCACTCCTAATCGTCATCACTTTTAATCTTCCCTAATGTGAGTGAAACATATTTAAGTTAAACATAAAACATATCGTTTTCACGGCCAGCTGCATGCCTGCCATTGGCAATGCAGTGCAAAGCACTGAGGAATTTGACCTTTGAACCACGCTGCTTAGGATTCTGGTCAGGTAGGCCAAGGGATGAACTAAGTGCTAAAATACTCAAAGCACTGTGAATATTAATATACACGTATCCATGTATGTGTGTGTAACATTTACGATGACAACAGAGAAGTCCAGCCACTTTATCGTTTCTGTATCTCTACCAACCTTTCAACTTAATCCCCTGAAATATGTTAAACCAGATTCTGCAAGTACATACTGCATACATTTGCGTCTATGTATATCATCTAAGTTAAATTCTTTGCACTCACCATTCTTTCCTTCGTTCCTTTTTAGGATACTGCCTGTCATTGGAACCTGGTCTCAATTCACTGAACAAAACCAGTTCAGCCTGAAAAGCAGCAACTGTATGAGGTACTTAAAAAAAAGACTGGTGTGTTTTGTCACCATGAGGTCTGTTAAGCCAGTGTTTTTTCAGTCACTGCAGATCTATGTGTTATATACTGGTAAGTGATTAAATATATACAGTATTTACAATGTTTTAATTCTAATACAGAAAGGTGATCAAGGTGTGTTGTGTTCTCTCTGTTCCTTTCACTGTCAATCACATTCAGGATTTAATCTCAATGACTTTGATGCAAGGCAGCGACTTGTTGCTTTGTCTGGATGGTGTGAGTGTTTTACTGTGGGGACAAAGAAGGATTACTTGATAATTGATTAGATAAGCACATCAAGTTGAAGCAGACATCAGGACATGCCTGTTCACCTGTAAATGACCTGAGGCTTCTTCTCAGTGGATGTCAGAGGCGGAGCCTCCTGACCTGCCAGGAAGTACTCCATGTGGTCATGCATTTCTCTGTTCTGCAGACAGAAAGTGACAGAAGTTAATCCTCTTGGCTTCATATTCTGCTGCAAAAGCACAGAGTCAGTGTGGCACAACAGAGCAGTAGGTTCAAATGAAGTTTTAAGCATCCAAAGCCTTCAGCTTCATTTTGAAAATGCTGGAAGAAATCCCACTGACGCCAATTAGAAGACTAGTGGAAACAAGCCTGTAGTTCAGCAACAGACACACATGCATTCACTCACTCATACACCCACACAGAAATTTCAACTGCAGTGATATAAGGCTTCTGACCTCAGCTTCCAGGAAAGCCACCCGCTCCTCCAGATCCCTGATGACTCGGTCTCTTTCTTGAATGATCGTCCGAGAGTTCTGCAGCTGTATGTCAGACAAACAAACATCATGTACATGCAGACACAAACACCGCGTGGTACTCAAGGAAGAAACAACTCACACGTCCAACAGAAGGAGATTCAGCATCACTTATTCATGACAAACGAGTTTCGAGTTTCACCACGTTTCCGCTTGGCTCCACTCCCTCAAATCAATTACACTTTATGTGTCTGCCTCTTCAAAATTGAATTTCCCCACTAATGGCTTTCCGTGTGTTTGTCTGCTGCAGAAAGTTTAATTGCATTGTCCATGTGTCTATGTGTGCATCGTGCACAAAACAATCTGCTTGTGTAAATACCTGTTCGATCATGTGGCGGACCTTCCTCTGCTGACTCTTTAACATGTCATCAAGGTGATGAATCTTCTCCTTCAGAATGGCCAGCTCCTTCTCCAGCTCTGCACACCTGCAAGCACATGTACATACACACGCACATATGTGGCGATGGGGCATTAACCTATGTTGACATGGATCAGAATAAAACTAATAGTGAATTAACTGACCTTTCCTTTATGACTTGGCTTGTTAAAACAAACAAAACCATTTTATTTGTGCCTGTGTTTGATCTTTAGCTCCTCACACTTTCTCCTCTCACCTCTGAACTTTCTCCTGCCCCTCCTCCTTCTCTGCTGCAAATTGCAGCAGCTCTGCCTCCCCCGCAGCCATCTTATCTTTGAGAATGGCACTCTCAATTTCCATGCTTCCCAGCAGCCTCTGCAGCTCCTTCACCTGCTGATCTTTCTCCTCCGACTCCTCCTCTGCCTTCTGCAAATGCTTCGACTGTTCAGCCAGACGAAGACGGTATTCAGTGTTCTCTGCCTGTGTGGGGAGTTGTACAATAAGGATTATTTGGGGGATTATTTTTGGATTGTATTGGAGTGTTTATATTAGCTTTTTTTTATATATCTTTATACATTCTTGATCAAATCTAGAGTAGTAGATAGTTTGTTTGCCAGCTAACAATTAATATGTACCTATAATCGTATATCTAAATGTTCTTATTGTACTCCAAGAGAAGAAACTGTACTTTTCATGTTTAAAAAATAGTATCGGGATCTTGTAACTTGCACTAATGACTTCACATGCAGTCAGTGTCCCTACTTGACCTGACACAGAGCAGCGTGTTAAACAGCTGAGGGTCACAGGACGTGAGATGAAATCCAGAAATAACACAGACAGATAATGCAGAATTAAAGGAACACAGCGCAGCAGAAGAGCGGATGAGTCATGGCTTAGGACAGGAAATCACATTATTATGTTACTGATCTCCTCAGACAGACCTGCAGGCTGTCCCTCTCCTCCTGATGCTTCTTCTCCAGGTCCTTCAGCTGCGCGTACAGACGCTTGGTGGCCTCCCTGAGCCTCACACACTCCTCCTGATTATCCCTGACCTGAGAGCACAAAGTGACATGCTCAATTACCTTTAAGCTGGCAAACTATTTGAACCTGAGAGCAAGGCAGAAGTAACAAAAACAGACATGAAAAGCTGCTGATTGGCCTTTTGCAACGTGTTTTGAAATTTTCTAACCTATTCTACAATAGTCAAGAAGCTGGACATCTCTTAAAAATGATTTATCTAAGTACTGTAGACACAAAAGTTTCCCCATCAGACAAACAGATAGGGCTTTTCACTGTTACATAATCTGATACCACTTAGAATGGAGGGCAGTGTAACTACTGGTAGTTTGCCTATACATAACTCACATACATACCACATATTCTCCCTGCACCAACCCTAGTTCCTTGGCAGATAATGGAAGTCTGGTGTTCTGTTCCAAGAGATGTTACGTTGTGCTGAGTCTTGAATTATGCGTGGGAAATAGGATATCACGCTTTGTGCATGTGGGCAATGTCATGGGAAACAGGACATCAAGCTTTGTGCATGTGTTTGTTTGTCAATATGTATGTACAGTAAGTGATCCCGTACACTGTGTGAGTGGTATGTTTTGTTATCAGTGTCTGAGGGTTTGGCACTGTGTTATGGAGCAGCAGGCACTTGGCTGGTACGAGTGGAAAACAGCTAGCGGGCCAGGCATTTTTCCATTATGAATGTTATGCCTGTGGCTTAAATACAAACTTGAATCCATCCAAACTAGTTTCAAATAAAACTGGCTTGGGAGACACGATCCAGCCATTCCCTGAAGTTCATTTACATTTTACATTCAAATAACAATTAATCAAAACCATATGCATAAAAGCAGCAGCGAACCTTTTTCAGAAGATGTTAGTGAAGGCTGATTTGTGAGTAGCTTACATGAGCGTCTGATTCAATGTGAACAGTGTTGCCATTGATGACAGCTGATTGGCTGCTGGGCACGTTGACTCTGTAGCCATTAGCTGGATACTGGAGAGGAGAGCAGCGGCTGGTTAGCGGAATTAGTGCCATTTTCACCTGGTACTCTCACAATATGACCCAGAATACATCTAGCAAAGCCTCTCTAACTTTGCCGCAGAAGGTGTGTACCTTGTTGTTGTTATTGTTCTGCCTGGCTGCCATCTGCTCTCTCAGAGTCTTCAGACAGTACCTCACCTATGAACAAAACACATCATGCATAATAAACATGACACATTCATATACTACGGCGACACTGTCATTCTTTTTATTCAGCTTCACCGCTTGTGTTTTAAAGGGTTAGTTCACTGAAATCAACAAAAAACATACATTCTCACATGTCAAGGAGGTTATATGTCTTCACCCATGTTTGTTTGCTTCCAGTATTACTCAGAAAGTTATGAACCAATTTTGGGATCCACCCCCATTAAATTTGGGGGTGGATCCAGACACAGGAACCACTATGCTTTTTTGAAATTTGGGTGAATCAACCCTTTAATATTTTCCTAAAACACAGACCTGCACACACACTGCTGTTCCCCACTCGGTGATAAATGTTGAGTCATTCTCTAATTGTGGTTGCAGAAAGTTTTGCTCAGCTCGGTCTGTCAAATACTGACCTCCTGGATCTGCGAAACCTCGTCTGTCAGCATCCTGAGACTCTCCTGGTGGTTCTTCTCTCTCTCCTGACGGGACTCAAGGTAAACCTAGCCAACACAAAAGCAGAGTGTGTTATGTAATACAGATGAGAAACTTGCTGAGTGCATCAGAGATGGCGTGATGAATTAAACAGTAACCCTTTGTGTGATAATTATAGATTGTTTAAAGCTGATTTTGGTTTTGAGAGATATCTCATTTTGTTGAGCTCTAAATATGGGTGTGGGAGTCATAATTTGCCTATTTCAGACTATATATGGACACGATAATACGCTCAAAAACCAAGAACTTTTTTTTTTTTGACAGGTGACCAAGGTGATGAGTTTCACTATGTGCTTGTTTGTCCTGATATTGTGGAGGACAGAAATAAGCTAATTAAGATATTACAGAGTTAACCCAAGTTTTGATATTTAAAAATTTGTTGGGCACAAGAAATATGACAGATTTATTTAATTTGATTACCGGTAAGTTTGTTAAGAAAATAATGTTCAGTTTTTAATTACTAAATGTCTTATATATGTATCTATGTAATATTTTGGTTTATATCCTGGTCTAAGTTGATTCGTATGTTATTGCCTCGTTTTAGTTATATTGTTATTATTGCACAATTCTGTGTATTGATAAATATGCTTCTTTTTAGTTCCTTCTACCCCTGAGAGAGATCAAAAGGAAAATAAAATGAATGAAAGATAAACTTGAAGGCTCATACACCCACACAAATTTACAAACATAAATTCACAAACCTTGATGACTTCAACTTTTTCCTCTGTGGGTGTGATGAGATCGAGTGTCTCTTCCTCCTCCTCAGTGGGTCTCTGTGGTAGGACGGCTGCTATGCTGCTTTCCTATATCAAGAAAAAACATACCATATATTAGACACCATACTAATCCATATGCACATAAAGAATAAATGCCCAATTTAACTTTTTTTTTTTTAACAGTACTTTATTTCATTCANATGCACATAAAGAATAAATGCCCAATTTAACTTTTTTTTTTTTAACAGTACTTTATTTCATTCAAGAAACTACTTGACCAAATCATTTTCCTCTTTAATTTTGTACCTTTCTGCCGTACTGTAGGGAGGTACAATCCGGCTGATGATGATGATCTTGCAGAGTAAGTCTAAGCTGCCTGCATCTGTCCTGAAATGAAAGTTGAGAGGATAAGAGGAATGAGATGACTAGAGCTAAAGAAAAAAAACAAGAAAAAAAAAAACAAGGCTGAACCAATAAAGAAAAGGGAGAGGGGCACAAATGGAAATCACAAGTGAGAGAGAGGGTGGAGCAAAGTGACAGGGAGTGCTGGCCATAAAACTTCCCTGAACTAAAGTTCCCCATGAATGCCACACAGTTAGACTGTAAAACTTAGCAACCAACACCAAGGAGGTTTCCATTGCATCCCTGGGCCAGTTCTGGTGGTTATGACCAGACAACCCATTTAGTCAGTGGAGAAATGAAACCAGTAGGGCCAAAAATACAAACACTTCAACGACTGATGAGTCACTGTCAGTTTAACTGGTCTGTCCCCATAGCAACAAAAACAGACAATATGGGATTGTTTTTTTTTTTTGTTTTTTGGTTTTTTTTGGTCATATACTTTGATTTATAATCTCTAAACCTAAGATGTCACAGAAATTTTGTTTTGTTGCCAGTACAACCAGACTGTCCATCTGGCAAACATAGAAAAATCAACAATCTGACTATACTGTAGGCTACTGTACTGTACTGTACTATTCTATTCTATTCTATTCTATTCTATTCTATTCTATTCTATTCAGTCATTATCTGATATTCTGTACTGATGTCCCCTGCCAATGCTGATTATAAGCTTTTACTTGATGTGAGTGTTGTTTTATCTTGATTATAACTATTATAACATGATGACATTTTCCCAAAGCAAAGAAATTTTCTTTGAATAACGAATATGCTCCTTGGCAGAACCCTTTTAAGTGACTGAGGTCTGGATCCAGACAAACTCTGGTGCTGTTTCAAATGAACATACTGTACAAAAAAAACAAAACAAAAAACAAAAAAAAAAAAAAAANAAAAAAAAAAAAAAAGCATTTGACCTTTTGACAAATTAAATCCATTTCAAGGGAAGAATATAAGTGAACACAGGTGTGTTATGTAACGCAGCTGTCTTTTCCACTTTATCTTTTTAACTTATCACCAAACAGGATTATGCTAAATCCCCATCTTTATGTTATGCATCTGTCAGTATGCAATTATGCACGGTTCATGTTCACACAAGTGTGTGTGTGTGTGTGTGTGTGTGTGTGTGTGTGTGTCATAAGTTATTTTTGNTCACACAAGTGTGTGTGTGTGTGTGTGTGTGTGTGTGTGTGTGTGTCATAAGTTATTTTTGAAGAGAGCTGCCAATAAAAAACTATTCAGCTTCAGTATGGTTCACTTAATAACAGGGGCCTTGATTAAACTTTCTGTTGGCATTGTGGTTACATAAGAAGTCAGATAAGGGCCAGAAGCCAAGATGCACAAATAGCAGATAATTTCATGGCCAAAATTAATAAGAAACACAAACAAAAATGTTATTTGCAAGTTTGAACTGAAAATTAATGATGTTTCTTAACTTCTTTGTGGAGGTCCACAGATGTGGGAGTCATTAGTGAACCTTCCATGAAATTGCAGTAGTTAGATATAATAATAATACAATAAATATTCAGTTCATTGTTTCATGGATTTGAGAAGTTGTAGAGAAGAGGAATGAAGGAAATATGCTTTCTAGCAGAGTTTCTAGCAATGGTGCAGTCCAGGTGTTTAGTTATTTAATGTGCAGAAGTACCTCACTGGTGCTACTTTATGCTTCACTCATAAAAAAGTATTTTCTAGTACAGTTTTTTATTTTCACCCAGAGAGGTATTTTTACATACATTTCACAGACAGGTGTGACTTCTCTACAGCACATAAAGTGAAAGGGAAGCAGCTGTTTTCCACCTTTTTAAAAAAAACCAAATCATGAATCATCGTTATACATTTTTACCTGAAAAATATTTTAGATCCACACCCTTCCCCTATATGCTTTTTAATCTGTTTGTTCTTGTGTACACCCACACCTTTTGTGTTAAATTAATGTCACCACGTTTGATGTTTGACTCAGTGTCGATTGGTGAACTGCAGAACATTTTGTTATGCAACAAAATGTACAAACTGTACACTTCAGAAACACTCAACTTTAATTACAGTCAGTGTGTGTGACATCCAGATGCCATTGCAGGTATTAAAACTAACAACAGGATGTCTATATACCACAGCATGTTGTTAGCTTTAGCTGCATGTCAATGTTTTTGTACAACTTCCACACTATCCAAATGATTTTGCAAAATCACACGGAAACCTTAATTTAGATATTCATTCTGCAGAAGTACTCTTTGCATCTAAATTTGCCATTTAAAATTGATTTAAAACAGTTCTTTGGAAAGTATAAACCAGAAATACGGTTTAAATTTGGTGAGTGTGCTTGATAACATCTTACACTGTAAATCTTATCCCATGTTGGAGCACCCTCATCAATAAACTATATTAACCCAACCACTCTCTCTTTTTCTTTGTAAAGGCCGTAATCTATCTTCTGCTTCTAGGTAACACGACAGGACAAACACTATCAGTGGCTTATCTGCATAGCCACCTTCTGTTGTCAGATAGATCACAATTCAAGATTAAAAAAAAAAAAAGACACGCTAAACACTCGTAACTTTGTCTATATGTTAATGTGTTAATCTGTATACATCTGTCTGAGAGCCAAATAGTTGAAATATCCTGCGTGTGTGTACATGCGACCTTTTGAGACAAAAAATAAGCATGTGCGTGTTAAAGTTTATTTACTGCTTTAAAGAGTAGGTGTTAACATGCCTACCATATGTCAGCCACGTGGAAACATGATATATGGACTTTAAAGAACTGTGAAAAGCACACACATTTGTCTGTTTTGATGTTAACCACAGGCTAAATGGTTTTGTTAAAATGACAATTCTTTGTGGTGTAATTGCTTGTTCTGAAAACCATCAGAGGTTAATCTGTGACATGCAGGCCAACATGTCACGATGATCTGTGGGAGTGACAGCTTCAGGGCTTTTCTCTACCAGAAACAGAGGGAGACGCCCTGGGAGGTGCGTACACACACGCAGAAACACAATGTTCTCCAGCTGCACCTCACGCGATTCATCCATGTCCCTTTGGCACTCGATCCAGATACACATTAACATTTCAGGATTAAGCTAAGGCCCCTATCCACACTGACTCACATTCAGTAGAACAGGTTAAAAGTATTAATCTGCACCTGTTTCATAAAAATGCTTGTTTTTGACATTGGATATAATAAAGAATCAACCTATACAAATTTTATGAATCTAAAGAAACTTTAAAACTCTATTGCATTCCCACTTAATATTACTTTACTGCCCATATTGCAGTGGCCAAGTAGTGCAGAGGTCAACATCACATCACCATGGCGATGGTCCTAAAAAATAATCATGGATTACAGAGATGTTGTTTAGAAAGCGCTCCTAGGTTAACAGCATCATTACAGCCCACGTGGCCCATACTTCTGATGGTTTTCCAAAGTGTAATGTTAGACTGAATCACAGCCTAGTTTTGTGGCCCAGCTTTCTCCAATCAGAGCTTGTCCAATATGAGCAAGCCTGATATTGATAAGAACTCTGCAGTTCATATATCAGCAAGAAAAACCCAATAGAATCAAGTCAGACAACGCATGCAGGACTATATGGGGATTAATAAGTTAAGTAAACAGGTTGCACTGCAGGTTATACTGCCACATCACCCCACCTTAAAATCTCTGATTTATGGATGCTACTGTTACATGGGCATGTGCAAACTCATACTTTCATAAGTGCATAATGTCATCAGCCCTTTTATCTCCTCTGTATGCCGTGCAGTAAATATCTGCCTCCAGGCTCGCCCATGCAGCTCAGGGAACATGTCATTTCCATTTACAGTTTCCATTTGAGGAGGAATAACCTCACATTCATTTTTAAAACACAGGGAAAACAAAGGCTGTGGTGTGGATTTTCAGTCTTTCAATCAAATATCCGCTGTGTGACATGAGCGTAATGTTTACATGTCAACTAATTTCAGAGTGTAGCCATCGATGAATCTGATGATAGTGGCTTTATTATTGACAGTTATTCTAACTGAGATGATTAATTACACCTCTGAGGTAATATACCTAAACAAGATTATCTGTGTGTAAAAACATCAAAACCAAACTTATTTCTTCACAGTGGAGACAACATTCTACTGGCAAACCAACTACATCAAGTTAATGCCACCATGATCAGTGTTTTTCTTAAACAAGCAGGTATGGTGGTCACAACAATCCAACATTTTATCTGCCATCAGCTTGGTCTATCTAGGTCACAAATCACTGTATGTCCAAATTGGTATATTGCAGCAATGTTTACAACATTACACAGCACAAACAAAGTGTTAAAATAAACAGTCCAGACAAAAATCTGCTTCCAGGTTTCTTTTCACAGGTGAGCTCTTTTTCTCTGAGCAGCAGAAGGATCCCTGAGGAATACTCTGTTTTCTGTCTCCAGTGTCCATGACACAATGACAACGCTGTACTATAGCTGCTGTAAATACTTCCACCCCTCTGCTTCTATTTAATGGGTTTCAGGTGACACCATTAAGTAAAACAAAGTATAATGCAATAGGCTGTGAATTAATGAAACAGGAAAAAGAAACAGAGAAAAGTAGAGTCGAATGCAAAAGATTACAGACACAGATAAAAACTACAAAGGCAGGCAAGAAAGAATACAGCAAAATGCAATATAGTGGATAACAGTAGTATAATGTTATACTAGAATATACAACATAGATTGGAGCAGTGTAGAGGTGAGTAAAGTAGAGGAGAATAAAGTAGAGCAGGGTAGAGTTGTGTTAAGTAGCACAGACTACAGTAAAATAGATATAGCAGAAGAGAGAGAGTATAGATTAGCTTGGGTAGAATGAGTAGAATAAAGGGAAGCAGCCTAGACTATTGCACATTAGTGCAGAACACAGCAGAATACAGCAAAGTACACAGAGTAGAATAGAGTAGACCACGTCAGAGTATATAGACTGCAGCAGAGTAGAGTACTGTATACTATATAGTATAGTCGAGACAGGTCATCTCAGAGCAACAAAAAGCATATCAGACGAGTCATGTCTGATATTGCAGCTACATACAAACAGCCAGTTTCAAAGGTCTACGATGCTGCATGACTCATGTTTACTGGTTTGAAGATGACATCACAGTGTCCTCATACACACGATCAATATATCAGCCAGTTACAGTCATCAAGCTACTAACTCATCCATGACAGCTGCTTTAGGATTTGGAGATGACATCATTGCTGCACACAGCTGTCCAGCCTGACAATGATATTCACCCTCCACTACTCCTTTATCTTTTCAATCATGGTGCTACTTTCAAATATTATTGTTGATAGTAATAAACTGAGATTCGATTCGATCCTATAGTGAGAATCTTAGCAGGGAAAGTTGCAGATCAACATTGTGGATGCATTTCTACCACCGGTTTTAAGACAATACAATGTAACATGACTTTTTTATTTTAATTTGTGTGCTGCTAGTCTCATGCTTTTAGATCCCCATTTGCAGCAACATGTCAGGATCTGAATTCCTATTTGAAATGCCAACAGAATTCACAGCAAAGTGTGAAAACGTAATTCCTGAGAGGACAGACAAAACACTGAGCAGTTTTATTAACTGAGCAAAGCTGTTATTAAATCATTTCCTATGTAAGGATTAACAAAGTTAGACTTTATAGGCTATAGGCTATAAATGATAAGAAAGAGCTATAAATCACTTCAAAACAACACAGTTAGTTCTTGGTATGAGCCACTCCCACACCAGACAATGGCAAAGTTACATGTTGACTAATACCAACAGTATATATCATCATTACAGCAAAAAGTGAATCACTTCAGCATGGTACTGACAAATGAGAGGTGGTTTGAAAATATTTCATCATTGCTTTCTGTTTGACAGTCAATGTTTGTGTCCAGTTGTTCTAGATCAACTAAAACATAATTCAAAAATTCAACAAAATGTTTTTTTTTCTTAAATTATAAGGTAATTCAAAGCAAATATAGCAACAAACATTTTAAAATAAAATTTTATGTATTTTTTTCTGTTGGGGTTAGGTACTCCCCTTTCCAGGAACACAATTTACTACAACACAGAATACTTTTATATGCAGCTAGTCAAATAAATCACATTGATAACAATTTCACTATAATACACAGAACAGACAAAACTACGCGCGTCACACTACCAAAAGCAAACCTTCATCAGTTTTATATCTACCTGGGCAGACGAAGGCGGGCTGTGAGTTGTCCTGATGCTGATCTTGGTGGAACGATTAAGACTGTCTGTCTGCATCTGTGTGTGTGTGATTAAGTGTGCGGGAAGGCTCGCCTGTCTTGCCTTACATGGTTGGGTGAGCCTCCACCAGCTGCCCAACCCTTTTTGCTCCAGACTGTTCTCCAGTCAGACAGCCTGTACCAGTCCAAGCAGGCACACAGTTATCAGCCTCCCCTACAGGACCATGAGGCCAAGTGCACATTGAAAAGGAATGAAAGATCAGCTTATTGATTAGATTAAAGCAAGTCCTCCAATCAGTCTCACTGTAAACCAGCTAATACATTAAACAAAAACCTGAATGTGGCTGAAATGCAAATATACACAGCAAATATCGTCATCGTCAAACTTTACTCAGGAAATCGCATTGAAATCTCTTTTTCAAGAGAGTCCTGAGTTAAATTTCTAAAATCACAATAAGACAATGAAAGTTATATAAGATATATAATTCACTTAGGTCACATTATAGGCGGGCAGTAAATATACCTCTGGAATGAAAACAGGTTCATTTGTTTACCACATGATGACAGTGGATGGTAGCAGCGCTGTGAGGAATGTGTGGTGTGAGTTATGTAAGGGAGATTAATGAAGCATCTTTATATAACAGTCACTGGAACAGGAAAGTGTGTGCAGTGTAAACAGAACTGTGCAAACAAAAGTCAAATGGCACAGAGTCCAGATACCTTCATATTCTTCGTGTGTGTGTGTGTGTGTGTGTGTGTGTGTGTGTCTCTGTTCTGCCCATGAAAATACAAAATTCTGTTGGTGAGATTATCAATCTGGTTGTCATGACCAGTGTAAGTGTATTTTATACCAAGTATATGACTTTTTGCACATGGAGTTTCTGTACATGCAGCAGACTTCTAGCTTATACAGGTAAGTAAATAATATTTGTTTATATTTACAGTTGCTTATTCTTTTGTTGAGATGTCAGTATCATGCACAACAGGCTTAAAGTGAATCTCTCTAATGTAGACATGTAAATATACAACATAGCGATAGCGTGTGAAAAACACATTGCAGTACAGTTAAGCTATGTTAATGATATACTTGCCTAGACCATTCCAGCACCATAACAGCTCTGACATGTACATTCTCACGCCATGACAGCACCAATCAGTGTAAATGTCACTTGTCAAGATCAAGAGAAAGTGATTTAAACCTTTAAATACACTCTGTGCTTAAGCGAGCGGTTTTCTGTGAGAACAGCATGCTGTGGGTTTGCAGAAGAACAGGATGCAAAAGATGTCAAAGCTAATAATTGCTGTAACGCCACATAACTTACTGTCCGTAAGGCAATAACACGTCCAGAGACAAAAAATAATCTTTTCCATACTGGTAATTTTGCATGTTTGAGCCCAAGAAATATTATCTGCATACATGTTACATTACTGCCAAATCTCCAAAGTAATAAAACTGTATTTTAGCTTTCCTGTTATTTTGCCAAATCCACTAATCTTTCAAAATCAAATGATCAGGTGATACAGAAACCTTAAAATTCAACGTCTGCTAGCATGTCGCCTGCTAACACTTATGCAAGATTGTAGAAGGCATGGTCATTTTAATTTCTTGGTAATGCCTTCTTTTCCTGGGACTATATTCCCTGGTGCATAGATTTTCTTAAGTGTAGCTCCATGTTGGATTGCTTAAATTAAGTAACTTCTGACAAAAAATTTAACAGATGTCGTGTTTGGTGTGATGGATTACCAAGCAAGCGTGTTTCAAGTGTCTACAAGTTTTGTGTACTGGAATGAACTGACACCAATGGCAGTCTGGAAGGTAGGAAAAACAATTCTAATATTTACTGCTCCAATAGTTTGTTATGGGAAAAGGTTGGCAGTAATGTAACATGTGTGTGAGTTGTATTTATTGGGCTCAAACATGCAAAATCACCGAAATGTTCCTTTAGCCATCATCTACAGAGGGTCATTGCTGAGCAACAATCAAAAACTGTTCATTTGTGTGCGCTCGCTGTTTTAGTCACAACACAATATACGACATCAATTCAACTATATAGATGAATTTGGGAACAAAGCAAAGGACGATGAAAAATAGTCAAATTATCTTAGCTGGCACCCATCAAAGGCTGGAATTAGATCAGGAAATCCACTGCTAACATGTTTTAGCAGGGGATTAGTGTGGGCATGGCTCAGTATTTCTCCTGTTCCTGCAAGATGCCTGAATAAACAAATCATCTGTTCACTCATGCCATCATCCTGAAAAAACACAATGAATGACTTTAACCATGATGCTCTGATCCTGATTTATGTTATCAGCTGTTCATTTGATAAAGTCAGTTTGGCATCTTTGTACGTGCACAACGACAAGCTGCGAAAGACCAGGTTGTACACATGAAATTTTAAGCTTTTATGATATTTCTTACTGAAACTGGCTGAAAAAAAGAATTATTTAGTTCATTGAAAACCCTGACATTTCCAAAATCTTCACTTTTTATCCTGTGCTCTCTGTATAACTTTGTCTGGTTAAAGACCATCTCCTCAAACTGGGCAACAGAACAACTTTGAATTCTGTTAAGGAATTCCCTGGAACTCCTGGCATGGACCCCACTGTAAATTCTCCATTCATGACTTGCAGGTTAATAGTTTATTTTCGAAATAAAAAGAAGAGCTTAATCTGTCCCTGAACGACTGAGAATCTTCCAAATATATTTCTAAAACTGTCTGCAGGCTGTAATTGATTAATTACTTCCAGAGATGGATGTTGGATGTAAGGTGGAATGCTGCACTTGTTCCAACATATCACTTCATTCTTGAAACAGGTGAGGTTTTGCTGTGAAAGCATCACTGATGTGGCTTTTCTTCTTTGTGCAAACATCACGACTTATATGATCTGATATGGAGCACACAGTGATTCTTTCAAGAAAACAGCAGGTTAAAGTTCTCGTGAAAGTTTTGCTTGCAGTGACACAGATAATCGCCGTTTGAGAAAAGTTAATGATAAACTAGAATGTTCATTTATCCAGATAAAGCTGATATAGTCACACCTAGTAATGATATAATTATATGATATCATATAACATATCAATAGAACCTGATGAGTTCACCACACCCATTTAAGGTCGTGTAAGGATAAGAAGGATTATGCCAAAATTAAAATTAAACTTCAAAACTTCAGTTTACTTGTGTTAACAATCTGAGCAGTTATTAGAATTGAGTTCAGCCACATTTTCATGATAGCACAAGTCTACACAAATCCCTCTAAATATTAATAGCATGAGCTTGACATCACCTAAGTACATAAAAATTTGGCTTACACTGCATAAACTTTTGTTCTGGTTATACTGTATGAAAACTGAGTCAGGTCAACTGGATTCAAGTTTTATTTTTTTTTAATCCTGAAATGTTTCACCATTCATTCAAATGGCTCCATCAGTCATAAATGAGTGTACAGAAGGATGTTAAACCTCCAGTAACTACAGTAACTATGGTGCCAAATCACAACAAACCTTCAATTCCAAATAAATAGATATATTATTCAAATATTTTGAATAATGCATGTAGTAAAATGCATTATTCAAATTTCAAACAATGAATAAATTTCAAATAATAATTTTACACTTCTAATTTTTAATGGTCCCCTGGTTGGATGCAGGACCTGTACCCAAATTTCTTTGGCAGGGAAGACGGCAGCACCCTATAGGTGATGGGTAGATTGTATCTGAGACCTCCATTTCTGTTGAGGGAATGTCTCTCTACATGAACACAAATGGCCTCCTTTACTCCTCTCTCAAACCAAAGATCCTCTCTGTCCAAAATGTGCACATTATCATTTTTTTAATCGTTATAATGCATATTATCATCACCACATTTTGTTCTGGTTGTTTTCTATAAGATACTGATTTACTGCCTTCTTTATAAATATGTTACTTTTCAACACAATAACATCAAATAAAAGCATATGTTGTATGAAAATGTTTTGTTATTCAGATATGTTAAATATAAGATGCCTAATATAACCCTAAGGAAAGAAATTGTGATAATCTAGATGTGAATTCAAAGCATGTGTGATTTCTGGTTATCATGTCATCAGTTCTGGTGATTTGGGCTATTTTTATCTGAGAATATAACAATACTAACTTCAAATGTCCTATGTAAAATGTAATTTAATGTAATGTAATCTTTGGTGAAAATGTAATTTCCATGTGGGGAAGTTTTATACTGTATGTTCACATAGGAAAATAAAAATGTGTCAGAAACAGTAATTGATTGCAACCCTAAACCTAGGAGACCCTGCTTTTTTCTAGCATGGTCCCAAGTTGGAAGGAGGCATCGGAAAATATGGACCCCCATTGACCTTCATTAGGAGTAAGGCTAGGATTCAGGGTTAGGGGTCAGGGGTTAGGTTATATGGATGAATGCTCAGATTATCAAGTAATGATCCTCAAATAACTACTGAACCAAATGAACTACAGATACTAAATTTGGTAAGGGTTAGGGTTATTATGACGATCAGTTATTACAATAAACCACAATATTATAACTTCATGTTCGCCGAGTAGAACCTCAGAAAATTATAATAACATAAACTATATTCCCATACATTTAAGTTAGGCTACATTAAAATTATAATGCCATAATTATGGCATTTTATGTAAAATTTACTGAATAATCATCGCAGTATATTTTAAATTTACCTTACATTTAACTTGCATTTAAATTATATTGCTCACACTTTTCAATAAATGAAGTCATTATTTTTAATCTCGCGACGTGAGACACAAAACAGCGCGGTGGAGGAGACGCGGAGGTTAAACCGACATTCAAACAGATCAGCTACTTTCATTATTCATTATTATACTCACATTAACTTCGTTGTCCTTCTCTTCGACCTTGTCCACGGTCCGCGTCACGCCACCGCTCATCTTCTCATGGGAAAGTTCTGGCGAGAATTTCAGAGCAATAAAGTTTTCCTCGAACAAAGACGCCGGGACCTCTCTCTCTCTCTCTCTCTCTCTCTCTCCCCAGGTCATAAATTTGGACCCTCAGGTCTTCTGCCTACCTGTGACTTTTTTAATGGAACGTACTGAAACATAAGTCAGGTTATGGAGTCAAAACATATTCTTGCTTTTAGGCTTAGGCTACTTTATTTTAATATTGGTCCTTATTTTATTTTATTTTTTTTTAACTTTTATTCTTGCTTTTGCTGCTCCCTCTTTCTTCTTCTTTCTTCTTTTGCTCTCCGCTCTTTCTTCTTCTTCTTCTTCTTCTTCTTCTTCTTCTTCTTCTGACACTATAAAGTATCTCTCTCTCTCAATATTTAGCCACATTTACATAAATGTATCCAAAATATCTAGTTCTCATCTGCAGAGCTTGCTTATGGATATCCTAAAATTAAAAGCAATTATCTTAATACACTCCAGACAAAGTGGCAGCCATGAACCATAGCAGGAATTTGGATCAGCTGGACTTGTATGAATGTAAATGAGTCTGAAATAAATTTAGTCTGACTTCAGAGAGGCTGATGACTCCATCCAGCAGACGTTGAATCATTGTGTTCTCTGTAACCTGCCTGATCTTCTTCCAGATTGATCCCATCTTCTCTCTTCATCTCTCATGGTTTCAACAAATATGGTTCTACCTCTTCATTTCCCACTACTGTATATTCTCTTAGAAACACCACAAGACCTGTGATCTGCTTTCTCTGCACTCAGGCTAATTCTGTCACAAAATTGTTTCGTAACTAGCTTGTCACTTGTTAAGTGTTCACACAACTAGCCTGACTGTTTAGCATATGGCTGAACTCATTTACTTTTAGTGGCGTAAGGCTTGCTTCAGTGTTTTGTGAGCGTAATGACTTTGGAGTTCAGACACTAAAAATTCAACATGATGTCACAACTTTTCCTGCAAATTGTTTATTGCTTAAGACTGTTTCAGAGGTGTAGCACAAAATTAAATGAAATGGCAGGTCTGAACTTAAAATAAACCAGATCCTAACCTCCAAATTAGGTTAAGCCAGTAGCATGTATAGCACGTAAGCCAAAGTTATTACTTTACCACAATGTTCTTCCGCTCTGCATTGTCACCTTGTAATTTTGTCCTTACTCCAAAATCATTTTAAGAGCCGTTTTCCATGACACACAAATCTAAGTAGATACTTTGTACACAAAGCTGAAATACAATAACCCACAATAAATACAGCATATTGGCTTTGTGTGGGCTGCCTCTTGGGGCAATTATTCTTCTCTAAGGATGGCACAAAGTAAAAAGGCAGTTGATTCTGAAAATCCCAGCCCAAAGTAAACAAGCCCATATTTTACAGATTCATGGCTTCATTGTTAACATGTCAGTCTTGGTCTCAGTCTGTAGCACCTCATTATATCTCATTTTGTTGTGTTTTTGTTGTGTGATTTATTTTGCACTTTGTTTTTTGTTGAAAAGGGTTGAATACCATGAACTTGTGGTAGATCCTCCAGTATTTGATCGCTGACCAAAATGCCTCTGGTTAGGATTTCAGTCATTGCCATATCTGATGAATCTCTGTTATTGTACATTAGAGTGCATTCCATACACACAAAGCAGTGTGCAGATGAACATGCCTCAGGCTAAATTCTAAACTGATTTCTTTAGCAATACAGTACCAGAATATTTACAAGGCAATGGTGACGATACTTGTGCCAACAAAATCCAGTAACAGTTGCCTGCATACCTGTTGCTTTAATGGAAATATCTGAGCATCATTCAGTGTTTTGGACTTCCTACAGCTTGCATACAGATCTGTGGAAGACGTGGCATCTCCATTTCATCCTGCAGCACCTGGAAGCATCTGATAGCCACATTCAGCACAAAGGACTGAAAATACTTCTAGAATGCACAACCTGCAAAACTCCTTCCTAATGCCCCCTCAGGGATAAAACCAAAACCTCCTGCTCCTTTAGCAACAATTAATTTGGATTATCTAGTTTTTGAAAGGCTCTATGGATCAACACTATGTGGTAACTGAGAATGTAAATGGACAGCAGTCTATTCAATCTATCCTTTTGGTTTTACAGTACATCCATGGTTCATCCATGGTCGTATGGACTTTTTCATGGGTTGAGGCTGCACCATGAGGCAATTTTTCACAATTATGTTGGGGCAATAAAGTACTAAATCTTTAGTCTGGCTGGTTCGTTGGACATGTCATGGTGGAAGCTACACAGTGCAGGTTCAACAGAGAGATGAGAGATGATGTCATTAATATAGTCACAGCACAAACATTCTTATACTGGGTTTAGGCCAGCAGTTACCTGACACACCTTTTAAAGAGAAGCTAGAGACAGCCAGGTATGATGCAATGGCTGCACCCTCAGGATAACACAGTTCACGTGGATACCACGAATAAGGATCAGATACAGTATATTTAGATGCACAAAATTCATAAAAATTTTCTATCTAGCAGGTTGGGAGAGAAGTTCCAGACTGTTAGATTACAAGCCTCAGTGTCGGTAAGCATCCATACAGCTTTGTTGAATCCTCAGTAGCTGACCTCTGACCTCTGTGCAGGGTGCATGAAAAAGATTGTCAATTGGTTGAATAATATAACAATACTAAAATATCACATTTGTATATTATTTTCCATAATAAAATGCTGTTAAAAAGGAACAATCACAATAAAGGAACAATTAAGAGATTAAAACAGGAAAATGAGACAAAAATACAACATACCTCTTTTTTAACACAACATTCAAAATTTACTCAAAATATGACAAATATTTTGGGAAATTTTACAAAGCACTGCAACACATATCAAATGTTTCCAGCAACTTAATAAATGTATTCTATGTTTAATAGCATCTTCAACTTGTATTCTGTAATTGCCCAAATACAAACATTGAAAGTGACATGATAAAATGTAATAACATCATTAAAATGTCATTTAGAGATTATCAATCAACAATGACAAAAGTCTGGAGAAATGTCACACACTTCCTAATATGAGCTAATAATTCTTCCAATAGGAATGTACATGCAAGCACAGGCAAGCTTATGTAATATGATTGAAATCATTACAGCAGCAACAAGCAACAAACATCAAATGAAAGTGAAGACACAGCTCCTTTTTAAGGCATTTCAGCGAAAACATGCGCAAGGACCAATGCAAATACAAAGCCATATATATAGAGGACCACATTCAAAAATATGGTAAAGTATAAAGTTTGTAGGGAAAGATTTATCTCTGAAGACACAGTGCTATTGGACATTGATTGTCTTGAACATGTATTCACTGATAATACAGTGTAAAAATATAGGTTCAATATTGTCACATTCAAAGGTAAAATCACGAAGTGTAACGTTACTTCAGATATGCAATGAAACACTAAGATACACATAAGTGCTAACAACACTGACACGTGAGTTATCATGTGCAGGCAAACAGATGTAAAGACCAAAACATGGAAAAATGAAAATAAGCATGTCATTTTTTGGTTTAAGAGCAGTATACAGTAAATCTTGCATTAGTGGAAGAAAATGGTAACATAAGCCATGCCACAGTAAGATAGATACAGTCATAAGAATGAGTTACGCTGAAGAATATAAAGTAATACACCCTGTATTTCTAAGTGCAACTGTATTCCTCCTTCAACATGACTGAGTAGCAGAAGATCACAAGACAGAAAGCCGAAAGTGAAGCAATCACAGCTGAAGGCTCCAAAAATGCAATCTAATTATCCTGACAACCTGAACTAAAAATAATTCAAGAACAACTGCAAGGCAACTTTGTAATGCATGGCAACGAGTGAGTCCTTGATGCCCTGAGTACCTCTCTGATATTTTCTGCACTGAAAAAAAGCAGGATTTTCATTTTCCTCCCACTCGTATCCTATCAATCTAACTTCTTGCCTTTATCCTTTTCTAGCAGTTGGTGGTCTGAAGGTGGCTCTCATTCAGGATGGTGGTGATGTTGTTGGTGTCATAGAAGCCATCCTCATCCTCAGAGCTGAAGTTGGAGGACGCCAGACCTGGCTGATGTGTTTGCTGCACCCTCCTCCTAAGAAACAAACAAACAAACAAACAAACAAACAAACAAACAAACAAACAAACAGAAAACATAAGAAAATACNAAACAAACAAACAAACAAACAAACAAACAAACAAACAAACAAACAAACAGAAAACATAAGAAAATACATCTGTTGTATTCTACTCCTTCACACTTAAACTCAATGAACATTATGGACTTCAGTCTCTTATTATATAGTGCCACCTAGTGGTGACTTGTCAAATACAGAAACATGATTACACTTACTCTGAAAAGTAAACATATCAAACGGGGGCATGTATGTGGAAAGAACAACTTCCTTATTATACTGTGATTAGTCAAAATAAGCTCCATATGATGTTGGGACAATAAGTCACTTCCTACTTTAGCTCAGCCTCCAGCGTTGTGACTTTGACCTGGAGAGCCTCCTGTAACTCCTGCTGCTCCTCCAAGTCCCTGAGAATCTTCCGGCGGACCCCCTCCAGGCGCTCCACCTCACCCTCGCTCTCATCCACCTGCCGCTTCAAGGCCTTCACACGCAAAGACATCTGGGAATGGACGGAGAAGCAGCGGGTTNACCTGCCGCTTCAAGGCCTTCACACGCAAAGACATCTGGGAATGGACGGAGAAGCAGCGGGTTAGAGGGACACAGAGGAGGAGAAGATATGAGGAGGGAGGAGGGGGTGAAGACAAGAGGCTGGATGGGAGCAAAGGAGAGTGTGGAAGTGGAAACAGGTGGTTTGATGCGTTTGTGGCTCTGTACTGAAGCAGCTAAATCCATAATAAAAAAAAAAGCTGGGGTAGCAGAAAGAGGAGGTCAGGGAGCATTCTGGTGAGCAAGTGAGGTTTGGTTTGGGTCAGGAGGACAGATTAGGTTAGTCCAATGCTAAAGTGACAATTAATCACTGTCTGAATTACACTAGTGAATAAACAGCAGGTACAGTGAAACAATGTCTGTAGATCATTTCTGAGGACATCATTAAACCAAAAGTTGATGTAGCTCATGAGTGCAAAGCATGAAATAATATGGAGTAAAGTTAGACAAGGAAAATTTGCTCACCTGTTCCTCGGACCAGGTTCAAACAACAGGTACATATGTTGATATTTACCTGATTCCTCTGCTCAGCGTGCTGGTTTCTTTCCTGGTCTAGCGTGGCGTTCAGCTCCTTCAGTTTCCTCTCTGTCCGTCTCTGGCAGCCTTGAATACTGGCTTTCTCTCTGAGTGGAGAAATTCAGAATCCACTCACCATAAAACCACTGAAACCCTTTCACGGAATACTTCCAGAAAGAGCAAACCTCTTTCTGGAAGTATTTAAATAGCAAAATAATGTCTGTTATTTATGTGTTCATTCATACCTCTCTTCACTGCGTAGCCTTTCCTCCAGCTCCTGAATTTTGCTTTCCAGCAGGGTGATTCCAGCTGAGGGCCGCGTCTGTCCCTCCATGTCTGCCACACGAGTCTTCAGCTCCTTCACCTGATACAGGGAGAACAGTAAACCATTAAATTAGCAAAAAGCTCTTTTAACCCTGTGTCAACTGAATAATTAATAGTAAGAGTTCACAACATGTCACTGAACCTGTCTTTCAACTGTACTCTTGTCCATCTCTAAATTGTGTCTTGCTGAACGCTCCTGCATCAGCTCAGAACGAAGCTGGTCAACCTGAGAGGAGAAGAAAAAGAGAGAAAAGGAGTGTATGGATGAAATGGAGATACTTCCTGCTAGTTTGCATGTATGTGTATTCAAATATTTCTATGTGTGGTTCAAGTACCTGATCTCTACTACGTGTGATTCGGTCATTCAGAAGCTCCACATTGCTTTTCTCCTCATCCAGCTCGATCTCCAGCGTCTTAATTTTATCCTAAATATTTACACACAATCACACACACACAGAGTTATGAACAGATAAGTGTTCTCATGTCTTATCTGTAACTTTTTAATTGACTTTTTTATTCTAACTACTTGAGGTTATTGTGAAAAACAATTTTTCCCATTTTCAAAGCTACTTGATACCGCACATACCGCACATACCGTACATGGCTCCTTCAGCCTTTTCTATCTTTAAACTCCATTTACTAAGATGCCACCACAGCCCTAATTTACTCTCCACCATCTTTTGGCTGCCCAGTTCACGACCTTTGACCTCTGCACCTGTTGAAACCTCACCTCCAGAACCCTGATCTCCCTGGTGCGGTCAGTGTGGGTGCTCTTCTCTGATTCCAGTTCACTCTCTAAGTGTTTGAGGCGGTTGCTGAGGAGGTCTCTCTCCAACTGGGTGCTGTCTCTCTCCTCGCCACACGCCAGCAGCTCCTTCTTTAGACGAGAAACCTGAAAACAAAGTGCATGGGATGGTGATGCATTGATTTTAAAGGAAATCATCTAATTTTTGTGCATTTCCTCTCTTCAGATTTGCCTCCTTTTGCACTGAGTTTACTAAGCTTTCTCATTATTGCAATTGATTCAACTTACAAAGTACCTTATAAAGCACTTTTTTCACCCCTCGAGAAAAATTCTTCTAAATTAACAACATATAATATGGTTCTTATTTTCAAAATAAAACAATTATTCTATAATTCTACTTTAACTTTTTAATAGAAGTTCTTCATTTTCCTACAGAAACAGCTCTAAATTTCCCCTTCCTCTTCTGTTTTTTGGGCCCTTCTTCCTCACCTCTTCCTGCTGGGTCTTGAGGTTGCTCTGGGCTCTTTGGAACTCAGCCAGCCTGTCCTTGCTATTGCGTTGAGCCTCCAGCAGGTCCTTCCTCGAGCGTTCCCTGTATTCATCAAGCTGTGTTTGCAGGGCCGCCACCGACTGACGGGAGTCCCCAATCATCATCTCCATCTGAGAGAGATGGAGGTTATGATTATATTTGCCTATTAGCCTGAGATATTAAGCCAAGCCAAACCAAGTATCAGTCAATACAAACACAAGCGCACACCTCTTTGTTGATTTTCTCCAGGGCTCGGTCCAGCAGCCTCTTCTGCTCCTCCAGGTCGCTCTTGCCCCTCCGCAGCACCTCTCTCTCCAGGTCTCTCTCCTCCAGCCGCCGGTTCAGCTCGTCTCTCTCTTTGCTCACGCGGGCGACTCCTCTCTTGGCTTCTTCCAGCTGAGACTTCAGGGAGCGATTTTCATCCTCCAGGGCTTCGACAGCCTCTTCAGTTTCTGAACTTAGGTGCACACTGGAGTGAAGCCTCGTCTGGAGAATGAGGACAAAAATCAATTGATGATAAATGGTGATTTATTTGGGGCATATCTGATATATGATCCAGCTATAGGATCTTTAAAAAAAAAAATCACTAACGATATGGTAGATTCAAAATTAGAAGCCCAGTAAAGGACATGGGATATATCTAAGTGAGGTATTGTGCCTATTCCTGACGCTTATTCTTCATAAGGGGCCATATTTACTACACAAACAGCAAAAGTCATTAGTGCTGGTGCACTGACTAAGGATTTGTCTGCAATGTCATATCTGTAAATCATATTTTGCCATGTAAAATGAGTGAAGGAACATAAAATAAAGCAAAACTGCTTCTCATGGTCTTTGCATATAAATGAAAATAAATTTCTGCAATTGAATGTTAATGGTCATGAATCTGCAACTCTATTCGACAATTTTTCTCTTGATTTTACTCCTCATTTTAAGTCTTTTACTGACAGTAATCTGTGTTTAAATACACTCCTTTCTTTCTAAAGTAATAAGTTTAAAGCACTTAAGCAGCTACTAGCTGTAATACACTGCTGTTCTAATCCTTATGAAGCACATTCCATGTGTACCTTTTATGTAAAAATCTTGGAGGGATAATTTTCTGAAATTATAGATATGATTTTATTTATTTCTCAGTTCTAAGTAGAGTGTGTGTGGGAGGCCTTTTCCTTTGGATGTGTACAGTATGTACTGTATTGCATGTCTGTTTGCAAATGCATGTACTGTATGTGTGTACACCTCGGCTCTGTTTTTTGCCGTACCATGCGGGACAGCCTCTCTCTGAGGCGAGTGTNGTGTGTACACCTCGGCTCTGTTTTTTGCCGTACCATGCGGGACAGCCTCTCTCTGAGGCGAGTGTTTTCCTCCTGAAGCTCCATGTTGCCGCCATGATCCACCACAGTCCGCGCTGAGGATCCAGCCGATGGCTGTAGAGGAGCGGAATGAGAGCGAGACAACAAAAAAGAGGAGGAAGGAGACAGGGATAGGAAGGAAACCTTTCAGTGATACAAACTGTGTTCCTTCTATTCTGGTTATATCCACAAAGTTATTTCTTATTCATAGAATTCAGATGCTGCTTCACCTCCTTCGCCTTCTCGAGAGCCTTTTCCAGCTCGGTCTTGTCTTTCTTAGACTGCTCTTTCAACCTGTCAATCTCAGACCGAAGCTCAGCCTCTCTCTCTCCACTCGCTTTCTTCAGGTCTTGAAGTGCCTCGCTCTTCTTGTCTAACTCGCCTTTCTGTTTATCCAGATCTGCCTGTGCCTGCTTCAGATCGTCATGGCAACACTGAAGCTCCTTAGGATAAGTAATCAGAGATGAATAATGTGGGTGTGAGGATTAAGAATGAGCCAGAAAGAATGAGTATATATGTTAATACTGTTATTACAGGATGCCTTCTGAAACGCTTGATACGCTTACCAAATGCATAACAGAATAAATGAGCCCCTGTATTTCACCCACATAGTGACTACAATCTGTGTTAACCAGTGTGCTGCCATGTGACTGACACGTGAATCACCTTCATGTAAGAATTTTTATCATCAGATGCAGGCGTTTGTTCCTCCACGGCTAAGAGTGAATCCTGCAGCTTCTTCACCTCACTCTCAAACTTCTTTTTCTCCAAACAAGATTTCAGCAGCCTGCACAGGAAAAGCAGATCTTAAAGAGTTACAATCTTCTATATATGCACCTGCACACTCACCGCAAGTCCACACAAGCGCACATACATACACACACACACACACACACACACACACACACACACACACACACACACACACATACACACATATGTCAAACAAATGTTACAGCACAGACAACAGCAACAAACAACTACCAAAGTGAGAGCAGCTTGAGGTGCTGCTCTAAACCGTTAAAACATCACAACATCCAGAATTTGTTTTATTATTCACAAACATGTTCATAACAAATCAAACAAGAAGGTGATTAAATTGTTTTTTAAATTTAAAAAAACCCAACAAAACAATGATTGTCACGATCACTAGATTGAATGCTATTAATTGAATTATGATTGTTGATGATTTGCTTTTTATTAGGCTTATTTTTACTGTTAGTAATGTTCATCAAACAAGGGGAAAAATACAGCTTGAGATATGAAGATTTCAGTGTAATTTCAGGGAAAACATCTCTAGATTTGCAATTCAGCTAATCTAGTCAACTCAAACAAAATAAGATTCATTTCCTCTCTCACATTTGACTGCTGCAGTGCTTCTCATTCCTGCCCAATAAAACGTTGAGTGAAAAAAGAAAGAGTGTGTGCATTAAAAAAAGAGACAAACTGTAGAGAAATGTAACATAGCAGCACAGCATTCACATGCAGTGCAACAAAAATGAAGGTTTAGATGCTTTACAACTCATACTGAAGCAGCAAAAAGAGAATAATTAGACACTCACTCCTGTCTGGTGTTGAGGAGCTCCTGTGCCGTGGCCTCCAGCTCCGTCTTCCACTGGTCTCCTTGACTCCTGCTGCTCTCCAGTTCTTCCTCCAGGGTTAGTATGGAGTCATTCACCCTCTGCCTCTCCTCTTCTATCTCCTCCTGAGACTAGAAAACAGCCACAAACACGCACACAGGAACACTGAAATATTAACTGAACAGCAGTTAACAACTCTAAGAAATGCAATCTACAATCATATGAAGAATAAAAAAGCTGAAAATGCTCATGATTCAGAAGGTGGAAACAGTAAATGTTTGGCAAGAATGACTAAAATTACTGAAGTTGTTATTTGCTAATTTCTGTTTTTAAATGAACCAGTAAATTGATTTATGGTTTAATGTGATCAGCATACGATGCATGCCAAAATGATGGAAAAAATAGGTGATCTTGTCTTGCCCTTCTCATTTTTATGACTTGTATAAAAGAAATATCATGACTATAAAAACAGGCAGCCGTTGAGTCTCATCATCACAACCAGCGATTCAACTGCTTTGATCCGAATAAACCAGCCATCAAAAGAAGCTGCCTATCTGCTTATTTCCTTCTCTCAGTCTGCCTCTATTATGCTTTCCAAAATCTGCCAAGCACTCTATTCTTGTCTGTACGAATGTACTTCAAAATTCTTCTACATCACATTCTGCAGTGCTTCAAAAATAGACTGCTGGCAGAAACAGAAGCTCTGTTATAGAACCAGAAAAGCCAGAACATATGCTGTATTGTATCTGTTCCCCAGTACTTTATACACTTGTTTATATTGTTTTATGTGTTCTTTTAATTATCTTTTATGCCATTTAAGCCTATCTTTCATGTTTTATTATTGCTTACTTTTGAAGGACCATACTAGTGATTTTGCATGTTTGAGCCCAATAAGTACTACCTATATACATGTTATGTTTCTGTCAATCATTTTCCAAAACATAAAACTGTACTTTCACTTTTGTAGTATTTTACCAAATACCCTAATCTTTCAAAGTCAAATTCAGGTGATACAACCACCTTAAAATTCAGTGTTTTGCCTGCTAACACTTACAATTTTAGAAGGCACTATTGTTTTAGTTTCTCGGTAAAAGCCGTCTTCTCCTGGGACAATATTCCCTGGCAGAGACATAATTTTCTTCCATATAGTTCCGTATTGAATTGGTTAATTTAAGTAACTTTGTCAAAAAACAATAACGGCATTGTGATGGATTACTTACGTTAGCCTTTATTTTTTATAGAGTACTGGAATAAGTTGAAACAACTGGCAATCTAGAAGGTAGGAAAAACAATTCTAATACTTATCACTCCAGTAGTAAGTTTTGGAAAATGGGTGGCAGTAATGAAACTGTAGTGGGTTATATTTATTGGACTCCAATCAAGCAAAAATCACTGGAATATCCTTTAATCATTTGCTCTGCGATATTTTCATTTATTCATTGATTTATTTATCTTATGCCACCCTGGTACAGTGGTAGAACTGTGCAGGCACTGCATGTGTAACCATACTGACACATAAAACGGAATGACAACTCAAATTGGATGAAATCTGGATGTATGATAGGCAGAAACAACATCAAAGAGTCATTAAATATGACCTTAAAGGATCATACCACCCATTTTGCATGTTTGAGCTTAATATATCCAATTTTCATATACATAAGGTTACTGACAATCATTTCCCAAAGCATACTACTGGAACAGTGAGTTAAAAAAAATTTTCCCTACCTTCCAGACCACCATTGGTTTCAGTTTATTCTGTTATACTATTAAAATCAACTTGTTGATACTTGAAACGTTCTTGGGATAGGTAATCCATCATTGTGAACAACACGTACAAAATCTGCCAAGCACTCTATTCCTGTCTATACTATATATAAATATAAGCGTGGAGTGAATGTGTGTCTCCACTGGGGAATATAGTCCCAAAAGAAGACCTGCATTTATCGAAAAATATTTACGACTGTGACTTCGTAATTTTGCGTAACTATTAGCAGGCGAAACATCAATTTTTAAGGTGGGTGCATCGTTTGAATATTACAAATACAAAATATCAGGAAACCTGAAATACGGTTTTATCTTTTTGGGAAATGATTGTCAGTAACCTTACGTGTATGAAAATTGAATATTTTAGGCTCAAACATGCAAAATGGGTGGTATGGTCCTTTAACATGAAAAACACACAGGTATAACTGCTTTTAACAGGTAGAACCAGACCGTTCCTCCTCTGCTTTATCTGCAACTGTACAAAAACATCCTCTGAAAGCAACAACGTTCACACTGTGTTTTCATTATGTATTAGCAAACTACAATATAACAGAGAAAATCTTTTCCGTCATCGGAAACAGAAATAAGCATTACTTAAAGGCAACAATGACTGCCGCATTGCAGGCTGAGCTGTAGCCTTTCGAGAAGCTATGAACCACCTCCAGTTAATTGTGCTGTGACCTGCATGACTTTAATTATTCTGAGACTGAAAAGGAAACAATGGCATGAAAATGCTGAAAACGTCTTCTTTGCTTTGTGTTAATATGCAATGAACTCTGAAGCAAATCTTAAAAAACTCAACAGGAAACAAACTTTTTTTGGCCAGAATTTAAATGTTTTTGTTTAGGAAGCACAAATGGAGCCGTAGCTGTAATCTATGTCTTCTTCTTTATTTAGTGTTGAAGTTAAGATCAAAATCTCTGTTGCAGGACTGATCTAATCAAGAACACATCAGGACTCGCCTGTCATACATCAAAGTAAATGTGCAAAAATGCAGCTGAAATCCTGTGTTCTGTGACAGTAAAGTCAACATTCTGTAACATTTATAGTGCAGCTGATACTCACACAGGATCACAGGAAACACACCAAACAATGTCCCATCTTTTCAGTATTGTAGTGTTTCAGTGAAGCAGGCATTTCCCACTGTGGGATCAATTAGGTGCAAACAAATGCTAGTTGTTTTGTTTAATTTCCTTCACGTCTGATTTATGGATATTCTTATGTACCATTGTTGTCCTCTTGGGGCGAGTTGGATATAAAAGTCTTAGGATTTTCTTTCCCTTGTTATCTATTTTCAGTGTTTCAGTGTAAGCCCTCTGCAACTAAACTACAGATGAATCCCTTTCTGAAATATTTTTTTGTTTGTTCACCAATTGAGCACTCCCGCTTGTTCCTTTCAAAAATGTTTCAGAATCTGGAGTTCTGATCTCCAGTTTCTGAAGAGGAACTGAACTTTTTGGCAATGACATTGTAGTGTTTTTGTGTCAAAATACTTGTCTTTCCCATGCATCATGAAAAACTAACGCAGGGTAGAATGCTGAATCAGGCCTCGCTGTACCTGTGTGACCTGTTCCATGGTTCTTTTCAGGTTTTCCATGTCCTGGCTGTACTGCTCCCTCAGAGCCTCCATCTCTTTGTCATGACACTCCACCTCCTCCTTCAGCGCTCCCTTCAGAGCCGTCAGCTCCCGCTCGCGCTGACGCAGGGTTTCTTCATGGCGCTGACGCAACATGGCTGCCTCAGCTAACTCCGCCTGCAGAGTCATCACATCCTACAGAGAGCGAAAGAGACAGATACATGTTTGGGCTTTTTGAAATCAACTTGTGTGTGTGTGTGTGTGTGCATGTGTGTGTGTGTGTGTGTGTGTGTGTGTGTATGTGCGTGTCAGTACCGTTTGCAATGAGTCTGTATGAGGTGAAATTTGTGAAACCCTCCTAAGCTCTTCCTGAAGCCCAGCCAGCTGATCTTCCTGTTGACGTAGACGAGACTCCGCCCCATCTCTGGCCACACGCTCCTCAGCCAGCCTGCACACACACACACACACACACACACACACATACACACACACACACACACACACGGACACACATGATCAATATTGCAACACTAAACTCATTAACACGGTGATCAATCAAACAATATGCCAAGTGAAATGATCCATTGACAACACCGTAAAACAGCCACAGGAGCAATAATGGAAAAGTTTAGTGTTGGTCGTTAAATGCACATACTGTATATGCAATGCAAGCACACGTGCATGCACACACACACACACACACACACACACACATCCTTACTCATCANGCAATGCAAGCACACGTGCATGCACACACACACACACACACACACACACATCCTTACTCATCATGGGCAAGCTGCAGTTCTGCCTTGCAGCAGTTTAGTTGCTCCTGAAGCTTCGTATTTTTCAGGGTCCCATCAGATCCTCCATTCTGTACACAAACACATAAACACACACACAGACACATGCAAAGTGCATAAGAGAGGTTCATGGTGAGACAGAATGAGAGGAAAACTGTAAACACTAGAACCAGGCATGATCATCGACCTCGTAGATATACTGTCTTCTCTATTGTCTCTAACTTATAAGAAAAAAGCCACCTTAGATTTTATGGCCTAGTTTCTGACAGTCAGAAAATCTTTGGCAGAACAAGGCCTGCCAATGTGCTCAGACATTGTCAAAAGGACCATCTCTAGACATAAAGAACTCTTTTTGACAGGCTGGGGGAGAGCAGAGCTGGAGGACGCCCACACCACTCTGCTATATGTCAAGGCTTCTTATCTCTGAGAAGGCATAAGCACAGCCTGCCCATAAAACCCCTCTCATCCTCCTACACACTCATTAGAGGGACACACACAGACGCTGAAACAGAGAGAGATAGAAAGCGAGGATCATGGGGACTCACATTTCTATAACTAGTGGTATAGATTTGTTTCATTTTCTGCTTGTCCCCAACAGGAATTTGAAGATACAGCCACTTTGGGACATTTCAGTTTCTCTCTGTTCTAACAGAGATAATGAACAGAAGATAACATGATGAGGCCTGTTAGACTGCTTCTGAATAAAAGACTGAAACAGACACTCCTACCCTGTTAAACACAGAAGCAGGCTTAGCTGATATACTTCAGGATGATGCAAATGAATGCTTTGTCTAAAAGACTTGATGCACCTGTCTCTGATGATCCTAGTCTTTCAGTGATCTCTGCACACACGCGTGAACACACACAGGCACACCAACCGCTTTGGACTCAGGTAACCCTACACGCACCAGCATGAGATCCTCAATTAACAAAGGGAAAACAAAACAGTGTGTTCAGTGCAGCAACTCCATAACGCTGCTGACAGACATTAACTATAACAGTCAAAACACATCACTATCACTCAGAGAACTAAACAGATTAGCGCTATCAAGGGAATGTAAAACCTCCTTTACATCACACTCGTGAGCCAAAGAGCTTGCAGATGCAATTACCTTCTTAAATAGAAGGCTAAGCATCTTACGCTACATTAATCTGGACAGTGGAGGTACCACAATCGTAGGTACCACAACCCATAGATGAAACCCATGCTTGAGTGAGCCATTAGTTGCAACACACACACAAACACAAACATCCTGCTCTTGTGTTTTCGTTTTATACAGACAAAAGAAGTGAATGCAGGCGATCCAGAAGAAGCAGTGCAAGTCTCCTCCCCTTCAACTGCTTTTGGTCTGTGGATGTTTCAGTAAATGCATCAACTAGCCAGCCATAAGCTGCTCATCCAAATCCGCTGAGGTGACATTAATGGTTACCATGACACACGTGGAGCAGGACCCCACGGAGAAGGATCTGTCCCAAACAGCCAGCCGCCTCCCAGCTGGTGCAGGGTTCCAGTCCAGCTCAATTATTAATGGCTTTCAATGACTGCGCTCTTAACACACTGGGCCCTAAGCAGCTTCCCTCTGCAGGTGCATTGTTGCTTAGAGACAAAACAGCACCCATGATCACAAACACACAGAGAATTACACAATAAGAGAGCATACATAATCAAATGCAGATGCAAAGCTACGCTCAGATGCACACAGTAGGGGAAGGTAAGGACACAAAGGAATAACTTCTGCATGTAGATTTATGCAAACGGACCTGGATTTAAAAGCTATAGCATGTGTTCCTGTAAATCTCGCACACATCAATTTTAATAAGGTGTCAGAGGAGCACCAAGAGCAGGGATGATTCCAAAATTGACAGAGAAATATTCAGCATATCCCTTAATTTAGTTTTGCAATTTCTTGGCCTGCCAGAGCGAGATCCCCTGAGACAAAGTAAATGAAATAAAAGTTCATATCCTCAGAATGAAGGCGAGCCTGCCAAGCACCTGTTAGGCCCATCGAAGGAACTGAAGAATAATCCATCCATCCAATCCAAGAATAATCCACCTCAAAGAACCATACTGGTGATTAAGTCCAATACATATTACCCGCATACACATTATGTTATTGCTAACCATTTTCCAAAACATAAACCCGTATTTTAGGTTTCCTGTTATTTTGCCAAATTACTTAATCTTTCAAAATTAAATGTTCAGGTGATACACCCACTTAAAATTCAGCTGTTCAGCTTCAGTGGTCTGCATTTTGTGATGGATTACCTATCGAGTGCATTTCAAGTCTCTACAAGTTGATCATACTGGAATGAATTGAACCAATTGCAGTCTGAAGGGTAGAACAAACAATTCTAATATTTACTGCTTCAGCAGTATGTTTTTAAAAATGGCTGGCAGTAATGTAATGTGTATGCAGGTTGTTATTTATTGGACTTAAACATGCAAAGTCACCAGTTTGCTCCTTTAAAATGTAGACATGGTTTAGTTCAGCTGTCAACAGTTAGTCTCACAACTTATTATAGTATAACAATGTTAATATATTTTCGTACCTTGAATCCGCCGGCCATCTCGTAGATGAGGTTGACATTTCTTTTGATGGATGCTTCACTCTCACTGCTGCTGATGAAGAAACAGCAGACTTGTGATTCGTATTGAAAAGGCCAAGTTTTTCTACAAGAATGTTTCTAACCCTTCTATTGATCATGGTGGAGGTTTAATTTACCCCTCTTTGAGGATGTCGTAAATAGCTTGCTTGATATGTGCCTCCTCCTCAGTGATGACCTCTGTACTTTGACCCAGGCTCCTCTGAGGGGTGGATATGTCCTTCAAAGAGAGAGAGAGAGAGAGAGAGAGAGAGAGAGAGAGAGAACAAAGTAAAAAAAAAAACACACACACAAAACAAAGAGACAATTTAGTACTTACAAATAGCACATACGCACCCTGTCCCTGGTACTCACAGGCTTTTTTGATATAGCTGGAGGGGTGTCCTTGGCAACAAACTTCCCTGGTGACTTCAAGCTCGGCTTGGGGGTCGCAAGAGCTGTCACCTTGGCAACAGAAACAGGGCTCCTTCTTAGGCTACTGCTCGTTGGGGCAGATGACGTCAATGGACTGGAGGAGGTAGAAAGAGGAGAGAGGGAAGTAGCATAGGAATTCTGAGTGGATGATGTAGAAGATGGGGGGGAAACTTCCAGCTGAACGTCTTTTCGAGCATCAAGACTTCTGGATCGCCTGCGTTCATCAAACCTGAGCCGCTGTCTCGCTCCAGAGCGGCCTCTGGTCTGCGTGGCAGCGCTTGGTGTTTCACTGTTAAACTTGTTGATGAGCTTGTTAATCGGAGCCAGTGAGTTGGTGTCGATTGCTGGAGCAGGCTCTTCTGAGGCATAAGCTTCTGGGAAAGACTCTGAAGGAGAATCTGTATTTTTGCTCTGGTATCTTCCCAGTGACCCAGTGACACCAGGGCCATTTTGCTTGAATCCTCTGGGTCCCACAAAATTTAATTTGACAGGTTTCAGCCCTGCTTCATTATACTCATCATTACTAGTCCATTCTTTTGTATATTTCTCTGATTCATTGGATGCTGCTTTGGCTGGGGGTTCAATTTTGGTCCTTGCCACTTGTCCTTCTCTGCCAGCTCCACCCTCTTCCTCCCCTTGGGTTCCTGCTTGGCCATCCCCTGGGGGTCGCTTAAAAGGACTTCCAAATATCTCCCCATCCTCATCCTCTGCCGGAGAAACTGGGGAACTTGCTGTAATTCTGGGCCCATAGAGGTTTGTGAATTCTTTTGGTTTTTTGCTTTTAGTCAGACTGTTGTAGGGTGAAGGGGGCCCTGAATTGGAGTTGGGAGTGTTTAGCTGAACTCCATATGAGTCACCTTTCTCCCCATCTTTCAAGACCACGTAAGGCTGTCCAGAGATTCCCTGAACCCGCACTGCCACCCCATACTTATTGGAAGGTGGATTTGCACTGTTGCCTCCCCTGGATTTTTCAACATAACCCCCGCCTGTGTCATGGAGGTCCTTGATGAAGCGGATTTGAACTCCATAGTCCACCAGTGGCTTTCTGTCACTGGAGAGAGCACTCATGTTCACTTCCTGGTTTCTTTAAAGGGGTCTGAGCAGGTAGAGAGGGGGAAAGAGCAGAAATTCAAATCAGATGGATCAGTGGTACAGATTACAAAGGCTGTGCATACACATAGATTAAACACAGCAAGTCAATGATACCCCTTTTTCATTAACTCTGACTGTTCATTCAAGAGCAAAACTTGTGTTTCAGCTGTTGCACTGATTAATGTGCGTTAAGACATTTTTGTTTGTATCTATTGCTGGTATCAAGCTTTCCAGAGAACATTTATTTTTTTAAGTAAATTACTTACTAAACAACTCACTTGACTTTATAAAGGACCATACCAGTGATCGTGCATGTTTCAGCCTAATATATTAAATTTTCATACGTTACATTACTGACAACCATTTCACAAAGGATAAAACTGTATTTCAGCTTTCCTGATATTTTACAAAATCTCTTAAGCTTTCAAAATTAAATATTCAAATGATACACCCACCTTAAAAATCAATATTTCATCTGCTAATAGTTACACAGTTTTATGAAGTCACAGTCTTTTAACTTTTTCAATAAATGCAGGTCTTCTATTGGAACTATATTTCCCGGTGGAGACATACATTAACTCCACACTTCTTATTGCGCTTAAATGCTAAAATTACATAACTTCTAAAAGAAACATTCACATCTTGTTTGCGATGATGGATTACCTATCCCAAGAATGTTTCAAGTATCAACAAGTTGATTTTAATAACGTACCAGAACAAGGTGAAACCAATGGTGGTCTGGAAGGTAGGAAAACCTTTTTTTAATTCACCGTTCCAGTAGTATGCTTTGGGAAATGATTGTCAGTAACCTTATGTGTATGAAAATTGAATATATTAGGCTCAATCATTCAAAATGGCCGGTATGGTCCTTTAACACGTCACTTTCCAATTTCCTTCTACGCTTTTCTTTGATTTCTAACTTCTTTGAGAAAATTGCACACTTTCACACGCTTTGCAGGTCGAGTTTAAGTCTGACTCAGCTCGCTAGGATATCAGATCACCTGGTATATTTTGATGAAACTTTCATATTCTCTCGCAGGCTGAATTCCTTCTCTCCAAGATTATATTGTATTCATGCCGTGCCAAACATGCCACTAGAGCCTCTTTGTGCAGATTTAGGCCTAGTTTCGAAACAGGTGTGTGAGAGGACAGGAAAGAGAGAGAGAACATTGTGTTTTGGTGTTTGTGTAAGACTGAAGAAGTCACACAGAGACAAAAGAAAATTAAATGAGACAGATGATAGACAATGAAAGGGAAACATGCAAATAAGCAGGAAGTAAGAGGCAATATTTGTCAGTGTGTTACTGGGAGCGGTCACACACATCACGCCACCCACTGAACTGATCAATATGTTGCCTCTCATTTATATAGTCAGGCTCAAATGCCACTGGGTTGATGTTTTCATCTAATCTTCAATAAAGCACCATATGAAATTCTTTAAAAAAAGCTATTAGGCCATCTGCTATCATTTTTAGGTATGCAGACATTTAAATAACAAGAGTTGGAATCTGATCAACTTTGGCTGTCAACTTTTGTTTTTACAGTCTGTGTCATAAACATAAATCAGTCAGTACTCAAAAAATATTGAGGATCAATAAGCAGATCTAGGAGTCACACTGGGGAAATTAACTCGATATTGGTAAAGTTGATGACAAGTTTAACTCACAAACTAACATACTATATATCAGCGGGTGCCAAACTATAATCAAAGAATTCCTGGCTTAGACCCTCAGAAAATTGGCTTGGTGATGAACATGCTCAGAAGGTGAACACTCCTCCTATTGTCCAGGATCTCTGGAGCATCAAACACTTGGGGGTATGTCAGGAATGGGCTCCTCTCTCTCCCTTTACCAAAGTCTCCCCAGTCTCCAGCCTTCAGAGCAGAATCACTCAGGTGTAGTCTGTTTACTTTGAGCTCTGTACACACGCACGCATGCACGCGCATGCACACGCACACACACACACACACACACACACACACTATGTCGNCGCACGCATGCACGCGCATGCACACGCACACACACACACACACACACACACACACACTATGTCGAGCTTATATGCACATATACACACATACGTAAGGGTGTGCACACATTCTTGCTCTCCACTCCCCATCTGGTAGCAGCATTGATGTTTCATGTTCCCATGAAGCTCAGTTGATGATGCCCTTCAAAAACAGTGCTTATCCAAGTAAACACCTTTGCCGTGTCGATCTAACTCTATTCAATAATGCATCTATAAATGTATATTAAAACACTTCTGCTACTGCAGTCATGTCACATAAGACCATCTTAAAATAACTGATATGTCTCTTGTATGCAGACCACATTCACACTTCATATTCAAGTCCTGTGTGTGCTTATTCTTACTGTACAAACATCACCGCTGTACTGCAGCCCTGTTCTGCTTGACTGGATTCCATATCTATGCTACTTACAGATGTGGTTCACAGGAATTAAAAAGTAACAGGTTTTAAATGACCAGTAGTTACAGTATAACATGCAGCATTAGCTAATCGGTTAGATTAGCAAGTCAAAGTCAGCCTTTGTCTTTGCCCTAAAAAACATTCTTAGGATTCCAGACCTTCCCTTCATATTGAGCGTTGCACATGATTTGCATTTGTATAGACAGATTAAAAGGAAAGTGTTCTGAAGGAGATCTAGGTCAACATCTACCTATGCCAAGTAAGAAAATTTGCTGTTATATGCCACAATAAATACATAATAAATAAACAAATTAAAAGCCACCTGATTTGGACAACACACACGTTACATACAGGACATCAGCATAATCACTCTAAGGTGAAAAAAAAGGGCCATAACTGATTTTTTTTTTAAATTTTTTATTTTTTTAATTTCATATGGGGCATGTTAACAGTCTGTGATGGGTTAATGTAGTACATCCTGCTCTTTAAGTGTTGTCAAGGCACTTCACCCTCAGCCGCTACTGTGGGACTGATCCTATAGGCTACTCACCTGTTCCTTGTGTAAATATAGATTTTAACAAAGGCTCACTTGCTCATTTGCAACAGTAGCAAAGTGCTGCTTGGTGACAAGTCCATCGCTTCTCCATCTTTTTATGTCACAAGAAATGTCTGTGTCAACAGAGAGAGGAATGTTACCAAACAAGCCTATCTGCCATTGCTCTTCTCCTGTCCACTCAGGCACTTCTCCCTGTCCTCTGCTCCTGTTTCTGCCTCATTTTCTGCACGTTTGACCTTCATTTGTCTCCCAGTGTTTCTCGTCATTGCTCTTGGGCCCCTAGACAGCAGATTTAACACACTAAATGTGTCATAACTTTCTTAGTTTGGGTAGAGACAGTGCACTTTGATAAGAGAAGCTAAGGTTGCTAATTAGGTCTTCCAGCTACTATTCATTTTAGGTTTGATTTTAGCTTGGTTGGTAAAGTAGGAACATATATCTTGTGTAAAACAGCAACATTATGGTAATTATCCCTCATGAAAGTAACATGTTTAGCCAAATCTTTCAAAATCAGACCAATTTTAGCTTTTTGGACCAATTTATTTCACAGTTAGCTATATAAACTGGAAACATCACCGCCTTCTAACAGCTGGTGTCTTAGCTGTAACTACAGCGCTAGGATATGAATGAGGGACTCTTATCTTACTTCCAGAACGTTCGAGTAAACCAACCAAAACAAAGCTTATTTCTAATTTACAATTTAAGAATATTAACTCTGTCTGGAAACATATGAGACGCTGCCACTTTGAAAGAGACAGACATACATCTGACAGAAGCCATTAGAGCGGAGTTACTCATAAGCACCTGTTTTCTTCTGTTGGCTTAATTGCGTCACACCCACCTATCCGGTCAGCCAGTATCGGTGCGCGTCGAAACCGGCTTGTTTACGTGATGTGATGTGACAACAATTATACCTGCTACATAAACAACCCATTCACCTGCTTTTACAACAAGACGCCGTGGCATCCTATTTGACCCGACTATAATAACCACTCATATCCTCTTTACGCACAGCAGTCTGATCCAATTATAGCCAACAGCGGAGTACCCGCTGTCTGCCGAGGGAGAGCTGCATCCATAACCATTCAAACATGCCTGAAACGGGATAACAAAAAGGGGTTTCCAACGCTTGCTTTTGATTTTTTTTTTTTTTTTTTTTTTAAATCGTGGACAGGAAATTTTGATGCCAAGACGGCTGTCACAAAGCTACAGGTGTTTCTTCTGCGTAAAAATTAACAAACCCAAACAGGGCGAAACGCAGGGAAAAAAACAATTATGAGGGTTTACAATATTACCCATGTACTCCAAAGTATACATTCCCTTCCCACTTTATACACCATAAACAACCCAACAATAAGAACAAAGTGAACAGCAGCTAAATACAACTGAAGTATTTACTCTTGCGTACCTACAAGGATGATCCAGATTGGACACCAGGATTTGTCTTCCGGGCTGTGGTGGTCCCGTGTCGGTGAGATGACAAGCTCTTCCTCAATGAATTGAGGACATGAAGGAAAAATCCCCTGCGACCAGTGTAACCTGTTGCCACAACATCGGAAACCATCGACCCGCCTCAGATCACACTTGATTGGTGGGAGGCAGGTGAGGGGCGGGGCCTGATGTGAGCTCAATTTCGTCTCCATACACACTGATAAATAATTTTACCTATTTCCACGGCACGGCTTCAATTGGAAACTGATTCAAAGATCAATGTGAAAATGCTCACACAATTGATGGTAGTAGTGAGTTCTAACCTATAGCAATAATATTCAGAACCGTAAACTAATATTGATCACCTCAAAGTTCACTAATTAATGTAAAAGCAATTTGTAAAACTGTTCAAAGTTAGTTATGTTACCTTGGTAAAAATATTTTTTTTTAAACTTGGTGTAATATTAAAAATCAACTAATCCTGAAAAAGTAATTCAGTTTCTTCTAAATCTGGATTGAACTCAGTGACTTGTCTTTTTGGATTTCTTGATGAAGCACTTGACTGCAAACCAATTGGACTTTAACAATTCTTAATTAGTTTTAAGTAACTCTAAAATATTATATATTATCATATCACTACATATTTCAAGTTACTAGCTCTTCACAAGGACCCTCACATTCAGCTTGTCATGTAATAATCACATACAACCAACTGTCAATACATGAGCACTCTTCATAAAATGTAGTTTGTTTTTTTTTCAAATTTTCTACTAATCCAGAAAACTTTTAACCACACATGATGACTTAACACAAACACCTTCCACTTAGAGAAATAAACTGAAGTAAAAATTTTAAGAAACAAATATACTAAGTTAGGTAATTAGATATACATGCACAATCCAATACAATGACCCTGCAATATATCCTGTATTTATGGTTTATAACTCCATGGTAAGTTTTGAGACTGTAGGTAACGGTGTCTCTCTAATAGGTGTTTCTTCATTCTATGTGTACGGTAAAATGTTAGCAACACCTCTCAATACAACACTAACATCACACACCCTCAAAAATGGTGACTTGAATCAACATCTCTATACAGTTTAGCCAAAAATTTCAGAAAGGTAATATTTATAACAGGGATAATGTAGTTAGTCACATTAGATTGTAGCGGACTCAGTGCAGACCATCATTCTCAACTGTATACACAACTGGGATGTCTTTATGACTGCAACTCTTTAAGCGTCATGAAAAAGAAAATACATTAAATGACTGTTTCACTGGGCTATCCAACCCCATTTTAATACAACAATTCACAACAAATAAAAAACTGACATGGACAAGTACAAAAAAAGTCTTTACTTCCAAGTTCAGTACCTTTCCCTTCCCCACCCTGTGTGGTACTCACTGGTTCCTCCATATTCCACCAGGAGGTGCCAGAGCAGAGCAAGAGCACAGCACAAAAATACCACCACAAAATAAAACGAGAAAGGCTTAGAGAGAAAGGAAAAAAGGCAACTTGGACATTGAAAAAAGAAACAGGAAGAGAAGTTATAAACACCTTATACTTTGACAAGAAAATTGGGGAGAAAGAAATTGGGTATTTTCGCTCTTCAGTTATTTGGTCTACTTCCAAGGCCTCTTTCAGAGGCCTGAATATAAACAAACAGATCAGTTACTGCATTGGTTCTCATGCACCCCCCCCTTCCCCCTTTTCAGAAAAAAGGACTATGCACATCTGATATGACATGACGTCACTAAGCCAACACCATCCAAAAGCACTGATTTCACAATTCATGTGTACTGCAGAGATTAGAAATGTTGACTCAATTACTGTATATAAACCAAACTGTTAAGCTGAATACAACTAAGACACATAACTTCAACTCAGTGTTTTGTTCACCAGTCGACCCTGTGGCATATTGACAACTGATGGGTTTCTAGACAAATATCATTTTAATATTTACAATTATTTTGGTGTTGAAGTCCTTTCTGTGATGTGTGAAATCTTGTCCCAGGTCTAATTTAGATTAGATTCAACACTGAGTACAAAAAGATGGTAGATACAAATATGTAGGGGATCAAAGTGTATGTATGTTTGTGTGTGTGTGTATGCTAGAATTATTAAAGAACTACACTTTTTCCCTTGATACTTAAATTTCACAATACTGAGATTTTACACTGCAATAACTTGATTTAATCATTTTCTTTCATTCACTTGCAGTATAAGGCTAAAATGTGATGTGATTGCTAGAAGGAAGCATCTGATGGAAAATAAAGCCACAAAATAATTAATGGATAAAATTCAAGGCTCTTTAGATTTTCAGGCACTCTTTCATTTTTTTTTTTCAATTTTAAAAAACGGATATCTCATGCATGTTCACTTATAGCCTTAAAACATTGAGAAAAATATTGATACTTTGGGTCAATGTATCAATACACAGTGGGGGAATACTACATACTACATATTTGCAATGATTTTATCCACCTTCCTAGGTACCTTCACACTTGTAGGGCATGAGTGAGGCAAGTCAATCATATGTAAGTCAGTGTGAGAGCTTCTGTGCCTGTCAGTCAAAGTGTGTGAGGTAGTGTGTTGGTGTCAGTGCTTTGCTGGCTGGCAGGCTAGATGCATGAAAGACTGTGGAATTTAACATTCATCAGGATTTGACTCGTAAATGGGGAGAAAAAAAAAAATTCATCTGACTAGAGTCACTCAAAGTGCTATATATAAGCATGGATGTCAATGAGCGTATTTCTCTGTATAGCGAACAAGTAAAGGGCTAGTGAAGAGAAAGCTGGGCAAGTACCCGGCTTGACACATGGGCCATTCAGTTAGATTAGAGCAATTCATGTCTCTACTTGTCCTTAAACGTTACATTTCCCTGCCTCTCCAATCATCCACTACTCAACTCTCATTAGCTGCCACCAGCTGGCCTAATCCCTGGCGTACATACACCGCCTGGATCTCCTTGGTCTTGATGCAGAAGTCACAAGCCCAAACAGCAGCACTCTCCCGGGTCAGCAGTCCGTATGCTGGTTCTGTCAGGCCTGTGCAGTCACGGTGGAACCAGCGTTGGCATGACGCCTCGCACAGAATAGCATCCTGGTCGTCGTGCACCTCTGCCATACAGAGGCCACAAGGAAAGACCATCCCAGGGCCACCGAGTTTACCAGGCCCAGAACCTGGCCCAACAGTGGGGGCAGTGGGGCCTGGTTGCAGGGGGGACTGGGTGTTCGGGGTTGAGGTGGAATTAGAGGGGGGATTTGGATTGCTGCCAGGAGTGTTTCCGCCGTTNTGTTCGGGGTTGAGGTGGAATTAGAGGGGGGATTTGGATTGCTGCCAGGAGTGTTTCCGCCGTTGTTGTTGGTCATGCTGTTCTGACCTGAATTGGGGGGTGCATTTGGCATGGGAGCACCAGTACCAGGAGCGTTGTTCTGTTGGTTGTAAGGGGTGGAGCCAGAGGCAGAGTTTGGGGGAGTAGATTGTGGCTGCTGCTGTTGCTGGGAAGAGTTGTTTGAGTTAGGAGTGTTGGCATTATTGGGTGTTTGTAGTTGACTCGGCGGTGGATGCTGGGGTTGGCTTGATCCATTTAGGGGACCAGTGGGAGACGAGTTGGGATTAGGTTGTGGTGGTGCTGACGGAGGCTGTCCGGGAGTATTGGCATTGGGTGGCTGGACGTCAAGGTGCCCAGGAAAGCCTCCCCCAGGCTGTTGTGGGCCAGAGTTGGGTGGAGGCCCAGGTGTAGTGTTATTAGGAGGGGCACCATTAGGATTTAAGGTAAGCTGTTGCTGCTGCTGCTGCTGTTGTTGTTGTTGTTGTTGTTGTTGTTGTTGCTGCTGCTGCTGCTGCTGAGGCCCAGGCTGTGGCCCTCCTCCACCAAAATTCTTCCCATCGTCATTTCCTGGTCCTGGTGGGCTAGGGCCAGCGTAGGGGCCATCCTGTGAGGGAGGGAACTGTCCTTGAGGTGGCATTCCTGGTAAACCTCCAGCCATGTTGCCTCCAGGACCACCACCCATGCCACCCATCATGTTCATACCAGGAGGCATCCCCCCCATTGGATTCATGGGACCATGTGAGGCCCCCCTAGGGCCTCCACCACCAGGTAATGGGGGACTGTTAAATGGGTGTCCACCCTGTCCATGCTGTTGCTGCTGTGGAGGCATGCCAAATCGTGGGTGAGGTGGTCCCCCTCCCCCGGGACCTCCCATACCCCCTGGGGACAACATGGGGTTAAATCCTGGTCCGGGGTGCATGGGCGGACTGAAGTTTGGGGGNACCCCCTGGGGACAACATGGGGTTAAATCCTGGTCCGGGGTGCATGGGCGGACTGAAGTTTGGGGGTATATTGAACTGTGAAGGGCCTCCAGGGGGGAATCCACCACCTCCGCTTCCTCCCCCACTGCCAACTCCACCTCCGCCTCCAAAGCCAGGCATTCCTCCAAAGCCCAGCTGGTGGTGAGGTCCAGCATTTGATGGAGGACCAAATGGTGGCCTCCGTCCAGGCTGGCCACCTCCTGGTCCTCCCATGAAGCCCATGCCTCCACCCATCCTGCCTCCACCTCCATACCCACTTCCTCCACCTGCCCCTGGACTGGGCAGAAATGGCGCACCACCTGGTCCCCCGGCACCACTAGGTCGAGATGGGGGCCCAAAGTCATCGTCAAAGGGGTTGGAGGCAACCAAGTGATCCACCATGGGGGTAGGAGGAGGTGCAAACTCAGTGAGGTGGGAGAAGCCCGCCGCCTGAATTACGGACAATGACATGTTGATTAAACACTTGATCTTGTATGTGTGTGAAACAAATTAAACACCATGTTTCCAGTCACTGAGGTCTATTTTTGAGATAACCAAAGAATAATCATCTTATGCAACACTATTTTCCAATTTACCAAAACATTTGTTACCTGAGTTGTGGATTTTCTTGCCTTCTTCTTCTCCGGGCTCTTCATCTGTGAAGCTGAAAAAACGAAAGATGGAATGGGGTGGAAAATGGGGAATATACCTTTAGCCATGACAAAAATGAGATTCCACATGCCAATTGATCCACCACCGATTTTAGCATCATATTAACATTGGCCAATACCCCTTAGTGACAGAGTGGAGCAGCTTTAGACCTAGGGCCTCTTTTTCAAATCCAACAGTTGAGATGGAATCAATGATGGGACATACACTGGCATGAGGACAAGATGCTGAACATCCAGGCGTAATTATCACCAAGGTTATGAAGCCTTGAATCGCAAATGACCCAGGGAGACCAAATGACCCAGGCGAGAGAGAGGCCGCAAACAGAGGCAGAAGAAGGTAAGGTCAATGAGGGAGACAGGAAAAGACGAAGACATGAGTACGAGGAAACGGAGTTGAAAGTACATTGATAGCAAGATAGACATGAACCCCGTTCACAGGTCCACTCTGTGAGAAACAGCCACCACCGGAGACAGTCGTGAAGTTTACATATGGGGAGGCGAAAAGGGAGTTACTAACAGCACCAGTGCAGCCCATTGCAGCGCAGTAATGGATGGTTCCGATCTGATTGGGAGATGGGTGAAATTAATTCCTACCTTTGCCTCGTTTTCCTTGACATTGTCCCGCCAGTAGTCTCCCCGATTCGGCAGCCATTAGCTAATATGACTGTCAGTGAAGTGGCATATCACCGTTCATATGCAAGACAAAAAAAGTTAAAAATGACGACGTCTTTAAGGCTATGAGCCAAGCAGGAGGAGTCTGCCTTCAGGTCAATAACGCTTTAATCGTTATCATCACAACTGTAACTAACACGCATTGTCAATTAAATTATAACACTGGCCCAGGTCTGCAAATTTACCTTTCCAGTTTCAAATCTTTCACCACGGTGTCTGTCACGCCAGGATTTGGTCAACAAGTAAAAATCTGGTAACACTGAACTGGTTTACGCTATGTAGGCAGCATGGAAGCTTCGGTAAGCAGAGTAATGTGGTTGTAAGCCAGCTTCTCCTAGCTGTGTGAAACTGGTTGCTTGCTACCTGGCTTGACTGCCAATACATGCAAGTTACAGACCACCCCTCCCTCCCTCTCGAAGATGATCACTTACAGATGTTTAAGTACTAGACCAGCAAGCTGGTTACTAGCTTAGCCAACTAGCTAGCCACGTTACTCAAAGAGGCTAGCTAGCAGCGTTGAAGTTTCACTGAGTAGCCGCAGCACCGGAATATATATACTCAAAACTGTAATCAGACCACCTGAATTGAATTTGGGGAAAGTGCGTCTAAATTTCTCTATACACAGCATTTAAGAAGAAAAGCAATCGGTCACGTATCGAAAACTGTTGTTTACCATGCTAACAGTAGCTTGGTAGCTAATGTTAGCATGCTACTGAAGACAGCTAGCCATTTTGCAGACTGGCTTGGAAGCAAACTGTACCCTTTCTCCGTTGCTTGCTCTGCTGTCCTTTATATTGAAACTCTCTGGTGTGTCATTGCCGATAAACCAGTCCTCACACGATGTATGCTGGTTGTTTCAATCCACCATTCAACTATAATTCATTCAAAAATACAATTTTTGCCATTATAATCCTGGCCTTCTATCGCCACCGGACAAAGAGGGACAAGCAGGGGTATCGCGCAACATGGAAGGTTCCAACTCCTAGCAAAATAGGGGTGTCGTGAGACAGCCTTCATTAATGAAAAAAGCATTTTAACATACATAATAAAACAAATTTGATTGTATTATAAATAAAATAACATAATACTTTTAATACATATCAGTCAACAGCCCAATCGTTCCCTTTACGTTTCTTTTTAAAATAATGGCTTTACCATCATACCTTCACTGATGTATGTGGAGCAGCTAAGGACGGACCATTTTTTTTTTTCTCCTATGATACCACGTAGCCCACAATCAAAGCAAGGCTGGGCATTAATTAGACAAACAATTAAACACGTTGTCAAACAAGATGAAATAACTGAATTAACATCGAAATATTAATATTATTCTTACCCACCAACTTCATTTTCAGTTATCTTGAGAAAATCGTTCACGTGAATGAACAGCTATATAGACGATATTGCTGTAGCGTGGGGGAAGACCAAGCTGGGAATAATAAAAATTCAGATAAATGTTATTTTGAAAGTCTATATTACGATCTTTACATTTCAAAAGGACGATGTTTGTGTTTTGCTATCAATGTCCACTCTGATTTGTCTGTTATGATCCACTACCGTTAAGCTGGACATTCATTAAAAAAAAAAGTAAAAATTTCATGGGCATATGCAAGGACCCACCAAGTTTAGTTTGAAGTGGCAGATTGAACTCACAGAACTGGTTATAAGTGCTTGCATTTAAGTTAATCACCGCCCAGCCTGTCNATACCCCCACCCTTCTAAACTCCGGCGCAGTCGTGAGCGTCTGCGATAGCAGAAGTTTGCTAAAGTGCAGATAAGCCACTCTGGGAATGGTACCAAATATCAGAGGCAAGAAAAACTTTACATTCTTTCGGGTCTTCCCACTCCGAAGACATCTGCTTATTCAAAGGGAATAACTTTTATGTGATCAGAAGAAGGAGCAGGTGTAAGAAAGTCACAAATGGGATAAAGTAAGGATAATTATACATATTTTTAGGCATGTAGCCTATAGTTCTTGATAATATTATACACATTTTGGTCAGGAGTATAACTGAATAGAGCCATAAATCTTAGATTGACTTTAAAGAGCATTTATGACATGCTTTAGACTTAAGTGTGGAGATCCTGATCACACAGACACAGAGATTATCCTGGAATAAAGCAACGGAAGTGTTTTGTTATAAAGACCGTGATTTCTAAAAGTGAGTCTCTAGGGCCCTGGTGTATGGCGCTACAAGGTGTCAGTGCAGGAAGAGAGGTTACTGGCTTTCTATCTCAGTTACAATGGCAAAGTGGTTCAAGGAGTTTCCCATCAATCTGAAGAATGGTACCGACAGGATCCGCTCAGCCTCCGAATCAGGGTCACAGCCAAGAGCCAATAAAGCCGGGCTTGTAGGCAGCATTGGTACCAAGGCGACGGGCTCCAAAGTGGGTCAGCGCAAAAACTCCTCTGCTGACAGCCCCGGCGGAGGAGGTGGAGGAGTTGGATCTCTCTTGACCGGACGAAATCGAAAGAACTCCGCCACAGAGCTGGGTAGAAACGGTTCAGGTTCCCCAAAAGATGGAAAAGTTTGGGATAACCTCTTGTCCGGGAAAAGTCGCAAGAATTCTAAAGCGGAGCCGGTGTTGGAGGGTCAGCACAGAGCTCTGAAAAGCTCTGCATCAACTTACATCAACCGCCTGATCAGAGTGGACAAACAGGACAAAAACCCCAACTTCAACGGCGGTACCATCACCAGTCCAGTGGTACATGAAGCAGAAAAGCCACCAGCTCCGTGCAAAACAGAAACAGTGAGTTGCATCTTCAGTCCTGATGAAAGTTCAGTTTGATATTCCTTTATTATGATGTAGTTAGTGTGTGAAGTATTGTGTATATTAATTTGTAGTGACTATCACACTTTCCCATAAAATAATTATTTACAACACTCCAAGACTGGGTTTGTGATTTGTGTGGTATAATTTTCAATTTATTGCCAGCCTGCACTTGTTATTTTTAAAGGGTTTTAATAAGGAAGTGCAATACTCTAAATCTAAATATATGTGCTGATAAAGTTAATTGACTAACTAAAGTTAGTTGTGTCATTACTTACCTAAGCTGTGTCTAGCTTTGGTCAGCTAAAGTCCTGCAGTCCTACATGCTTATGGGAAGACAATTTAAACATAAATTAATGTAATATCTATGACACCTCTTTCTAATTTTAATGGCAATGCTACACCCTCTACTCCAGCAACAATAACATGTGCTGTCATCAATTTTGACAAGGAAATAGCAAACCAGTCCAAGCCCTGAAAATTGATATTATTGTTTCAGTTTCTCCCTCCTCTTTGTGTCTGCTACCTATTGTGTCCACTCCTCCCAGTGTGTCTTTCTTTCTTTTTTCTCTTCCTCTCCACCCCTGCTTCAATACAAAGCTATGGTCCGACAAGCTTACATGAACCCTTACCATCCTCTCCTGTATGTTCTCTGGCTCAGCATTCCCCTTCCCTCACCCCTCCACCTCATTCTTCTCTTTCACCAGATTCAGCCCCCCTGGTGAAGGCTATCATGTTGTAAAAAGCATCATGTTATTTGACACTCAGGCGCTAACCCAAGCCCCCTCCAGCTTGGCTTTGAAAAAAGGGAGAAAGATAGAGAAGTCAGGGAGGCGATAATAGAGAGATGGTGAGAAACAAGATAGATAAAAGAGAAGAAGAATAGAAAACTGGGAGTTTTATGTTTCAGAAAGAGGCTAGATCTGTAGTCTCTCTTTCAGAATCATGTTTGTAGCAGCTACAAGGTTTGATTGCCGTGTTTCTAGTTAGTACATGTTCTCTTGGTTCCCTCTTGTTTTCCCAGCTAATAAAGTTAGTTATATACTGTATTAGGAGGTAAATCCATGGTGTAAACTTGACGGATTCTTGTACTTCAGTGTTGACACTGCAAATGTGTGTGTCTGTCTGTGTGTGTGTGTGTGTCTCTTTGTTGTGTGTATAAAGCACATATGTATACTTTTGGCAGCCTGCATCTAAACCTTTCCAAACTAAAGCCTGTCAAACTTCTGGCACTCTATAAAAACACCATCAAATGCCAAGGTGTATAATTTCATTTGGCGAGGAACCATAATTGGAGACGTGGTGGGAGCTATTACAGCAGGCAGCTTTGTCAACTTGCTATTGTCTCTTTGCCAGTACGTTGTAAAATAAACATGAAATTACAGTATATGGCACTGAAATAAGTCAAATGTGACTGCTGTGGTGGAACAGAGGTTGTTAACAGATAGATATGACTGTTAGGAGGATGAGCTTTACAACAAAGAGGTCTGGTGTTGATAATGCATCTTACAATGATTGTGCCAGAACTATTGTTCTGTCTAGATGAAGTTTTTTTGTTTTTTTTGTTTTTTTGTAGTTGTCTGTTCCATCTGCTAGAAAAGAATGTATTAAATTCAATGTGATTTGGTCCCATCCTAAAAGCTTTTCTGTTTTTCTTATATCACCCAGTAAGACATTATAGAAGCTACACCTGCATGCCATGTAACATATATTTATTTCTCTGTATTGCTTGATCCAGGTAAACATCCTTGAGGATTATGCCGATCCATTTGACGCTCAGAAGACCAGGGAGCAAAGGGAGGCAGAGAGGGTTGGGGAGAATGACGGTTACATGGAGCCTTACGATGCCCAGCAGATGATCACTGGTAAGAGTTGTCCTGCAGTCCTACATGCTTATGGGAAGACAATTTTATTCAAGCTGGTGACATTTTGGTCTTGTATCAAAAGCTTAATCCTTACTGGGTCATCACATAGCCTCTGTGAGACTGACATGATTCACATTTTCACTCTTGGAAGGCTCAGAGTGAGAACATGAGAACATATACTCGCTCCCCTAGTGCTCCCTGTACCCTATGGGGTTGCCACGGCAACTGTGTTGCACTAGGACAATGGGTGCAGTTTCCTGCTCCTGCTTCCTTTTTCCTGTCTCTGTTTCCTGGTACTATTCTCCAAAAAGGAAGCTGACCCTCGGTGCTCCCCCTCAAACAGAGCCCTGTGTAGCCCCCTATATGGACCTGTCTGACCATTTATCATAACTTCCCAGCATCCAGGAAGATTGGTAGTCACTTATCCATTCACGTGCTGTCTTGACCTTTCATTCCATCACTCCATTGTTTTACCCAAAATGGTACACAACAGCCAGCTGTGAATCTAAGAATGTTTTATTGCAGTGCTCTCTAGTAGATTTTACTTCAGTCAGTGCTTGCTTTACCTCCAGGCCTCCTGGGAAAAGCCTGCAAATGATGTAATGAGTCAATTTATTAGGCTTGAATCAAATTAAAGCACCAGAATCATGCTGCGGAAGTAAGCAACAGTCTGATGTCACCATGACTCATTAAGCATTGTTATGACAATAGGGCAGCATTTTGCTTAGCTTGTTCTTACTGACACTATCCATTAGACTATCCATCAATCACCAGACTCAAGTTCAAAATTTCAACAGGACAAGCTGAGCTAAACCTGATTCTCAGTGTATAATATCCACAATATATACCATTCTCACACAGAATTTGTTTCAGAATAATTGAATAACAGACTGACATATCTGCTTTGACTCAGCTGACAAAAGGCAAAAAGCAGGAATAACTCACATAATACACAATTTCTTGTCATTGTGGACTTGTTCAATTATTGGAGCTTGAAACCTTTAAATGCTCTTTTTGGTTGCTCCTATTTTTTTAATCTCCAAGAGATCAGACGTCGAGGATCCAAGGACCTGCTGAAGGTGTGTATGCTGATGGAGGGGAGTGAGGGAATAGTAGAAGAAGGGCCGTCTGTGCCCTTACAGATCTATGATGTCCCCTATGAGGGAAACAGTGAGGGTGACAAGTCTGCAGTGACACGGCCAGAGCTGGACCCTCGTCCCTCCACTGAGTATGAGCTCCCCTGGGAATGGAAGAAGGAGCATATTGTCAAAACTCTGTCAGGTACATCATTCTCGCTAACTCAGGGGTACAGTGTTTGAAAAAAAGGTTTTGGGACAGATGTTTCTGAGAATATTTTTGAAATGAAAGTGAGAAACTCATCAGAAGGTAGCTGTTCTACACCATTTTTAATTTCAGTGATTGACCTTTTTGTATTTATGCATACCTGAACTAGATATACTGAGTGTTTCGATAATAATTTTTATTCTTTTTATTACTGTATGCTTACCTTAATATCTCAAAGCAAAGTAAACCATGAGGATTGATTGATATGTTCTGAGCTTGTAGGTAAAATGAGCAATGGTTATAATAATTTTGTAGATGTAATATAATTGTTCTTATAATTCTGCATTCATTTGAGCTTTGTGATTATAACATATAGGTTCCAGCAACAAACTAGCTGAATATGGAGTGATTATGCACTTGCTGGCTTTTAATCTACATCTGGATAGCTAAGAAAAGGATCTGGGATATGAACTTATGTAACTGCTTGCCACTCTGCTTCCCCTTCCAGCACAGTTTGATATCCCTGAACGTTCTCCATCAGCCAAAGATGAGACACCTCATCATACACTCACTCGGCAAACCCAGCATCCCCCAGCCCAGCCACAGCAGCATCAGCATCTGAGGCAGAAAAGCTGGACTCAGAAGATCCTGAAGTCCTCTCCATCCCTCTCCCCTTCTTCCAGCCCCAGCAGCATCGCTGACACTGACACCCGCTGTGTCGATCCCACCTTATCTCTGGAGAAACAGAGGTGAGGAGGCTTAGGTGTCCCTCAACATTTTATATGTACCACAGGGTCTGATTCATGGAATGTAGATCTTTGAAAAGCTAGACTTAGTTTTTAACAAAAACATTATGATTAAAAGGAAGATAAAATGATGAAAAGAAAATCAGGATTGTTGTGGATATGCAACCTAATTACTGGAATATGGTATAATACTGAAATTATATTATAGGAATTTTTATTTTATTTGTGAAGCATGTCAGAATGTCTGGAAATGTGTTTCTCATTGTTGGAACAAGCCTTAGTTCAGAACTGTAAAACATTTCAGTGTTGCATAAGCGTATGGTTCATTTCCAAGAGGTTTGTGTAAATGAGGTACTAGACTTTATCAAAAGCAGATGAAAAATAAAGTTTTCATCCCACCCCTCAGCTGGTACCATGGCTGCGTGACGCGCCAGGAGGCAGAGTTTCAGTTGCAGTCTTGCAAAGAGGCCAGCTTCCTGGTCAGGAACAGCGAATCAGACAACAGCAAGTACTCCATTGCCCTCAAGTGAGTGTAACTTGACATTGCATCTGTTTTGTCTCAAGGACTGAACAATTACTAAATGATCTCAAATTTCTTATAGATCACATGTTGTATGAGAGGTTTTAAAGTTTAATTCACTTCTGTTATGAATGGAACGGCTACAAGTGGTATCTGTTGATACTTTCCTATATCTACTAATACGTAGTTGGATATAAAGAGTATTAGTAAATTATATAAATATGGTCACACTTGCAAGCATGTTAGTGACTAATCCTTATACTTTTGTCCCTCCTTTCCTTTTTCTTTAATTTCCTGTGTGACTGAGGACAAGCCAAGGTTGTGTTCATATCATCGTTGCCCAGACCAAAGAAAACAGCTACACCCTGGACCAGAGTAGCTGCGTGTTCCCCAGCATCCCAGAGGTGGTGCACTACTACTGCACTCAGCGTCTGCCTTTCAATGGCGTTGAGCATATGACCCTGCTGCACCCAGTCTCTCGCATACATTAAGTCAAGTGCAACTAGCTTCGATATACAAAACATCTGCATGGAAGAAATTCTTCCAGAAATCACTTCCAACCTCATCACTGACCAGCTAAGCTCAATGTGTACCTCTAACACTTTGTTCTTTTCAGCAGGTCTCAATTAATATATGATTCTACTTAATGTGTTATGTCTGTTGTTTTGATTTGATCATCAGAAAAGGTTGCAGCTCATTTTTAGAAGCCTCTATCAGAACGATATGGAGGTTTCTTCTGTCTTTACTTTTATGTGCAGCTGATGCAAAACACTGAGAGTACTGTTTTGCATGTGGACATGAAGCACTACACAGATGGCAAGGCACTTTTACTGATTAATGTGACCACCAGTTCAGGTTTTGGTTATCCTCTGCGCCTATGTTAAAAAGCTGCAGATGATTATTGTTATAAACTGAAATGTATTTTAAACCAAAATGTATTTGTAGTTTGCAGCTCTCTTTCTCCCTCTGGTGGACGTGCTGGTACACTGCACCAACTCACTTGCCAACCTAATGAATTACTTTCTTTGCTTCAAATTGAATATGGCTAATATCCATGCAACCAGAGTGTCATTCCACTTATTATGATATGAAGAAAGGCCAGCTGTTTTGGGTTTATGTTTGCAGCAGATTTCTAATTTATGCTCTTATTCTTGTCAGTTTTCTGTAACTGCAATATCGCTTGAGGATCTCCTCTGTTTTACTATGAATGAGGAAATTGTGTCTGCTGTGTTATCTGCACTGTGAAGTATTGAGTGATTCACTCTGATGCAATGTGCCACAGCTTTATAATACTGAGTGTTTTGTGTGTGTGTGTGTGTGTGTGTGTGTGTGTGTGTGTGTGACAAGAAGTGACTCCGTGTTAAAACATTAAGGATATTTCCCAGAATTACTCCGGGAATATCAATGGGATTCATAATCATGCAATTTATTGAGTGAATCAATTTGATGGGTTATTTCAGTCTGTGGTAAGGAATTGTTTAGTTATGAATGGAATACTTTGTAATGAATGGTTTTATATTTTTTACAATTCCCTGCTAGTGTCGTATTATGCTGATTTAGGTTTTCATGTGGTGATAATTTACAGGTATAAATGTACGTAAGAAAAAATTACAAATATTGAAATATAGGACTTGATCAAAAACAGCCTTGAATAGCTGAATAAGAGTGAGAGGACATTGGGATGGAGAGGTGGAAACAAGGAAGAGGAACCTGAGGAGACCAAAAAACTGTGAAGCAGTAGGATTAATTTTATATTTGTCAGTCAGTTTTTTATGATAAAGCTTTCTCCGAGGGTCCCATACCCCCGGTGCTAAGAGACAGAATTCCATATGGAGAAGCTGTACTGTCTTTTTTCTTTAAAATTTTTAGTGTAACTCAAATTTATGATATGGTGTTTATACTCGTAATTCAACCATTTGGGCAAATCTGATCAGGCATCAGCTTGATGCTGGCCAGGCAAATAGTAAAATATGGTATAACTGAGGTTAAATCTTATCCCTTTTAAAATTTCTAGAGTTCTGCCATTCCCATGTATTTTAAAGGATTCATGGAAAGCCGGTTTTGTAGTTTTTGGCAGAGCGCTCACACAGATGTAGGTTATACAAGGAGACACACCTGCTGTACATTTTTCACTGCTGTCTTTTGATATGTGGAGACCTGTTGTTCAAACACGAATGAATTGTAAAGCAGATTATAATAAATGGTCCTGAAATTCAATGCTGGAGATCCCCTGTGAGCTTTTCTCTTATCCCAAACAACAAACAGAAAAATGTAAATGTGTTTGTGCCAGTCATGTCTGCTCTGAAAGAGAATGATCAAAGCAGGAGTGTCCCATCATCGCTGAAAAACCAGCCCCTTTACAGAAGCTGAAATGACTGAATGAGGGCATTTTCGACAATGTTTGCTCACAGGGTTCATCATAGCTCTTTAACTATGACATTGATTGTATGTCTGAGGCTTTATTTTTTCTAAAACCTTGCTTATTATGGCAGAGCAAAAAGGTTAAACAAAAAAGGGTCTAATCTGGAGATTAGGTTTAGCCATGACTGAAGATCATGTTAAGGGTTGAGTCTAGGACAAACAGCTTACATACCCGCAATGAGCACCCAAACAACTTTGTGTAGATCTAGGGTAAATGCAGCAAAGTGACAAAGAGTAAGAGTAGTAGCATTACAGCCATGTCAAGGACACTTAATGTGAAAGGGGGAAAAGAGCAATTGACACCATCTGTCTCTCTCTCCACCTCTCCTTTTCTTACCCCTCTTCTTTACCTTCCTTGCTCCATCTGTGTTATCTGAGGCTGATATCTGTCTGTCATCTGTTTCTCCTTGAGGACACTAACATGGTTTGCTTCTGGCCCGGATAGAGTGGCATGGTGCCAAGAGTTTGTGCTTTAATTTATGAAGGCGAGTGACCCCTAGGTTATGTTTCATTACTCCAAAAATTAACCTGTTACATCAAAGTGTTAGCTTCATGAATTAAAACTAGCAAGGTCCTGTAATTCATATGTGTCTTGACTCCTCTTTGGCAGGGTGCTATAGCCATAAGGTCTCCCTGCAGTCTTTTGTCAGGATGGATTTCATGAAACTGAGGAAAGCGGACCTTCTCAAATTCTACCCATGAGAGAGCTACACTAAGAAAGGAATTAATCATCCGATGATACAAGCCTGGAGTCACGCTACCATAGCTATACCTGAATGGATCATTTCATTTCATTATCACATGTATGCCATGCTACTCTCTCATGTGATCGCTGCCTCCTCTCAGGCCTTGCCTGGCATCTTGACATGAACGCTTTTCAACTCTGATGGACATGGTCGTTTGACATCTGGGTGTCGCTTGATCTGGTTGGTAACCAAAGTGTGCTTGTTATTCTTATCAGATGCTTCAGTCTCTGTGCCAGTGACATGGCCTGGCTTTGTGTTCCTCATCTCCTTTCCTCACATGTGCAGCACCAGCCATGTGTGATCCATCACTACAGACTACAGGCTGTTTTGTTTGAAATGGATCACCTGGTAAGGTCAGGCATGTTGTAGATACTGTCTGCATGAAGCCCTGTACACATTGTCATGTTACTGTTATTGAAAAGGTCATATGACTGAGAATTAAGTAACTGTTAATGAATATAACTCATGAAGGCTTTCTGTATCATTATAATTTACAACTGATACACCCAGGACCCAGGGGAAAAACCCATTAGATTTTGGTGCGGATCCACAAAATTTAAAATTATTTATTTACATTAGAAGATAGGGTTTTAGATTGGTGTTTTTTTTTTTTTTTTTNTTTTTTTTTTTTTTTTTTTGAGATATCTTCAAAGGTATTACACAAATTACAATGAAAAGAATAATTCATGTTTAGACCTTCAATAGGTCCAGATCCAGATAAATTTGAAAAACTACTGTTTCTTATGACAAATCAAGTATTTAAGTCCTTATTCAGCATTGGCAAAGGTATGCATTCCAATGAGCGCCCTTCTTCTTTCTGAATTAGTTTCAGTCACATTCTTAAATAGTTTTTATTTTTGACTAATGTACCTGCAGTTAAGGCACAAAATAATATGGCTAATTAGTATCCAACCTTATGACCCAGCACAGTTTGTACTTGTGATTAAGTCTAAAGTCATCTAGAGTGTTTACATTATTTTGTCTACTCCCTATATACATATATATAACTTAAAAAACTTAATGTTTATATATATAAGCAAATATATATATATATATATATAAACACTAAGTTTTACATGAAAACAGTAGGATTATTGCTCTTTTGGAATAATAATCAAACTGGGTCACAGGTTGTTTCCTTCGGGCTGTAATAGGTTAACAGTCATGTTTCGTTTTGAATGGTTACCTATCTGTAAACTGTGTACGTAAGAGCTCAGATATTCAAACTACCCAATAAGAGAAAACCTTTGAAAACACAGAAATGAAAGCAGATAGGGCAAACCCGCCCACAGGTGCTGACCTGGAATCGGTATCTCACTATTGCTGAAGGTAAGAAGAGGAGACAGTTAAGCTAATCTAATGCTTAATTCCACAAGTGAATAGATCCTCTGTTAGAACGGAGAGGATTATGATTCATTGCTCACCATTTTTTTCTACTTCATAGTTTGAAACTAACAAGCAGCTGTAAAATCCAATGAGGTGGAAGAGATGTGTTGATATACTGTTGCAGCCAGTGGAGTGTGTGAGACACTGAGGGACAGTAATTGTGCTCAAAGTCACAGCAATTTGAACATTCCTCTGTGATTATACTGCTGTTTTCCAAGTTACATACTTGACTGATGTGCTCCATAAATTGGATTGCCTAAGAGCATTTGCTCCCGCCTTTGCTCTCTGTCATTGACACATACACACACACACACACACACACACACAAACACGTGCACACACATGAGCACACGTGCACACACATGCACACACATGCACACATACTTTTTATCTGCATTGACACCCTCTCTTTCTCTCCCCTCTCTTTCCCTCTGTCTCTCTTTTGAAGAAGTTTTCCATGCAGATCCAAGTCAAACATCTGGGGCAGCTTATATCTAGTGGAACAAGACTTGCAGGATATTGTTGGCAGGATGTGCAAGCTGGAGCGGTTTACTCTGTGGGAATCCCCAATACACACATATACACACAGACACAGACATGACTCCTCTTCTTCTGTCACACACACTAACACACACTCACAAAATGCTGACATTGTTTCCCTCTACACCATTCAACTTGATTTCCAGGTGCAGACATGTTGATAAATGTCTTTTTATGCAGTATGTATGAGACTGAACAGAGCACACTTAATAGTTGGTTAAATGCCATGTTTAATATTTTGAAGAATGCACCGGTTATTACCAAAAAGATTACAAAATAAGTTCAGGAAAAGGGATAAATCATATGTGAGCGTTCAACACTGAGTACATAATAATATGATCATTTGCAACTCAAGATATGTTCACAAATTATTCATGTGCAAGAAATGCTCAAACTTCCCAGTGTACATTCTGCAAAAATCTAACATCATTTCCAGTGCCATATTTAGAACAAAAAAGAAAGTGTCACAATTTCTGGATCTGAAATGGTTTGGATACTGTAGAAAGAAAATGTTTGAATATAACCAGTATGTAATCTCATTCACTGTTCTGAGAACAGTGCGACTAACTTTGGAAATGCTGTGGTATGAGAAATAGCTGCAGAAGGAAAACACTACCCTTCCTGAATGCCCCATGTTCTGTGAACCCACAAAAACTGCTGGAACACTTCCTTCAGCCACACACACTTGTAGTGTTGAGAAACTGCATAAGACACCAATGCATTGCAACTTTGTCCCCTATTTCTACTACTTTACAGTTCTTTTTCCTCTTCCCGTTCCTCCTCCCTTCCCTCTTTGGAACTCCACCTCCCACCCTTCTCTCCATTTCTTGCACTGATTCATTCTTTCTTCTCTCCATCTTTTTTGTCATCTGTTTTGTACTCCAGGAAGAAGTCGTTGCAGGCGACCGTGAGGGCACCCATCAGGATGATGAACTCGGTGAAGTCCACCTCCCCGTCGTTGTTCGCGTCCAAGTCATTCATCACCTTCTCAACTGCTTCATTATCTTTGGAGGACTGTCAGAGGGACAGAGGGAGAGTTAATGTATTCTCAGTTTTGTGCGTGTGGGCATACATGAGTGCACAGGCTTGTCTATACTTGTGTGTCTCAGTATGTGAGCGCATACCTTCACTTGTGTCAATGCCTGAACACATATTTGTGAATTGCATTAGTGTGTTAGTGTACAACCACATATTTGTCTCTACACACAGACAGACTCTCCTCCTCCTCCTCTTACCCCTAAGTAACTCCCCAGCTCCTCTAGTAACAGCTCCTTCAGTTCGCCTCTGCTCAGCGTGTACTTGTCCCCTTCCTTCCCCGAGTACTTGTGGAAGGTCTTTATCAGCATCTGCATGGCACTCTCCAGGTTGGAACTGGGCTCCTTGGACATGCTGGAAAGGCATCAGGTAAAAAGGGTCAGTGTCTACCATAAAATGCCCGCTCCAGCCCCTGCTGCATGTGTGGTTACATGGCAAACAAGGGTGAAGCACCTCTAAGACAAAGTGATAGTGGATGGAAGGAAACCAAAGAAGAGAAGTTCTCCCGCTTCTACTGAACGGGTTGAATAATGCTCAACATGTAGTGCAAAGGCTTACCCTAATTAAAGTATTCTGGTCACTGTGTGTGTGCGTGACCTTACTTGGTTTTACATTTCAGAGGTTTGGATGGAAAGTTGGAAAGTAGCTGTGGAAAAGCTTTTGAACAATCTTACACACATTGTGTCCGGCATCTTGAAACTTCTTGTGCTGGGCTCGTGGAGAGACTGTGCACACACAGACACAGATAAATCATTTGTCAATGATGCTACTTTTGAGAGTGAAAGACCATCTCTCACAGCATGTAAAACATACACATTTCATTTCATATGCAGCATAGAACATGGGTTATCGTTATCGCTCTCGTAACCTGAATTGATAATGTGTGTAATGATTAACATTGCAGCTTTCGTTTGAAGTTTAAAGCATGTCCTGTCTCTCAATCATGCAACCATAACCTTATCATTCAAATGGAAACAGAAGTGTAATACAAAACGCATCTGGTGATCAGAAATTAAAGGCCAAGTCCCAAACTCAGTCACTCACTCAGGGCCCATAGGAGAAGTTTTTGGAGATATACTGTGGCTGGTTAAAAGGGTGCAAAATACTGCATGATTTATTCACTCAGTCATACAAAAGGAGAAAGCGATGGTAATGTCAGTCACCAGTTATTGGCTCTCATCATGCTGCAGAGCATTGTAAAGAAGAGGTCAGGGTCGCAGGCCGTGGACACAAAAGAAGAGGAGAGTGGACACCGTAGCTGACTAACTGGAAAATCTATAGGGGTCTTCTGCCTTGGTGACTGACACAATACAATAGGAAACCATGGAGACGACCATCTATCGGTAACACAATAGTGAGTATAGAAATAATGCATATACACTATGTAATCCTAAGGAAGGATCTGTGACTTATAAATATTGACATTACAAAATTACTTTCAGCTGAGAAAAAAGGCAAAACATGTTTGATAGCATAATAGCAGAAATAAAAGTGTATGATGGCTTTTGGTATAACCATCCCATGCTATAGTTGCTCTTCATAGGTTCCACATACTTTGTTATAGCAGTCCATACATTGTTATAGAAACTCATAGAAAGCAGATCCCAGCTATTCAAAATTAATCTACTTCTACAATTTTGTTTCCTCTGTTGAATATCCACTATCCAGTGTGTTACTGCTTTAAAGTTTTATTTTTACAACTATTTTGCTGCAGTTACACAAATTATAAAGTACTTTCAAGGTTAAGGAAACCCCTGCGTACACAGAAGAGAAAGTATAGAGCTATAACTGAGCATGTCTGTCTTACCTGAGTGTTGATGGAGGGCCTCCTTTGTGTCTGAAGAGGTGTACAGGGCAGAGCCAAAGCAGAGATGGATGGGGAGAGTTTGCCAGTGGCTTAAATATCACCTGCCCAGCTTCACCCTCCCCCAACCTCCTTCACCCACTTACATATACCCAGCTTCTGTTTCTCCATCCTCCCTCTCTCTCTCTTTGCAGGTGCTTTCTCTCCCTCTCTCTAGCCCCTCACACACACACACACACTCACAGCCACATAGTAAGTAAGCCAACATAGTAAACCAAAAACATGTTACTGTCACAGTTTTATTCATATTAGCCATTACACATATTACATGGTTTAAGCAAAATGGATACAGCATTACAGGTTAAAGTGAAATACAAGAATAATGGGTTTTACTGGACATGACAGTGGACTGAAATGAGTCCAGTTGTTAAACACAAATATAGTGGTTGACAGTATATAAGTATAGCAACTCATAATGAAAGAAACCTGCATATTACAATGGGAATGTTCCCATAACAGACATTTCCAGGCCTCTAAAAGACACCCACATACTGTGTACAGTACATGTATATATTCAATGGGAGGACTCTCAACGCAGGCTTTTATCTTAAAACGAATGAGATTTATTGTGTGGCTGTGAAAATCTGGCTGCAAACACTCCCTACTGCAAATCTGCTGTGTTTAGTTTCAGCATGTTTTTAATCTACATTAGTTCAGATTGGGTGGGGTTTGCACCATGGGACAGTAACATAAGTAGTACAAGACAGTTCAAACTCTGCACACGTTCTTTTTTTTATGGGATATGACTTTCCTGCCACTCTGCTCATCTGCTATTCCATGTAAGTTAAGAAAAACGATTGCTTATTTCCAAAAAATGTTTGACACAGATCTATGCTAAATCCAGGAAACTGTTGGTAGTAGTGCAAGCCAAAACATGTAAGTGAAGTGAATTTTGATTGATCCAGTTTCTATTTACCATAGCAATGGCAATTAGTTGAGAATAAAGAAATACCTGAATCACGCTGCAAATGACAAATCACGCTGCAAATTTGTAAATGGATAACAATGAGAAAAGTATTGAAGTTTATGTGTTCAGACACGCCTAGCCTATGAGGAATAGCAAATAAAGTGTGCAGCCTGCCAAAATATATACAAGATGCAGGAGCCTGAGGCCAATGTACATGCTGAACAGATGACTAGCTGTAGATGATGCAATAGTGATGTTACCATTATTCACAGGAAGTACCATGATTAAAAGTATTGTGGTATAAAAGGCTATAGGTTTTAGTAAATGAGATAATGTATAACCATAAAGCATGCAAGAGTGTACAATGCAAGAGTGTACAAGGAGTATAAAGTATATTAAAAGGGTGAGAGAGTGTAAATGAGACTTTATTTACAATGGGAGTGTCACAGTGAGGCAGGGTGACCACATGACTCGGGTTTATTTGTCTTGCCCATTTGGTGCTGAGCTGTTTGAAGTACTGAATGCTGTTATGGCACACAAGGTGCATGTTTGGTGTGTATGCCCAAAATGTGCCTTAGCACCAAACAACAGGTCTTGCAGGCCTATAGCACAGCAGACATGCAACATGAGCCTTTTTCTCATGGCTGCATTATTGATGAGACAATTTGCAAATCATTAAATTCTAATTAACAAATGGCATGTACTGGGACAAATATGTTCACTTGAAACTTCAAATGTACTCTTAATGGTCCACATGGGGAAAAAGTTGGGTTGAAAGTCAAATATAAACTGGTAGGACAAGTCATGGCCATGTTGAGCTTAAATAATGGCCACAGCAATGTTAATACATAACACATTCTGATAACATGCAATATCGTATATATTATCCTGTTGGTTGTTAAAAGATCACACCACAGACTCATTTGATGGCTCAGTATTCTATTACGTTCTTAAAAGCACAACCTCAGAAAACAAAATGATCCCTCTGACACTACCACCTCGTCTTATGTGCAGGATCACTGAAGCCCAGGATTGTTTTCATGTAATTGTTTGTGTCCTGGGTGTGTTACCCATCAAATGCCTAATCCTGTAGTTTTCCAATGCCTGGGACTCAAGGATCCAGTTGCAGGTCAAGCAGGGTCTTCAAACTGTATGCAAGCGTGACCAAAAACCAAACACGCAAGCCTGACCAACTGGTGCTACAACCAACAAACAACTATAAGCAATTTTAAAGAGAGCCTCCAAAAGTACGGTCAAATTTCTGCTCAGACCTTTTCACGTCACTCACATTTTCCAGCGCTACCTTATGGTCGTGTAGATGCTGTCCTGTCCAGTATTAGCTCAGTTCCATGAGTGGAACAGAACTGTTAGTATGTCATGATTGGAAGGGTAGGAAATATGCACTCATTGTACCGCAAAGCACTTAAGTGACAGCTCTTATTGACTTTCTTTTACACATAGGTGTTTGCTATCATTTTTTTCTTTTCTTTCCACCAATTCTAATCTATTTGGATTGGGTTACACAAACATCTCTGGCCTGCTGCTCCAGTGACCAACCCATTCCCATGAGACTATTCTGGGCTCCCTTTTGACCATAAGTGTCATTTGGTGTGGATTTGATCCTAGGACCTTAATTATTTAGCCTGTGTCCACACCTGATCCAACTCCTGATCCATGGTTGATTAATAGTGGAGAGCAGAAAGATTCCAGATGAAACAAGCCTTCTTGGGAATTAGAGAGAGAGAGAGAGGGTCCATAAAATCCACTATTTAAATATTAAGAAAGCTAAGATAATACAATATGTACTTCAGCAACACAATTTATTGTCATGCCAAATCAGCTCCATAGCATTGTGAGTTGAAAGGTGAGATGATATAAATTTGATGTTATTGACAGATTTTCATGCAACCAGGATGTTAGTGCTCAGCGAGATATATAATGCCAAAGTTTTAACAAGATTCCAGTTTTCCAGTTAGGTCAACCTCCATGCATAAAGTGGAATGTAAGTTAGTCTGAAGGACACAACTGTGGCAGGAGACAGACCCAGATAGACCCAAAAGTGGGAAGAGGAAGGGATTTAAATTAAAGGCTTGGCGGCAGTGGTGTCTTACATACTGTACATAGACAATTTGGTTGTGTGTCAATGTACTGCTGCCTGCTTTGCAGCAAGCTTTCTAGATTTCACAGGGATATGGCATGCATATGATAGTGAATGTCCGCATGCTATCATAGCATCATTGTAATGAGGTAATTTTGCTAAATAGTGGGATGACCATACTGTACATATGAACATAGTGGTAAATAGTACGACAAAGCAAGTATTCTACTGTCATGTACATGTATTAATGATTGTATATAAAGAATGTTTTTTTTTCTTCCGGAGCTGGGGTTGTAGTGTTTGGAACTGAATGTACTTTATTTCCAAGGTTTGTATATGTGAAAAAATACACTTTTAGTGGCTTACCAACTTATTTTGGCATTGTTAGTGTTGCACTGTGTGTAGTGTTGGATGTAAGCATATAGTGTATTGTCCCCTATGAGGCTGCCTCCTCTGTCTTCTTCTCGACCTCTTCCTCAGCAGCTGCAGCCGGCTTCTCCTCCACCTTGTCTGCTTCCTCTGCCTTCTCATTCTCTTTCACTTCCTCTGCTGCTGCTGCTGGCTTGTCCTCCTCCTTGGTTTCCACAGGCTGCGTCTCCTCCTCTGCCTTTGCTTCTACCTTTGGTTCTACCTTTGCTTCTTCACTGACTTCTACCTTTACGTCTTCCTTTGCTTCTTCCTTTGCCTCAGGTTTTGGTTCTTCCTGCACTTCTGGCTTTGCCTCTGGGTTTACCTCTAAGTTTGCCTCTGGGGTTGCCTCTGGCTTCTCCTCCTCTTTGGCTGCAGCTGGGGTGCTTTCTGCCACTTGCGCAGAAGCAGAGTTTTGTACTGGTTCCGCTTTGGCATTCGCAGCAGTGCGTTGTTCACTAAGTGAGACTGCCACGTAGCCTACCAGCTTCATGTATTCCTCGAAGCTAACCTTGCCATCCTGGTTGGAATCCAGGCCCTGACGCATCTCCTTGACTGCTTCTGAGCTGTCTGTGTCCTGGGTAGGCACACAAATCAATGAGACAATCAACTATGATGATGAGTACACTGTAATTCTACCTAGACTCTCACAGGTGAAATCACCATTCACGACTAGTAACCAAACCTCTATCAGTGGCTCTATTTACATCTGATGGATGTCACTGTATCATATCAGATCACATTCCTCATTCACATGTAATGCATCAACATTTACTCACAATGCTCATTTCAAAATTAGCTGTTGTACATGCAAGGCTATTGTGTGCTTTCTAAGAGGTGCTTATATAATACAACTATTTGTAAACTGTCAGAGAGGATCACTGAAGATTTCCTAACCGTTAGGACGTTGCTGAGCTGGGACTTGACAAGGCTCTGGAATTGTGATGATCCCAGACTGTCTTTTCCTTTGGCTGAGCTCAGGAAGACCTTCACCACTGTCTGAATGGCAGCCTCCATGACTGCTCTCTCTGGGAAAGGAGAGAAGTAAAGACAGTGGCATGAGAAAGAAAACAAATGTATGTGATTGATGATAGATAGACAGACAGACAGAGTTTGGACAGAAATTACTAAACTTGTTGCTGCTGTAAAGAAATAGCAGTATGGTTTGATTCAAAAAGCACGCAGTGACAGCCAAGCCAAATGGAAAATGAAACTGAGGATCTCCTCATGTCCCTGTGAGGCCTGTCGTTTCAGGTGTTCAGTCTAGAGCCACAACGGAGAGTGGACAGTGACGTGAGATAAGTTAAGAGGGTGAGAGAGAGTCTGATTGAGAGACAAGCTGTGATGCACAATGGAAGTTCTGATCTTTGATAGGTCATCTGATCTACTGAGGGGACCAGGCTTCAGATTACTTAAGGGATTACCTAGTCTCTCTCTCTCTCTGCCACTCTCTCTTCCTGCTATCTCACCCACCTTTTGACTGTCCTGCCCTCTCTAATCTTTCTTCCTTGGCAACTGTCTTCAAATGCAAATAGACACACAACCTAAAGGGTTTCGTAACTCCTACAGTATAACACAAGCATGCACAAATGTTTGGCACCTAAAATCTAGCTCTGGACAGATCTAAATGTAAGATGTTCTACAGATGTGGCACAAAATGGAATACATGCCAGTAGGTGACACATCCTTGCTGGAATTCCATTCATTGCTTTCTGTGAAGATCACTTAGACAGGAATTTACAGGCCAGCTCTGAGCAAGTTTGCCCCAAAGCAGTGAGAGGATATGCTCAGTCTGTAAGGCAATCATACTTGTCTTTCAGCTTCAGTATTTAAATGCAGCACAGCAAACAACAGCTTATTCTGATGGGAAAACACTTAGGGGCAAATTCATAAAAAATGGCACTATGGGTTTAGCGTGGACCTAAATGAGCACCTGTTTTTTTTAAGTTTATTTTTTTGCACTGTGATAATTGAAGCTCATTCATAATACTTAAGTTGTGAGGGGTGTGACAGGTAAAAACCAATGAAGATCAGCATGTTAATGAATTGCTGCATATTTACCAGCTACGTTAATCTGGTTTTAAAGTGATAAATCGACAAAGGAAACACACATTCTGCTTTAGAGCTCCTCCTTTTAAAAGACTGACACTAAAATAATAGGTAAACGTGCATATTAACCTCTGTAGTGTGTGCTCGCGCTGTGGGGTGGGGTGAGGAACTCAGATGTGCGCAGCGCAGCAGGTAAGGTTATGAATGAACAGAGGCCTCAAGAACATATGTCAAATCGTATAAAAACTCACCATTTAAAAACTGACTGATCAGCTGAGTGAATTTATCTATCAAAGTTATTGATCATTAAGTTAACATGTGAGGCAAATACAGTTTTAAATGTTGCCCAGATTTCACACTGCTGAAAATGACCACCTCTTAATTTTTGCATGTCAGTTTGTTTTATGAATAGCTACCAAGACATGTAAATAAGGAAATATCGTAACGCCTCTTTCAAGGAAAACGCCAAAATATGTCGGTAACAGGCGTTTATGAATGAGGGAACGTAGTTGTGCCATGATATTTGCGCAGAGATGCAGTAAATCATGCTCTATACTGTTTAAATCTGGGCCATAGGTTTCTTGTTTCAACAACTATGCTATTTTGCTGTGGCATGGCACAGGTTTGAGTGATGGTTTGAAGGCGACACATTCATGTCATTTAGAGAAGAAGTCACTCAGGTAGCCTCTGACTAGCTCTTTTCCAGTCACTAAGCAATGGCCAATTAGGGCATGTGCCTGTTAGCCTCATTATACTGTGACAGGGAGGGAGCTCTGACAGGTAGCATAGGCCCATTAAAATCTAAAATTTCACTCACCTACTGTCAGATTTTATACCTCTTGACCTACTGACCACCACATATCTCTAAGCATGGTTTTTCTAACCCACTGTACAACCACACACTATATGCAATAGACTGTAATCCTACAACACTGCTTGCATGGATTCAAATCATGTATGTGCTATCTTAAATCAAATGGTCACTTTTTGTTTGTTTCTATCGCTGAATCATGTCTGTAAGTGAATTATTCGTTATGTGTTAACATAAACTGTAAGGGCTTTCATCGACTTCTTCCTGCACAGGTGACACACCCTCTGCAGCCTGAGTACACAAGGGCTTAACGACTCAGTCTACCGTAGCCAAAAATATGAGGCCCTGTCTGTTCCTGGATTACTGACATTTCTGTCCATTCTCACATTTATTATTCACTATGTGACCTGTCTTGTGGCGGTTACCTGTCGGATATAATCTCGGCACGTGCACTAATTTCCATAAAAGAGGACTTGCGTTACTTCTCCCACGTCACTGATTCGTCTTGTCCGACTCAGGGCACGAACTAATCCCTGCTATTTGTCTTAAAAGGTTTAAAAAAAAACAAAGAAACAAAAAAAAAAAAAAAAANAAAAAAAAAAAAAAAAAACTACGCAAATAATTAGGCCTACAACCTGAGGTTTCCCGTTTCCCCGCGGAGCCCAAAGAAGATTGAGTGTTGCGTTTCCAAATGGGCGAATGTGATACGGTATGTGCGCAGAGTAATGACAATACTACCGCTCCTCATGTGACATTAAATATTAACACAGGAACAAGTTAGGGTTGTGGCTGTAAATTGTGACGAATAGACGCACACAACTTGTCTTCCATCCAATTCTTCGGCTGGATTTTTTTTTAAAGTACCGATAAATTTCACTTTTGGGGCGCGCGCAAAAATTCCACCAAGCAGCGCGAGGCGTGTCACGATTAATCAGCAACGCCACAAAACCTGCAGGAAAACACCTAACAAGCTGTCACGAGACGCAGCCCCACAAAAATCCACTCCGTAAAGCCGAGCTGTCAGTCTTTGCGCAACATTCTGATTTTGCGCAAATTGGCGCTTTTACGCGTGGCGCTGGTGCTCGCCGCATTGACCATTTTAAGTTCCAATACTGTGCAACGTCACTTAAATTTTTGATAGGCTGTTTGTAATTGATCAGCAACTGATACATCAAAATATCAAATGTCTTTCCGAGACTGCGCATATGGCAATTAAACGCGAGTAGTGTGCGTCTATAATAAACGCAAATTAAAGCTTATTGGCCTAATAGTTGCCAATTAGTAACATATACGTGTTTAAGCTTTTATAAAAGTGCAACTCGAGCCTAAAACTTGTGCGGACTAGAGTCACTGAAACTGTAGTCAGACCGCGGCTGACTTTCAGGAGATGGCTCTTGCAAGAGTCTACCGAAACGTGGCAAAAACAATGAGCTAAAGCATAGTTTATACGCAGTACAAACTCCTAAGAATCTAGAAAGAGGCGTTCAACTTACTGTATACCGTCTGCAGGACAAGAGAAGCGTACAAATGTGCCCAAATTTGAGTTTCTGCGCTCTTCTCCGCCTTTCTATGCTGCTTTGAGCAGAGAGAACTTGCCAAACTAGTAGGACTGCAGAATCTCTTCCGTGATTTAGTTTTTTTTCTTCCCTCAAAACTTTTCCCCCTGACAAGTCAAAGGGCGTGTACCTGGAAGAGTGAAAGGGAGAAGTGGGAATGTGGAAGAGCACAGCAATGACTTCATTAATTTTAAGCAAAGGGAGTAAAAGTGTATCAAAACCCCTCCGCTTTGTGTTTATTGCAATTATCTTTGGCTCACGGTCCAGCTGTTTCACGTCAAATGTGATTTGCACAGTTTCACGCCAAGTATTCAGGCTTGTGTGGCTTGGAACAGATTCGTGTGCAGGGACGAGGAGACACAGGGCGGGTGGGATTACTTCATCTGCACAGGCTCGATCAATTCTGAAAAGACTTTACTAATTAAAGTACACACGTAGATACTTTAGGGCTAAAACCTTGGAATGATTTTGGATATCGACAGTGTCATATAATCTTTATTAGAGAGGATTCTTTGTGTGTGTGTCTTCTGTTGAGATTAGCACATCATGCTGTCATTCCACATATGTTGTGTTGAAATGTTAACGCAGCTTGTTTACACACACAAAGTCTCTTAAAAGAACAAAAAATGTTGAAACAATGCTTTCCAATTTCAAAACAGAAGCATTTTTTAAAATTTGGCCCTAACTTACCAACTTCACTGGCAGTTTTTCCAGTTTGAGGGTAAAAAAAAAAAAAAAAACTACTGTAAAGGCAATGTGAGTGGCACAAAAAGAAAAGTGCAGAAGAGGTGAATGAGCTTTGCAAAGCAAATATCAGGATCTCTTATTGAAGTTATTTTAATTTCCTCCAATACTTAAGTGTCACTACAGGTGCTCCTTTAGATGGATAACTGACATGACAGCATTCACTCTGGGAAAGGGACTTCCCTATTCTCTACACACACACACCCACACACACAAATAGGTCCTTGACTAGATGTTGCCATGCCCAGTTTGTCTCTCACTTTGTTGCTATTGACTCATTTGCCAATGATTACTCCTCCCACTGGCACCTTAATATGTGTTATTTGGATACAAAGGTCATATGTTCTTATCTGCAAAAAAGATTTGTGGTTTCAAAAAAACAAAAAAACAAAAAAAACAAACGATCAGATGCACCCCTCTCTTCTCTTCTCTCACAAATTAAGCAGACCCATAGACTATCAAACAGTTGGCAATGAGGCCAGCATCTAGAACACCTGAATTAGGACAAAGTGAACCATAATACCAAGAATTCATTTACCAGATAAACAAGCACAAAGCAATTAAAGTACAAGGTGCAACAACAATAAACTATGGGATGTATTTGAAGAATAGTTCATTACACAGTCTACTCAGGCCTCATTGCCAGACAGTGAAAACAAGGCTATACCTGTGCATTACCACTGCTTAATGCTTGGGTAGGCAGTATTGTACTGGTATTATGAGGCTTTATGGAACAGGATATGGTCTGGATGGTGCAGCTGTGCAAAACAGTAATGCATACGTGATTACAGGCTTAAATCATCAAGGCTGACTGGACTTAACATATTGTCAGTGAATGACAGGAGACAAAAGAGTAGGCAGGAGAGGGTTCAAGACAACAGAGCCTTTATTTCCAAATTCCCTGCATTTGACAAATGGTTAACTAAAGAGTTGCAAATGTGGCAGTGATGCAGAGATAAAAGAAATCAAATGCCCTTGAGGTTACAGTTGGACAGCAGAACTGAGTTGAGCGGTATTGTGCAATCTGCTTGAAGCTACAACTGACAGAAGAGCCATATCTCTACTGACTGAAACCTCCCTGCTTGCCCGCCAGTTTTCCAATCAGCTGCCAGAACTCACAGAAAGTCAGCTCCCCATCATTGTTTGAATCCAGCGAGTTCATCAGCTGGTCGATCTCTGCTGGATCGCTGGCATTCTGTAGGCATCACAAAGAAGAAGCCATGATCAAACTCATTCTGGTTTCTAGGCAGCAAGCCTTCCCTGCCATCTAATGGTTGAGTGTAGTACTAACCACAAATCTTCCACATGATAAAGTCCTTGTTATACTTACTTATATATTTGATGGACAAGGGTAGGTAATAAAACTCAAACCCTCTGACATATATATATATATATATATGTATAAGATTTTTGTACATTATGATGGGAAGTGTGCCACTATGCTCAATCAGATCCACGAAAATGTAAAACTAAAGGGAATACTTTTTCATTTTCAGTTGAAAATGGAAAGCAGTGCAGTGGTGTGAAAAAAACCAAATAAAAAAAAAACCTATAACTTAAGATTGTGAATCAAGCTCAGGAAATATCTGAATAAGAGATCACAGTGACATCTCAAGCAGACAAACGTCTGACATCCGATAAAGGTCCATAAAAAAACAACATTTTAATGTTGATATGGATAACAACAATTTCTGAAATGTACCTTGACAAGGTTAGGTAGCTGCGAGGCCACTAGGCTGCTGAACTCTTCTTTGCTCAGAGTGTTGGAGGATCCATCTTTCCCAGCATATGTCTTGAACTGAGAGATAAGAGTGCTAATGGCAGCTTCCATGATGGCTTTTCTGATGTTACCTAGTGAGGAAATAAAGAGAGGAATGGATGTCAAAGCTGCATCATTATAGTTAAAACTAAATGAAATACAGCACTATAATGGCAAAAGGAGGCTGTGGTCTCACCTGTTGTGTTGCAGCAGATATTAAGAACCTTGTCTCTCCACTCTGCCACTCATCTCTCTTAATATATCCTCTCATCTTCATTCACTGATGCAGACATCAGCGGAAAACAGTTATCTACCCTCTTCTCCCCCATCCAGCAGGCTGCACTTATCTCTGTATAATTTCCACTGTTCTGAGGAAACACATCACAGACACACGTTGCCATTTTGTCCTACAAAAGGCAAATTTGTCGTGATGATCAGATAAACCCATTTGAGCTTGTTCACAGAGCGAGGGGTTTAGAGATAGCATCTTTGTCAGGCCATTCTAACCAAGTGGCCGAATCAAGCATGACTAAGCAGTAATTAGTTTACACACAACAAGACTCAAATAATAAGGCATTCAGGAAAAAAACAAATCCTGTCTAATTTGCAAGTCTATCAAATTACGTGAATAAAATGCAGATGTGCGTGAAATACTTGCAGAAGGATTTTGGAGGATGAAGGGATTGGAAGTTTCTGATATTTGGATGATGTGCTGTGTCATCATTAAGTACAGTATGTCAGAATGTTTTGGCTGTCTGCTTGGTTGGTTTGAAGAATTTAAAGCATGACAAACTCTCAGCTTCGAAGTGACATACTGGTCTCAATAATTGCTTAGGTTCCTGTTCGTCAGCATTTGGGGTCAGGACCGATTGCCACACCGCCTGGTTCACTTATCAACATGATGCTACTGAGGTTGTGACTGTAAACACATTGGCTGCAGTTCATACTATTGCATCAGGACGTAACTATTTGGTGTTTAGTGTCATGGCTGTAATAATACATGCCTGTCATACCAACGCATCCATTTGTCTACAAACAGTGAGTCATACACCGCAAGTCACACATAACAGGAGGGCACTGTTAGAAATTTTTCAAGATAGTTCTGCTAGTTCAAGCCGTTTGGATATACTTAAGATGAATATAGACTCAAATTATAGTTTGTTTTTTTGTTTTTTTTAAGAAAATCAGCAATATTGATACCTTCAGTGGTGAAAACTTTATTGAATTTAACACTGATTTGCTACAAGAGGAAATAACTGATGTTGGGGAAATAATACTGCAAATTTATTTATACAATTACCATGGGATCAAATACAATCATTCCCTATACAGTTCTTAAACTACTAGAAAGAAGCAGAAGCTTTCTGTTATGCCAAGAAGACAGAACTGCTTAGAAACTATTGATTTAAATCCATAACAGAATTTGTTTGTTGAAATTAGGCTTTCTTCTGATCCCTTTGGTCTAAATATTTGAAGTTCCCCCCCCCCCCNCCCCCCCCCCCCAAAAAAAAAGTTCCTCTGTACATACAGCAGAGTTTTAAAAAATCTGTTCAAAACTATGACATTCATTCATTCATAGCAGTAAAACTGCATGTAAACGTGTTTTATTTTGCAGAAGCAAATGAGCTCAACACCTCTTTTTTCAGTCTACATTTATAATAACAAAGGCACATAAGCAGTAGGTGGCAAACAAAATTTCTGAAAACCACAATAATTACTAACCTTCATTTTCACATTCAACATACACTCTGTGGCTCTGCCTTATGAAAATAAGGAAAAAATTGCAGTGTAGTGACCGAATTAAAAAAAAAAAAAAAAAAAAATGAAGAAATGTGTCGAAGTAGTTTTCATCTATCGCTTTCAACTTCACATCCACCTAAAGGAGGAAAGCTTCATGGTCAAATAAAGAAGCAAAATACAAAGAAACCTGTAATTTTCCCTCTAAGAAGTACCGACCACTGAAGTGACACTTTATGGACTTAATGTTGTTCCTCTTTCACCTTTTGCCTTGATTACTCCACTTTAAAAGTTGAAAAACAAAATGTAGCAGCTTCTTTAATCTCTTCTTCTCTAGACCCGAGTTACCACCACTGAAAAAAATCTGTGCATGTCAATGTACATCAACTTGCTAACAAAATGAGAATACAAAGAAAAAAAAAGATCATTTAGGGGAATTAATCAATTAAACACTATTTGATTCAAGGGATTACGTACTTTAAAGGTGACTACCGTCTATAGCTAAAAATCTGAATGTTCTGGGGTAGTCAGCATTATATATCATTTGTTGGGTCTCCATGGTTACATTACAAAGCAGTATTACCAAAAACTAGTGGTCCAAACAACATGCTTTAAGTAAAAACTGAGATGTAATCCTGCTTGGCAAATGTGTGAGAAAAGTGCTAAAGTGGTTTAGCAGTCACCAGTTCGACTATGGCAATCCTTTTGTCCTAATGCTTTTTGAGCATCACTGAATTTGTCGAACTAGTTTCTGGCTTTTCCCCACATTTGCTGTCAACTGGCAGTTAAAGCAAGAAGACTGAAAGTCTGTGAAATCTAGAAACCAAACGCTTCGGGCTCTCAAACAGCACTATGTGTGTGTGTGTTTGCCCGAATCTAATAAAAAGCCGCTGACACAAAACTGGTCTAACCTGATCTGATTCTTATCACTGAAAGAACTGGGATCTGATCCTCCACTTACATCAAGCCTGAGGCACATGGCATCTGTGAAAATTTCTCAGCATTTTGTTTTAACCTGCTTGAAGTAGGAGCATGTTGTTTTCCCACATAGGACAGAAAGTTTAATAAACTAAATCATTTAACAGTCAAATGAATTTTCTTCCTTGCCTAACTTGTAGAGTGCTGTATGAATTGCAGAGTTATTTGCAGATACCATTTGACATTTGTTAGAAACCCTGTTTTTTTCTGTGAAATCTGAATATCATCAGTTTGAATTGACCTTATGAACTGTAACATGCACAGAGTATTGCGAAACTGCTGTTATATAGCAAAGGCAAATCCACACAACAAATTACTGAAGGGCTTCTGATTGGGAGGCATGATCGGACAGAAGAAGGTAACAGCAACTACGTCCAAAATGAAAAGTACAACTCTAGCTTATAATTAAAGACTCAGAGGGACACGTTTATGAGGCACAACCACTCTGTACCAGAAGCATTTTCCTACTACAAACACAACTCTGAGGAGAAGGTATGCAAGAAATGTGTTAACAAACCACCACTAGTGTAGTATCTTGGTGTTAAACTTTGCTCCTTTCCTCTCTTTGTCTTTTTTTTTTTTTATGCAGTAGCAGAAAACTTCCACAGGGCTTCCCGTTCAAACTCCTCCATCTCCTCCTCCAGGGAATCGTCACCCTTGTGCCCTTCATCCTCTAAAACGTCCACCATATCCTCCAGAATGTCTGCCATGTCCTCTGCAAAGTCGCTGAAAAGAACCCTGTCATGCTTGAACACGCCGTCCTCAAAGAACTCTGAAGTCAGCCTCCTGATCTTTTCCTTGTTGCCGGGTGGAGATCCTTCCAGCTTGCTCAGGTAGCCCTCCAGCAGCTCCTCAAACTCAGAGAGCTCTACCGGGTAGAGACCCTCCTTGCTGGCACAGTCCTCCACAGACCTGCAGCCCACCAGCTGGCGGATGTTGCGTCTGAGTTTCTCCTCCTGATCTCTCCAGAAGTCGTTGTGGTTGTACTGATGAGGCTGGCGAGGTTGCTGATGGTGCTGATGATGCTGCTGGTGCTGATGATGCTGCTTGTGGCTGTTGGAGTTCTTGGCAGGCCGACTGTGCCACGGTTTCTCCTTTCTCCTCTCCTCTCTGTCAGTCCTGCGCTCATCCTTCTTCCTCTCCCACTCATCCTGGTGTTTCCTCCACGCCTCTTTGTGAAAGTTTTCCTTATGAGACTTCCATTCCTTCTCCTTCTTCTCTTCTTTCTCCTTCCATCCTCCTTCTTTGCCATGCTTCCAGTCCTTCTCCCCTCTCCACTCCTTCTTCTCCTCTTTCTTCCAGTGGTTTCTTTCATTGTCTTTGCCTTTGCTCTCTTTCCATTTAGACTCCTGTGGCTTCTTCTTCCCCCATCTTTCCACCTGCTCAGAAAGCCTCTTCTGGATCTCCTCCAAGCTATCCCTTACATGTTTTCTCTCTCTTCCATCTCTTTTCATCCCTTCCAGTCTCTTCCTGCTCTCCTCCAAAAGAATCTTCTGCCTCTGGAGTTCTTCCTTCACCCTGCCTTCCTCCTTTGCGTCCTTCCTCCTCTCTTGCCCAGCTGAGTTTGGGATATTCCGGTCATTTTTGCCAGCAGGTGGAGTAGCAGGAGGCACGGGCATTTCCTGAGCAGCTGCAGAGGAAGCAGCATGTGAGTCATGTAACAGCAGAGGTAGTAAATTATATCAGAAAGGTCAAAAGACGAGCACTCTGAAGAATACATTTACAAAGCTCAGTACTCCTCTATTTCATTATCAATTCAATAAATATTCAATGAAAACAACATGGAGGGCACAGACTTTAGTCAATAATAAATGAATTGATTCAGTCCAATATTTGCTGCATGATACCTGTGAGCTGGCTGAGTTCGGTCACTCGGGCTCTCAGACTCTCTAACTCTTTCCTCAGGTCAGGAAGAGAAGACAACTCCTCCTTCAATTTTGCATTTTCTTTTTCCAGATCTTCTTTCCCTTTTTCATCACCACTCGCTGCCACTGCCTTAAGTGCCGAGTCTAATTCTTCTTTCTGAGACTGGAAAATAAAAAATGCAGACAACTGAAACATTCCTGTAGGCACTGCAGCCTAATTTAGCAGTCTGTATCTGACTCCCAAAAACATCAAGATCAACATGACTTGTATACTGACCTGTAATTGTGCCTCGAGCTTAGAGATTTGTTGGTTTTCTTGGGTCAGTTTATCCAGCAGCTCTTTCATATCCTGTGGATCACTACTAAACCACTCCTGAAATGACAAATTGTGGAAAATGAATAACACAAAACATTAGCAAAACAAAACTAATGTGTAATGTTGAGATAATGTAGCATCTACAAAACAGAACATTTTAAAAGAGGCAGTATTTGACAGCAAGCCTACTGTAAGATTATATAACAGTGACAGCGATGAGTAATGATACGGACAGACCTGGATTTGTTCTCCATCACTCAGGTCAGAGGAGTCAAAGTCACCTGTCAGGTATGAAAACAGAAGCCCATCTTTCACATACTGTAAGTATGACAGACACTTTCTAACACACAGCTACCAAGCCTTTTACCACAGCAAAAGATACGCTCCCTGTGGAATTAATCAATTCTTTTACTTGTTCAAGCATTAGATGTGCACCACGTAGAAATGCTTTGGATAGATGGAGGAAACAAACAATACGTTTTGCCTAACCAAACACTTTGCCTCTACTCAGGCACCTTCACTTTACTGCATCTTTCCAAACGTCGACAAAAAGCAGCATTCTATAATTCACAATGTGAGTCATGTGACTTCTTGTGTTGCCTTTCCATGAAGAGTCAGACTACAAAAGTGCTTGGTCAAACCGGTGTATTAGCCAGCTAGCGAAGAAGCTGTTTTATCTTTTGTACATGGACGGAGCAATTTTCCAGGTCAAAGAGGAAAGCTATTGACATAGTGCAGCTTAGTCAACAAGTTGTACTGAGCAGCGTGAATACATGTCATTTGTAACCACTTTGTAAAGTGTAAATTCAATGTTTTCTAAAAGTATGAACTTCAGATATTGCTATAAAAATCTCAAATATTAGGTTTTACTACTGCATAACTAAGCAAAAGCCATCACAGCAGAAGCAAACTAGACACTGTTCCGAGAGAACTCACCTGAGAGGAAGAGGGAACCTAAGAAGAGCAGGACCAGAGCACCCACAATGCACTTGTTCACGGAGAACCACTGTTTTTCCTCCTTCTTCTCTGCCATCTTAAACTCCACTTCCTCTTCTTCATCTTCCTCATCTGATGTTCTTGGTCTTTGTGCCTCAAAGGACGACACATTCCTCCTCCTCAGTCCATCATCATCATTGCCCAAGTCAAAACTCTGGGACGACGCAAAGGAAGCTAGAAATATGTGAAGAAGTAAAAGAAATTGAACATGAAAAAGAAGTTCCAGGATAGACAATAGTATCTTTTTTGCTTTTTTTTTTTTTTTTTTTTTTACATTTGTGTAAAAGTTAACGATTCTGACCCTAAATCTAAGCCATTTGTGTTCAATGACAGTTTTGAATCACTTCAACAAATCATCTTGATTTTTCTGGCTGCAAAAATGTCAGAACTCAACTTTCCCCAATAATCAAAACAGGCTTTAAGTAAAAAGCTCCAATAAGCACAGTCAACAAATCATCTTGAATGCAAGGACATAAAAATACAAGTCTTGTGAAAAAAAAAACAACAAAAAAAAGAAACAAGAAACAAGAAAAAGTCAGTGTTGCTCACAGAAGTAGACAACATATTGTCTTTAAATTATCTCAGCAGTAATTTATGGGGTTTTCTTATTTTCACAGTAGTATGTTTGCTTCCCTGTCAAACTAATAAATCACATCCCAGCTGCAAGTGTGCTACAGTTAAGAATCATGTTCACCAATTCTCCTGCAAAAAGATGTCATCTGTCAGAAAATATTTCCTCTGAATTTTCTACAAAAAAAAGAAGGATCACTGCAGTTCCATGTTTAAGCTGATCTTGCATACATCATTTTAAATATTAATATAGCTCCCTACCTTCTTCTTCTCTCTCAGCCTGGGTCACGTCCTCAAATGGCTTTGTTTCTTCATTTTCCACAGCTGCCTCCTCTTCTGCCGGAGCACCAGCCTCTGTTGCAGGACTATCATGGACAGGATGTTCTGTCACCGAGCTCTCTGAGACCAGGCTTTGAGTCTCAGAACTCTCTGAGATGGGGCTGATTTTGGCTTCAACATGAGAGGAAGCATCACTGGCAGTCAGGGTCTCCGTGATGATTTTAACCTCAGGTTCGGCAGAGAGGACAGGAGTATCCTCAGTAGCACTCTCGGGAATTGGGTTGACATCAGCAGACGTGTCAAGTGCTGATTCTGCAGAGACGGGACTCTCAGTCATGGAAAGAACAGGGCTGGGCTCCTCAGGCTCTGGCTCAGGCTCTGGCTCAGGCTCTGGCTCAGGCTCAGGCTCAGGCTCAGGCTCAGGCTCAGGCTCAGGCTCAGGCTCAACTGGCGGGAGTTCAGTGGGAGGAATATCAAGTGGAGCTCCCAAGCCCATGTTGGTGACAAAGGGTATGGCGCCTAGATGTTCATTGTCAGTGGGGGAGCTGGTTACAATGTCATGGATAATCGGAGGCTGACTCTCCAAGTCGAGGTCTGAAGGGATGAGAAGGTTAGGTGGAATAGGACTTATCTGGGCTGGACCAGAAGGAATCGGACCCTCGCTCGCCTCTGGAGAAGTCTCTTGACACACCTAAAAATAGAACCATGACAGGTAAAAGGAAATCCACCCGAGGCTACTTTTGACTAGGTTATTGGTGATATGCTTAAGAGGATTATTAAGCACATTAGCATGTACCAACCTGATGGCCTTCCTCAGAAAGGACAGTTTGTACTGGCATCTCACATGGCTTTATGTCCACCGAGGCCCCTGAAATAACATCCCCACAATGTCAAAACTAAAAATTTGTAGCCACAAAAACATTTTTAATGTGACATCTTCAATCATTCTACACATTAAATGTTGACTCTTATCGTAAAACAAGACAATTCTTTTAAATCAGGTGTCTTAAACCATGCTATTGACGGTTTTCAGTTCAGCAAAATAATACTGCATTCATTAGGCTTCCTGCGTGATTGAGGATGAGCTGGAGAGAGAAAGCAGCCGATGTAGTGTTTGGCTGGATTGAACATACTCTCAGCAGTTTGAGACACCTAGTTTAAACGCTGCTGCATGCTTGACTTTTCACCTGCCAACTCTTCAGAAAGACTGGGGACGTCACCCAGACTTTCAGTGCCGTCGTCCACTGGCCCCACATTCTCTACTGCAGCTTCCTGTGGAGTAAGAAGATCCACGGAACATTAACACTTTAAGTGCTCCTTTTAGGAACACTGACCTTGACATTTACATCACCCAATGAGCTGGCATGCATGTGCATTCACACCCACTTTCACAAGACTGAATATCGTCATATTTGTTGTTTATCGTCTATCACTATACTTATGTCAAGGTCTTTTAGTGTGAACTTTGCACATTGTGATGTATTGTTGGATTAATTAAAAACACAAAGAAATTACTAAGTCATATTCTCACATAACAAAATAATATTATAACATAATGATTTCTGACCTACTTGAGTATGCCAAGTGATAGACAAGTTTCACTTTGAGTTTTCTTAAGATAAGATAAGATAAGATAAGATAAACTTTATTAATCCCACACTGGGGAAATGTACTTGTTACAGCAGCTTTAGATTCAGTGTACTTCAGAGTACAGAATTCTTAAGCACTGCCATCCTTTGTTACAGTTAGTTATATGACTTGACATGTTGTTTCTCATATCTGATGTAATATTGTAATTCTGTGCATATGTTGGTAATCCAAAGAGAGTCTACTGCTTATTGTGATGTTTTTTCCCTGTATCTCACAGCTCCAGACATACAATGCTGGCACATAGATATCCAGATAAATACAGGACATAAGAACAAGATAAAATGGATAAAGAAAACAGACAGCAGGTGGTGAATGAATAAAATAAAACCACACATACTGCATTCATATCAGTAACTAGATGAGTCATATTATGATACTTTTCATCTTTGCACATTCATCAGCTTTTAAATCCTTTCATCAAACAAGGTTCAAAGGAAAAGATTTAAATTAAACCTGGATTCATGAGGAAGGAACATAATTATTATCCAAACATTATCCACCCATACCAGGCCTCAAGCTGGTTTTGCTGAGCTGGTTCTGCCTTACCTCGGGAGACAGGAGGGTCCAGCTGTTAGCTGAGGAGCCACTGCTACCTGTGCTGCTGCTGTTGTCAGACATCGCCCTCTTCAGGCTCAGTTTGGCACAGCAGGGGACAGATTCAACTTGCTAATGCTGTATCCTGCAGAGGACGACAGAAATAACATGTCTTGAACAGGCCTGGACACATGCAGTGTACGCCTAGTGGGAGTTAACAGCCTTATCCAGCTAGAATGAATCGCTTTTTCAACTGCTAACTGATTAATACTAATAATGTAGCTAGCTTAATAGCGATTAATAGCGAAATTCTGAATTCTGAACGTGCAAATAATCACACAACGACAAACTACAAAGCTAGAATATAAATTTTGTGGCAATTCACCGAATAGACGGTATGACGAGCACATTTGTCGTTGCCACAAGTTATATAACGGTGTGGTGGCATCCATAATGCGCTGCTGCGCAGTAAAACAAAGGCTTTCCGTCAGAAACAGGCACGTCCTCGCTGTATTCATCACTGGTGCTGTTTCCAGCCAACCATTCATTCAGACCAAACCATCCACTCAATCTGTGTGGCAGTTAAATTACCAAAAATGGGCAAACCACAAACACAAGCAGCCTATTGATCCAGATGTGAGCAAACGAATGCTTATACTCACTTGTCCTCAATACTGTATGCGCAAAGTTTGTATTTTACACCTCTAAGAACCAAAATTAAGGGGCTATGGTTGTTGTAGCAACCAATTTCAATGTCCACTCATGAAGGTAAACAAAGGATGGTAGCTGAATATTCCTACTCTTCCGCGTTCCCAGGCCTCCTTGTTAGCGAGCGTTTCACACACCAGTTCGACTCTCACAAATGAGATACAAAAAATGCAGTTTTATTTACCCCTCTTGCTTACAGCTCAGTCGCCGGCTGCTTTTTTTCCTTCAAAACGTTTTGTTTTTAGAACGCACAAACCTGTTCTCTTCCCGTGAACTTGGGAACTTTGGGAATTCCAATCTGCGTCACACGTCACCTCCAATCAGATTTCAGCAGAGGCAGCATTGTTTCCGCCCCCGAACGAAGGCTGAGCCAATCAGCTAAGAGTGTCGTGTCAGGAAAACGACGTGGATCCCAGCTTGATTGACGCTCGCAGGTGAAAGTGGCAGGTGATGGACATGATCCTTCCTCCTTTTTCAATAATACAACTTCATGAGTGAACCTAACCCTCAACATGCATGCACGTACACACAGGAGGGAGAGGCTACTGCTACCAGCCGTGCACTGACACGTCTGCACAGTTATATTTGTAAGCGGGACTTACCACAGTGGACAACCCCTCCACTCCAGTTGCTCAGCTGAGGACATTCATTTCATCATCTGCCTCCTTCTCTTCTATTATTAGTCTATTAAATCTGTTGTCTGTGATATGCAGCTTTAGTGTGACACCTCTGCATAACAGAAACGACTAACTTCATAAGAGTTTTTAGTACTATAGTCAGTATAGTTCCAGAGATATTATTTCACAGCTGGTTGATCATGAGCAGTGTCATGAAATTATTATTATTTTTAAATAGAATTATCTCCATATGACACCATTTTATACCTTTCTGGCAAAATGTCTGTGTAAAGTAAATGAAAAATTTACTTTGCACATTATGTAGCTAAATCTTCCACAGGATTATAGCAATATTTTCTTCAGTGCTCAATAATAAAATATATGAGATCAATCAATAAATGTTCATTCATAGATATCAATGTTTTAGAAGGCAATAGGCCTAACGTGTAAATCCAAAAACATTGAAGATTGTCAAAGACATTATTTATTCATTTATTGAGCTACTCTATTCATACACTACAGGCCAGAAGTCTCAAACTTCTGATCACCCCCAGATTAAAAAAAAAAAAAAAAAAAAAANTATGTAGCCACTATGGCTTAAGAAATTATTTTTAATGAAGGCATGCCCAGTCTGTATTAGTGCACTGACACTCCAGTTGTGTTCCAACTCCCTTGCCCAAACTCCCTTGCTTATGTGTTTTAACATTCTATTCAATAGCCTGCTGTCTGCCTTCTCCCAGATCATTTTGTGAACTTGCTACAGTCTGGTCATGGGGTGGCCTCAAACTTCTGGTCTGTAGGGTATATTCATTTACAGGGGTCTATGCCTTGATTTAATTTTATACAAAGAATCTGGACAATCTTTAGGCTGAACTTGTTTTGTACCCTTGTAACACATTACCCACGTTACCTTACCATTACCCAGCTCAGTTTACCATCCTCTCTATTTGAGGAACAGTTTACCAACCGTTCTTACCAACAGTAAGAAATATCATAGAAATGAAAAAACATAAACCCATATCTGAAGAGAGTGTAATATTTATTTACTCATACATATCACCAAGTGAATGTCTTGCTGTAGCTGCTCTAGTGGCATCATGTAAACCACTGGTAATGTGTTTGAGCTTTGAGCTGAACTGCAAATAAACGAAATGATAATACCATAAAAGGAGAATATAGGTCACTGGTTACATAGTACAACATGAAAAGCGTATCATGTTTGGATTGTATTCCAGCACTGATTGTATTCTCTCTTCCTGACCAATCAAGAGACAGCATTGCGTTTACGACAATTTCCGGCGACAAACAGATTGGCCAATGGGACGAGAGCTTCTCAGATTGAATGGCCAATAGAAGGAGGCGAGGGCATTTTAAACAGTCAAAAGAGGGCTTGCTTCCTGTAGAGAGGGAAACAAAGAGGGAGCGAAGACCATACCATCGCAGGACGCGAAAAACTAAAACAATATACTTTTTTCATCAGGACATCTTTTCAGGTATATAAGATAAAATTACAACAAATTGTCTGCTGTCGCATAAGAATCGAAAAAAAGGTTTGGTGTTTATATAACGCAAATAATCAGGGATAACGCCAATTCCACAGCTAACTTAAGCTAAGTTAGCCTTTTAGCCACATCCGCTTTTCGATTAGAACTTTTTCGAAACTTTCTTTTGCACTTTTCACACAGATCTTTGGCTAATCTGCATTCATGGTAATTCAACTAACTTTAAACGTTTCCAACAGGGTTCCGTCATGTCTCACAAACAGATCTACTACTCTGATAAATATGACGATGACAAATACGAGTACAGGTGGGTACCCAGCTCAGTTTACCAAGTATTGCTCTTGTTTATCCAGACATACTTAAAAGGACTCCCTGTTAACCTGTCATAGTTAACTTAACGTGCATTCCTCTGTTGTCCTGATAACATTATACCTTGGTGTATTTCTAACTTGGTGCGTTTTCCCCCGACATGAATGGCGCCTTCCATTTCTACAGACACGTAATGCTGCCTAAGGATATTGCAAAACGTGTGCCCAAAACCCATTTGATGTCAGAGACGGAGTGGAGGAACTTGGGGGTCCAGCAGAGCCAGGGATGGGTGCACTACATGATCCACCAGCCAGGTAATGGCTCTAAAGTTAGGACTAGTTATTAAGTGTGGTGTTAAAAACTTGATCTTGAAATGCATTTTTGCTAATGTATATGCAGACATCCAAGTTTCGTTAAACTTATGAAATTACAAAAATACAAAATAGATGTAATTGCATTTTTCAAGGGATGTGAAAGTGCCTGAGTTATAGGCGCAGTTGTTAGGTACAAGTGAAATTATAGCTACTTAAATAATGTAGACAATCTCAAGAGTCACACAAACAAATCCTCATGGCTGAAGTTGCTGCAGTGACAGATGATTGGCATTATTGCTTATTCACAACTCATTTGGAATGATATGCTTGCTGTTCAGCTCAGCAAAATGGCAACATTGCTTCCAAAATGGCATTTTACACCAAACCTGGCTGAATTGTGCAATGTGCATATGAATATTCTTGTGGTTATGGTTTGGAATTTTCATCTTGGGAAATCCCAGCCAAGTGACACTTCTCCATGCAGCACTAACTCGCTATTTCATGAACCATTGCATTATGGACATTTCTAAACTAGTCATAAGCATGACTAAATAGAGAACATAGAAGGATGAGTATTGCTGTCTTTTTTTTTTTTTTTTTTTTTTTTACAGCTTGCCTTTGTAACAATTTTGCCATTATGGTTTAGATTGGCTCACAGTTGATGTCCTTTATCAGTGTCTGCTTTATATAGTCTATCTCCTTTATGTTGCCATGGGGCAGTGGTGGCCTAAAGGTTAGAGAAGCGAACTTGTGACCGAAGGGTTGCCGTTTCAATCCCCGGACTGGCAGGAAAAATCTGGGTTGGGGAGGTGAATGAGCAGCGCCTGCCCCTCCTTAATTATCACCACTGAGGTGCCCTTGAGCAAGGCACCTAACCCCCAAATGCTCCAGTGGAGCTGCTCAGTCGTCAGTAGAGAAGTCTATGGTTGTACTGGGCAGCTTCCAGGTGTGAGTGTGGGTGTGTGAGCAGGGTGTTCCTGTAAAAGAGCATTAATGCTCAGTGAAACTTACCCTGAATAAATAAAGGTAAAAAAAAAATACGAGTGGCCAACCCATCATGATTGTTTTTCAGCCAGAAGATAAAAGACAGCCATTTCAGGGAGAAAACACTGCTGCTGGGTTGCTTAGTGTTTTCATGGGTACAGTTGCACCTTTGGAAGAAGTGGCACAAATTGGTGGTTAAAGTTGGTGGACACGAGCATATGGGCAACGCATCTTAAAACTAGCTACACCCTCCATTTAAAAATGGTCAAATGGGAGTTAGGTTTCGGGTTTCCCCACAGGCAGTCAAAAGTATCACTGTTTTTTAAAAAAAAAAAAAAACCTTGTTGCTGCTGCTTATCATGTATTCATACAACTGCCACCTTTGTTTTTCCTTTTCCCTCACATACATATTACTAACTTGAGGTTTCCCCCCCTTTCTCCAGAGCCACATATTTTGCTGTTCCGACGCCCCCTGCCAAACACAACTTCATCTTAAAGGAGGTTCTCTGGGTCCTGGAAAGATCAGTCCTGCTGACATGTGCCACAGATCAACTCTTCAAGTGAGGATCATGTGTTCATAGATTACCAGACTCTTTGTGTGGTAGCTGACATGCACTGATCATTGTGGACCTGGAGGAGGACTAAAACAATGAACAGTGGTTGTGGTAATGGAGTATGTGTTGAAGGGAAAAAAAAAAAAATCATCACACTTCTCTTGGGAAAAGACATCACATGTGTTAAGTGTGACATGCCATCTGCCAGAAATATTCAAATCATCTTACACTGTTTTCTACTTAAAATATCTATCGTTTTGCTGAGTCTGATTGAATATTCCAGCTTTTTAGAACAATTATGGGATTAAGATGTGGAGAGAGAAGCTTGATCAGGTATTTGAGTAACTCCAGCAGTGTATTCTGTGTCAGGATCAGGTCAGAACATATACACCACGTGGATTAGTTGGATCCTAAATTTAGATTTGACTTGGAAATATTAAACTGTGGTTTTAAGTGTAACATGTTGCTGCTCAGTTTAAATGACACTGTAAATTGACATTTAACAATTTATCATGTGCATGAAAATCCACATCTATAACAAGCCCACTTAGAACCTGCATTTTTGACAAAAGCCTTTGCCATTAAGCGTGTTTTAGAATAGGTTTAGCTTATTTGAAAACGCTCAAGAGCTTTTTGATGAGATGATCTGATTGTACCAGTGAGCTGCTCAGTATTTATAAATGTTGTGCCCTTTCTGAAATAAATGTAAAAACTTTTAAATCCTGAGTAGTGTGGATTTGTGTTTTGGCAGCATTTGATGCTTGTAACTACTATACAGTGTAATTAACATTAAAAATACAGACCGGTGGGTGACTGTTAAGCCAGTTTTATGGAATATCCATGGTGTTTAAAAAAAACTGCATTGTTTTAAGATGAAAATCTAACTATTGGTTTAATAAATAGAAATATTAGTACAGGCTGCTTAACATCCATTCCTATTCACTTTCCTTGTCATTTAACAGCTGTCGGCATTGAGGCTAAAGTGTTCCCATGAAAACGACTGAATCAGGTTAGTTTCACATGTGGTGCTGGTACACTTTGGAAGTACTGAAACTGACCAAACTCAAATGGGGGTAGAATGAAATGATATAAAGTAGTGTAACATAACATATCTACAAAAGAATTGTGTAGGAAGTAATGCCCTATTTTAGCATATATTGCAGCTGCATCTAAAAAATAATTTCTTCTCGTTTTCCTTTTTTCCATATAATGTATACACATTTAACAACCAGTGCTAGCAAATTTACCAAACATGTATTTTTTGTCCAAAACTCCATTATTGTCTGAAAATGGGTACTAGACAAAAATGTCCACCTACCACCACATCAGATTTTTTTAATAATGCAGCCTTCACCTCATGCTAAAATTCATTTCATGCCCCGATGAAGACCATGTGTCTGAAATGTCGGACAACTAAGGTCATTTTCCACTCAGTCAAAATGTGTCTTGCCAGTTTTTCCTTTGAAATTTTTGCCACTTCCCAAGTCTTAGTTAAGTTCTACATCTTTTCATTGCCAAACCACCTTCATCTGCTTGATTTTCCAGCAAGGAAGTGGTAACACTTAAAAACTTTGCTTTATATCCTGCCCCAACATCCTGTTTCAGCAGCTAATGCATCACATTAAGGAAGCAAAATGCCATTTCATTATTTAGTACTGCATTAACTACTAAGAACAGATTCATAAACTGGATAGAATAACACACACCTGACAAAACAGTTTTAACTGCCATGTGCCTACATAAACCACGTCATCTTCTTATATTTCAGTAGGCTACCAAAAACTTTATCATGGATGTCCATCCTTGTAATGAAACCTGATTCTTAACATTACCTTCATTCTTTTGGTTGCTACAGGATCAGAAGTACCGAATTAAAGGACCATACCATCCATTTATCATGTTTCAGCCTAATATATTCAATTTTCATACACGTAACGTTATTGACAATCATTTCCCAAAGCATACTACTGNAATATATTCAATTTTCATACACGTAACGTTATTGACAATCATTTCCCAAAGCATACTACTGGAATGGTGAATTATTATTTTTTTCCCTACCTTTCAGACAACAATTGGTTTCATTTCATTCTGGTATGCTATTAAAATTAACTTGTTGATACTTGAACCGGGGAATATAGTCCCAAAAGAATACCTGCTTTTATCAAAAAATGTTAACGACCGTGACTTCATAAGGCTGCGTAACTATTAGCAGGTGAAACTTCAATTTTTAAGGTGGGTGTATCATATCGCTTGAATATTTGATTTTGAAAGATTAAAAAATTTTGCAAATATCAGGAAAGCTGAAATACGGTTTTATCCTTTGGGAAATGATTGTCAGTAACCTTATGTGTANAAAATATCAGGAAAGCTGAAATACGGTTTTATCCTTTGGGAAATGATTGTCAGTAACCTTATGTGTAGGAAAATTGAATATATTAGTCTCAAAATGCATGGGTGGTATGGTCCTTTAAAGGTACTTTGTATGGTTATTAAAGCTGCAAAATTTTCAGGGGAAGAGAAATAACTAGATTTTTTTTTTGTTTTGTTTTGTTTTTTTGTTTTTTGTTTTAGCTCTTTCATACTCTGCTAGTTTCCTGAAATCCCTTTTCTACATTATGAGATGATTTTAAAAAAAAAAACCAAAAAAAAAAAAAAAAAAAAAAACTGGCTGTAGATTCAAACATAGTGAAGGGAATGAGATGATATTCATAGCATTTAATGTCGGTCTCTTTTCAAAATTAGCCTAAATTCAGCATATACGATTTCATATCTGAAATAATTGAAATCTCTAATATAATGTCCAGACAGAAACTGTCATTTTACACCTTAAATTCCCAGTTATAAGAAGAAACATGTCATGTGCTCCATGTTTTTAGCTAGGTAAGACCTACGTAGTTAGCGCTGCTCAGTAATAACACCATTCATATAAAATAAAATTTTTGAAAAACATGAATTATCCAGATTTAGTGTAATTCCAAATATTTGAAAATTATACAGAGTTTTCCGTCGTTACTTTCCTGAACTTCCTCGGAAAACAGTATGGTTTCATTTAAACTAACAGCAGTGTGATAATAGATTATGTGTCAGGCATTAAAGTTGCTGTAAAATTGCAATGCACAAGATAATCATGTTTTGAGGCTCATCACCTTTCCTGTCATAGTGAGGTGTGCTGAGCTGAGCTGGGATATACAGTAGGTGTGACCTTATGAAACACACAGGGATGTACGCCAGGAAGCACGCTTTGTGAATGCGTGATACACACAGTTGGTGTTCATCCAGCATCTCAGGAGTGTTGCATCTGTTGTCTGGCGCTGTGACTGGACTCTTGTTCTCCTTATTAGCTGCTTGTAACGTTGCCAGTTTGAACAATTCCACTTTCTGTTGCATTTGTGATGTGAGGCTCATCTCAATGTCTCTGTGGACATAATTGACAAAACGCTGAGTGGATGAGATGCCGTGCTGTATAATAAACATTAAAGAGGTGACAAGCATAGCATTTGCAATACATTAAATACAAAAAAAAAAGTATGCACTGCATGTCTGACTTTTGGGTTATTACTGTGCATTGTTTAAGTAAACAGCCAATGAGGAAAATCTACAGTGGTACCAGATTATACAGAGATATGTTGGTTTGGTTTTGGATTTTGCTCTTCATTTATTAAATTTGGTGTTAGGAATAATAATAATAATAATAATAATAATAATAAGTTTTATTTTAACCTTGAAAATGATCTGAGAACTTTCTTGAGCTGCAATGATGGCTTTGCAGACAGGTGCTGAGAAAGACATGGCAGACATGGGAGAAAAAAAAAGCGTTAAAAAATGATATCAATGAAAGAAGTTAGAAGCTTTACAGCACTAATAGATATTGGAGTATATTTAAACAAAGCAGCATATATTACATTTAGCTTTTAGGGTTTTTAACTAACATTCATATTGTAAAATTGTATTGTAAAAATAATAAGCGAATAATAAGTTTTTTAAATTTTCTATTTAACCTTTATTTTTGCAAGGGAATGCTCTTTTGCAGGAACGCCCTGCTCACACACACACACACAGCTGGAAGCTGCCCAGTACAACCACAGACTACTCTACAGGCCACTGAGCAGCTTCACTGGAGCATTTGGGGGTTAGGTACCTTGCTCAAGGGCACCTCAGTGGTGATAATGAGGGAGGGGCAGGTGCTGCTCATTCACCTCTCCAACCCTGATTTCTCCTGCCAGGTCAGGGATTGAACCAGCGACCCTTTGGTCACAAGCTCGCTTTAGTTATACAACATAGTTAAGTATGTTGCTCCAGGAAGCCTCCACAGCAGCAGCAATGCCATGGTATATGGATGCTGTGGAGATTCAGCCTGCGGTGCTGCAAGTGAAACACAGTGGATGAATATTTTCATGACATTTTAGGTTGGAGGTCTTTCAGAAAAGCAAGGTGATACTGTACTAAATAAAATTCTTCAGGGGTAGGAGGCTGGGAGCGTTTTGTCACATAGTGTTCGGAGGCCCAAAATTCCCCTGGACTAAATTTGTGTCCTTTTTAGTTATGCGACGGTCACTGTAACCACTAGGATGATGAAAACTGTACTTTTTACCTTTCTGGAGATGCTTTCCACCTTTCCTTGATTTTGTTACTTTTTAAAACATTTTCCCTTTATTGCAGATAGAATTGTGGAGAAAGACAGGAAATATGACAGGGAAAGAGACATGTAACAAGGTTCCCTGTTGGTATCAAACCAGAGGCTGTGAGATCACCAATAGCATAAATATCTATGACAAGAAAAGTCATCCAGGTCATAAAAAAAAAAAAAAAAAANAAAAAAAAAAAAAAAAAAAACACTCACAAGTATTATCCTGATAAAAATGCAATTTCCTACAACAAACAGATCACACAGCTGTCTCTCTGCTGTCACACGCCACTTCTTGTATGTTTTATACTTTGGACTGTAGAGGGCAGTACAGTTCAGCTCGGAAAAAGGAAAGGTTTGACATTGAGCATAAAATTTAAAAAATACTTTTACTCAGGGTTAAGTTTGTGCTTACACTGAATCTTGTGTGTCGATCACACCTGTGAAACATTGTAGTTTTTCTTTGATTCTTAAATGTGATTTTGTTCTGAAATAACCTAAGCAAATCTGTCCAGATGCACATAAAGTAACAGTGGATCTGCAAGTTTGCTGTGGTGGCAGTTAGACACTGTGGGTAGTAACTGCACAACGATGAAAGACACCGTTAATGGAGGAAAGAAAATGTTTTTGGAATCACAGAGAGATTTCTGACAATTGCTGGAAAATGCTGCAGAGGTAATCACTGAGCTGTGATGGTCAGCAATTTCAGACCCCTGCAGAGATCTGGAGATGTGTGGTGGGCAGAATGAGAGTTTTGACGCCTTAAGGTGGAAAAAAAAAAGCTTGAGCATCTGCCAAAGATGTGCATGAATCATGCTGAAATAGGTTTCGGTTGGAATATTAAAGGTAAATGATAACCCAAATCTCTAACTGCTTTAACAGAACAGCTTGGTGCAGCAAAATCGTTCAGATAATTTATGAAGGCGATGACAATTTTTTGAAAATCTGCCAGTCAGCCATGTTCACTTATAATTATTACAATTATTATCCTGATATTTGAAGAAGAGTTTTAATGCTCCATGGTATAGTATTCAATATTACATCAAAATATTGGCTATTAGTAACTTGCATTCAAAAACTTCAGCCATTTGGTTGTTTTGATTAAAGTAGCTTCATGTGAAATAATGTATAATATCTGATACGAAGATTTCTCCTTTAATTCGTAAAAGTAAAATCGCTGAAAACAGTAATTATTATGTGGTTGGTGTGATTCTCTAAGTGTATTGGGAGTCCTCCTTGTGTTTTAATTTGATAAAGAAGTGAACTTCCCAAAGAGCTCTGAAGTGTGATTAACTTTAGTAAGGTATATGAATAATTTATCATCAAATAAAAAGCAGCGAGAGGAAAGTGTGATGGAAGCAAACAGGGTGTGAAGATGTGAAGATTTGCTCAGTAGTGAAGCAAAAAAAGGGGGAAAATTTTACACAGAAAAAGGAGGTGAGACAAAAAGAAAGGGCAAAAGGTACATCTTCACTGGAGCAGGTATGGAGAGATGTGAATGGACGAGAAACTCAAAAAGGGGGAGTCAGAGAGAAAAAAGACAGAGCGAAGAGAGAAAGAAGGTCAGGTAGGGAGATGGAAAGTGCTGGAGCGAGAAGGGGTATTTATGTCTGGGTGTTGTCGGCACAGCAGGATGCCTTCTAAAAGGAAGCCAAGTTTGATAGAGAGAGTAGAGAAGAGAACTGATGGTTTTAAAGAGGGCTGATGGAATAAAGAACCTGAAGATTTCTCCATTAGAATGTCCAGACAATCATATTCCAAAAATGAATTTTAGAACAGCACGAAATAATTTATAAGACTAATCTATCAAAGTATACACAAAAATGGCAATTCATTCTAAGGTTAATATCCTGTGAAACAACAAACTGTCTGTGATAAATTAGTCTTTGAATAATACATTTCATAAAATTTATAATTTAGTTAATATAATTTACCAATTTGCTTCAGACTGATATGGAAATATGAAATGATCACACATCCTCAGGCACATGGTATGAGACCTTGGGGCCAGAAGGGCAATTCTGGTATAAATGAGGGTCATATATTAAATTAAAGCTGATAGTGTGATGAGTCCAGAGGTTAAGACACACTGCCGAGCACAGACAAGACAAACAAAAAAAAAAAAAAAAAAAAAGAAAAGAAAGAAAGAAAAAACATTTTAATACTATATCTCATAAAACATAACATTTGTTTTTACAAAAAGAGAGAAAATACTCACCTGAAACATTAAGTTTGCTATAAGGTTTTCATGTATTGTGAAAGTGATAGTAACAATAATGATAATAGTAATAACACTGATAATAATATTCTGAATAATTTATACTTTGGTTTATGGGTTAACAAATAGATCAGGGAGTTTTTCCCCACTGGAAAACCACCCAAACAGGTTCTAGTGTTGAACATAGATAGATATACATTATCAGGGCTTTTGCTTTTGTCTCATACTAACACAACTCACTATTACAAAAAATTCACCTATACAGCATCTTTGCACAATAAATGTACTCATAATAAAATCAGCATTTAAGTCATGCAAACTTTTTTATTTGATCACAATTTTACATTAATCATAGAATCAGTCTAGTGTGTAGCATATCTAGTTTTACAGAAGATTATGACTGCATGAGAACATAAATTCAAACGAGAACATAAATTAACTTCCAAGGAGGAAGGTTTAATGTCACATTAATGTTGCTGAACCATGGCAGTAACCTAAAATGGAGTGACAGAAATAACCAAATAGCAGCAACACTCATCACAATTTTGAATTTTGAAATTTTGGACAGTCAAGGTTTACCTGGATGTTACATGTAAAAATATACATTTATTTCAAGGTTTTAAAATGCCATGTCAAAATGGATCCAAAAGTCTGCATCAATTTACACATCTGCTTCCCTCCAGATGTGTAAAGATAGTGGTTCTCAAAATTTTTGAACCACCACCTCTGAGCAAACCAAACCATTCACGTAGCTTTCAACCAACAAACCACCAACTCTTCAAACAAAAAAAAAAAAAAACNAAAAAAAAAAAAAAAAAAAAAAAAAAAACAAATCACAGGAAAACCTCATGTATACATGGCTTCCCTTCACACCGTTAACTGGCTGTGACAAAGTGTCAACAACACATGTACAGGAAAATGGATTTCATCATTTACAAATCACACATCCAAAAAGTTACCAGCCCAGTTTCCAACAAAAAAACTAATTTGTTATTAAAAGAAAACGTAAAAATAATTTCTTAATTTTACACATTTTATTTGTGACTAATTTTGGGGGCAGTGCCTTTCCTCTCCTGCTGACAAAGATGTGCAGCATTTCCCACCTAATTTTATTCTTGGCAGGATGTGTGAGAGCCTCTATGATAATGGACAAATTGATCTGACAAAAGACCTGTTTCATCACCTCAATCTATTGGTCTGACTGAGGCCTGAAATCTTCTATCTTGTAAATATCCTGCATACTAATCATTATCTTGTCCTTGACTTCACAGATCATTCTGTATAAAGTGTAGTCAGTACCACACCCCCAAATGAGTTCATGCTTTTAAGTGCAGCTAAAACCTACGTTAAGAGGTTAGAGCCTGAGTTGGTGCGCCTCCACCAATCACTCCCGTTGATAAAAAAGGTCCCTAATGGAGTCAGCTGGTCAAGCATTGATCTTCTCTGAGGAACAACTCTGGCATCCCTGGTGATAGCGATTTGAGATGTTGGGACCCGAGCACCTTGCAGTTTAGCTGTATTGATCTCACCTGCAGAATCTGCCCATTGGACTTGACAGTATGTTTGTGTACCCGTTGTTCTATGAGTCAAGCTATTGAAAAGGACATTGAAAAGCAGTGAGACGTCTTTCATGAGCTGTCCAGTTGGGATTGCAAGTGGCACATAGAGTCCTATAGCAGAGAAATCAGTAATGTTTGTCGATATGAGCAGCAGGGGTCAAGCTGTCTGTCCTTATTATACTGTACTATAAACACCCCACACAACATTTCAAGGTCTGTTAGTTATCTCCCCATCACTCTCCTGAGGAAGCTTAAAGGCTGACAGAAATATTATCTGACCATACTTTTGCATTATGTCCTGAAACACTTTCAAAGGGAATGAGGCTCAAATTGAAATCAACCTTAAACACTGTGACATTGGCTCATGTATTTTAAACACCTTCGTGCGAGATAGGTTATAAATCAATTTTAGGTCCTAAGTACTTTATCTTGATTTTCAACCTTGGCAGATCCTTCAGGGGTCTTTTAAACATTAGTATATTTCTTGTACTGGTGAGTGGCGGTCGAAGCGTCTCACTGCTCTGTTTATGTAGAACAAGGCAACTCAATCTGGACTGATTCAGTGACTCACTCGTATAAATGAGGCATATTAAACTGCTGTTGATGTGAGGGTGGGAGAAAATGGACCGCATGCGATTGGGTGTATGCATGGTGTATTGATCTGGATGGTGGGAAGCTCAGGACTTCCACATGGCCTTGATGTGTGAGATGCCGTCTGGACCTGGAGACTTCACTATTGATCAGTATGTCGAGTCTTAAGTAGCTTCTCCATTCAGGCCCCTTGACGGCAACACACTTCCAAAATGACAGTAATCAATGGAAATGGTTAAATGACCCCACACAACTCAAACGTTATGAATTGCCTTGGCACTCTGGATTTATCTTTGTGGATTATAGAGCACTGTCTGACTTATTGACCACTTGTGCAGCTACTTATCCCGCCCTAGAATAGACATTGTGTCAAACTAATGCTGAGTGTTTATGAATTATACTCACTGTCAGTGAATTTGATTACTTTTTTTTTATTTATTAGTGCAAAAACCCCCATTTGCATGTTAGATTGGCACTATATGAGCCATTTTCCCCGTTTCGCTCATCACTGCTTATAATCCAAACACATTGGAGTGCGATGGTTGTCAAATGGTAGCGGGTAATCAGACACAGACAAACATGAATAATGCATCACAATATGTCTGGCTATCATTGTGTTGATTATTGCCAGAACAAACCACAGCAGTGTCGTTGAAATGAAAAGACATTCAGCACAGCACTAGTCCTGCAGCCGTCAGGACAATACACACAGTCAGGCTCTGTCCGACATACAGTTTGAATATACTTCAGCACAATACCAGAAAGTCATCTAAAGTAAGACTGACAATTGCCACTTTCTCTCCAATGTATTGTAAGCTCAAGAGGAGAGCAGGAAGACAAGTATTTCATATCACACATCAGCACAATGCCCAAGTGGTGGAGACACATACAGACTATTGCGATAACTATAGTCACACAGAAAGCTTTGCATGTAACAAAGCAGAACACAGCAGTCAAACCGTCATCTAACACAAGCTCGCAAATAGCAGTTATGAACAAAGAGCTCAAGTGATTAAGCAGGAGAGAAAATGTCAGAATATTCAGAGTGAAAATGTGAAACATGACAAACAGAACAAGCAAAATCACCTCTATCTGGAAACAAAGACAAAATGGCAGAGGTGGAAAAGGTGTACAAAATGGAAGGAAAAATCAGTAAGTGGAGATTATTACAATGTAAGAGCAGTGGGTTGGAAGAGGACTTTTTACATCAGGGAGGGTGAAAGAAAGTGAAACGCATGAAAGACATATTGTAAAAATGACAGCATCATTTAGTGTAAGTAAAAGCTGGTCTGCTGTAGGAAGGCTGATTTATTCAATTGTTAACCATTAGGCAGCAAAATGTGCACATGCCATTGTCCAATGCCTTATTATTGGAGTCATATCTAGGAATTAAAAGTGAATTTAACTCCATAAATAAGAATATGCATGATAAAGAGGCATGAACATCCACAGCATGTATATAAAAACTGTAATCTTTTCTGACAAGAGTCTGACATTTCAGTGCTTCTATTGAGTCTGCGCTTCAATTTTACATGATGACAACCCCTCTCCATTTTTATCTGAGTCTTAATGCTTTTAGCCCCGCTTTCTGAATTAGCTGTCAGCTACAGTGGGTCTCCTTCTCAATGATTCTTTGGAGCCCAAATGACTGAATTAGGCTCTACCTTTAAAGATAATTGCTTAATTGGGGTCTTTTCAAATGCTGTCGGTAGCCGAGGATCTGAGAAAGGCTCTGATAACACTGTAATTACGTGGCTGCAGCAGATATATGCGTTCCTTGCCAAGCTGAGAAGAAGAGCTGACAGCCTGTGCTCGCTTGCTGTGTCCACTCTCTTCATGGACTTTGAAATATAGCTGAAATTGCAGGGCCTCTGTGTGTGTGTGTGTGTGTGTGTGTGTGTGTGTGTGTGTGTGTGTTTATATCAGGGCCAATAAGTGTATGACTGAGATATCAGAGAATGTTTGAATCCAACCATGCTCTGGGTATGTCTGGCAAAACTCTTCACCTCCCCTCTCAATTCCGTTGAACCACCACTGTCTTCTCTTTGAAAGGTGGATGAAGACTATTATACGGTACATCTTCTTCCCTCTAGTACAACTCTTGGATACAAAGTGTCAGATGAAGTCTATTCGTGTAAGATTTTTTAGGGAGGAACATCGCATACATGTGGCGGCTTTCACCTGAGCCTTTTTCCAAAGGCTTGGCTGTCAATACAGCTTTGTCTGCAGCCAGCATGAGGAATGTGCTGTGATACGAGGGAGTGGAGGGGTGGGGGTAAATACAGTTGTGGTCTGAGGTGAATAACAGTAGGGTGTCAGGGAAAGAAGTGGGAGTGAGATGGGATGGTAGGAGGGAGGATAAGAGGCATCAGGGAGGTGTGGGGAGGACTGGAGAACGGAAGGGGGGAAGATTAGTTTTGCTCCAGTAACGACAGATCATAAAAACATGAAGGGGAGGAAAGAGAGAAGGGGGAGGAGGATTAGTGCCACTTCAGGAATGACAAAACATGGGGGAGAGGGAGAAATAGGAGTGGGATGGGAGACGGGAGGAATCCTGGGAGTTTAGTTAGGATTAGTTTTGCTTCAGGGACTGGGGATTGAAAGTGGGAAAAGGAGTTGGGTGATCTGGGTGCGTCATGAAAACAAAACCTCTTATCAATCAGTTGTTGACAAAGGGAAACCCAGAGCAATCTCTTTCTCTCTCTCCCCACACTCATAGTCATCAGATGTGTATTTCTGCTGGTCAACTGACAGAAAACTTTTATAAATGAAGATGCAGTGGTAAATAAAAGTGGAACTAGCTGCAGTCAGTGATTGTTTTCATGGGTCCCTGCACTTATTTTATTAAGATTTCTGTCATCCCCCCAAAAACGTGTGGCTGAATATGGACTGTCACAGCAACCTCAATTTTCTATTGTAATTTCTATTTTTTTTTTTTCCTAGAGGAAGTCCATTCCAAGAACTCATAAATGATTCTGTCCATCAGTCCAAAACAAAAGCTAGTGTTTAGCACATGAATTAAAATGAGCAGCTACATCTGTGTCTTTTTCTGTTGGCAGGAATCTGTTGTTACTCCTACTTTGTCTTGGGAATGAATGATTTGCTTGTGAGATCTTTTTTTTTTTTTTTTTTNTTTTTTTTTTTTTTTTTTTTGAGGCCTTCGGGGGAGGCTTTAACATAGAAATTGTTTCCAACTGGGTGTTCTTTCCTGTGATTAAGGGTATGAAAACGACACAGTAACAAAACATTTGTACTACTTGAAGTTTTCTTCAAACTTGCATAAATATAAGGGAATAAAGAAGCAGGGAACAAGAATGATTGCTAACTAGCTCACTATTATAACAAGAGTTGGCACAGCAACCACAAAAAGAACAAGTTGCCATGTTTTATGAGAATAAACAGCACGACTGGAACATTTCTTTGACGAATCAGTTTTCTCAGATGAAACTGCTCATTATATAACAATATGAAAAACGCAGATGTCTTATGTTTCTATATGCTGCCACTTAAATGTAGTGCAAAGTGACTGACACTTGGCCAAGTAAGGTGAATATTTCTCTGAAGATGTATACATTTTCGTCATGCTGTGCTCTGACAGGAAGAGGTAAAGGGAGAAAGGGAAGACAGACAGAAAGCAGGAGTTCTGGGTAACTATGACTGCCCCATTAACAAAGCTGGTTGTCATTGTCAGCGGGCTCAGCTGTGGACGCTGGGCAGCAGAAATGGTGAAGGAACATCGTTAACTAGTAGCAGCACTGTCAGATCTGGACATTCTCCTAAAGCATACACGGCTGAGGTCACAGGGCGCATGCTTAACACCAGCAGAAGAGAATAACAAGTCCAGCACTTTGTACAGATTGACTCTGAAGAATGTCCCAATGTGAATATCAAACCTCTACCGTGACAAATAGACAAAGAGGGGATGAAGAGCCGGACAACAGTTGTGAAAAGATGATGGAAAGAGGTTGTGAGGAGGAAGGGAGGGTGTGTGTGNGTGTGAGAGAGAGAGAGAGAGAGAGAGAGAGAGAGAGAGAGAGAGAGAACAGGAAGGTTTGTGTTTAATTAGCGGCCCTGGAGAGCGTCTTGGGTGAGCCAAGGAGGAACATGGGATGTTCTCTAATTGGCCCTGCTCTGTGGAGAGGGAGAGGTATAGAGGGAAGGAGGTAAAGATGGATGCAAGAGGGAGGAGAAGAAGAAGAAGAGGAATGGGCTGAACTCTAGATTGATAGATAGATATATAGATAGATAGCTTATTATAATACATAAATACTAATTTAAAAAATCCATTGCTTTGTAAAAACTGATTGACTCACATATTGACATTTGATGTTAATGCGTGTGTGCGCTCTGACTGCAGAGGGTCAAGGAGAAACCTGGTTGCCATGACACGCAACAAAGAGGAGAAGAGAGAAAGCTCAGAGGATATGAATAAGGGAGCAGGAGAGATGGATGAGGGGAGAGGGGAGAGGCAGGAGAGAGACAGAGATGGATGGAGAGAAGAGTCTGGCTGTACAGGGGCAGAGCTACAGAGAGAGACAATTCACAAATGCATGGAGGAGATTGGGGAGCAGCTTTGGAAAAATGACAAGTGAAGAAGTTGAGGAAGAAGGGAAAGGAGGGATAATGAACACAGGAGGAGAGAAAGATGTGTGTGAAATGAACATACAGAAACCAAAAGGGAGAGGAGGAGAAAAAAGGGAAGTTTATCAGACAGCATAACAGGAGGAAAGGAGGAGATTTGGCTTGAGAAATGCTAAAATGGAGGGAATGAGGTATTGAGACAGTAACTGAGACATAGCTAAAGAGAAACAGGCTGATCTACAGGGAGAATGTCCAGAGAAATCAGGCCAGCTCAGCACGTTCTACTTCATCCACCCCATTTAAGGTAGTGGCATTATTCTAACCATAGCACCAATCAATACTTGACAGCATATTGGTGATCAATCAAAGTGCCAGGACAAAATTGATCATGCTCAGTCAAATGTGACATAAACAAGGCCTTGCAATCAATATGATGTTAGTGTATTCAGTCCAAGACAAACACCCTGTATCTCAATTAACTCCTCATTTCACCACTGTACACTTTGATAAAGAAAATAATTTATGGACACAGTAGGAGGTTATTTCATCAAAGCCTGATGGGCCAAAAAGATTACATAGTAAAATGTTAACTTTTTATTCCACTGGGGCTCAACATCATTCAAACATTTTTATACCAACATACAATTAATACCAATACTTCTGTAAAAGTCCAATTAAAAAGAAAATTACGAGAGATGTATACATTCATTTACCTATTTTTCATTTATATATTTACCTTGATGCTAATGAGATTGACTACTTACAGTATATATCGAAATTACGTCTGTATCAAATAAATGCATTTTTTTCTGAGTATTGATGCATTTTGATCGGTATTGTTTCTCGATAGCTTGCACCAATTATGACACAGTAGAATTTATGAACCGTTATTTTTGCAGGAAGAATATATATTGACATTTTCTGTATATGTAGCTTTTCTTGTAATGTGCAGAAAGTAAATTTCCATAAACAAGGCTAAAAGATTGCATAATAGAGATGCCAGAAATTTTGGTGAGCATCACAGCGAGGAGATAATCAGAACAAGACGAAGAGCTGGGGAGTTGACTTGTGTTTTTTCAAGTTAATAACGCAGCACACCACAGCAAAACAATCCGACAGTGAAAAGCCACGAGAGGTGCCTTAATTATAAGTAGAAGCTAATTATGCTAGATTGGAGTTATGCTTGCTGCACCAATGTCACCATATAATGAGACAGAATGGAGCGAGGGTCACGATGAGGTGCAATGGGAGGCAACAGACCACACATCTCGATGCTGGGGTCACACCAGACCCAGACACAGATTTAAAATCTTCATTAAAGCTCTGATAATTGTGCAGCCTACTGGATGTTAATGAACCTTAAAGATCGATACCACAATGCAGGGCCGGTCTAATAGAGAAAAGAATGACGGTGATACATGGTTATAACCAAGCTGCTTCACATTACGGATGACCCCTGCTGACCCTGTGTACCTGCTACACCTGCAATTAAACGATAATGCCTTGGAGAGAAAGTGAGAGAGGTCCGCCGCTCAAAGCACAGATGCTTCTAACACAGCTAAATGATACTCTGTCTGACCTCAGGTATAGCTAGCCATGGTGCATTGGGAGCATTCAGAGCTGTAATGCACCATTATGATATCAAACTGCCGATAGCTCCCCTTCCNCCCCCCCCATCACAAACCCCTCAGTTCCTCCTTCCATCCTGTTCAATACACAGACATCGAATAGGAGAGAGTTAACGTGATTTCCAGGCGTTGAAAACCCCGAGGAGAAAGCAGAATGGCTAAATTGACCAGATTACTGAGACTAATTGGTCCATTCCTGAAGAAGCGGCTCATTAAGGTTTGTGAGGAGATAACGAAGCACGATAGAAAACCGGGTTACTATGCAGGAGAAATGGGTGAATATCGCACACACACACACACACACACACACACACACACACACACACACTCCCGCGCATTTCCATACTGTACATTCACACAGACTCATGTGCTTGCAGATGCACGCAAGCCTGCACACACACACACACACACACACACCCACACCCACACTCACACTCACAGAGAAGGNCAAGCCTGCACACACACACACACACACACACACCCACACCCACACTCACACTCACAGAGAAGGTCACTCCTGTGTGTTTAATTAGACAAAGATAAACTACCTGCTATCAGCTGATTAAGATGTTTGAATTGGTGCTTACAGTCTGTCAGTGAGAAGCACGCAAATCTTTTTCTCAAATTAATTTGTGGTTCGGTCTATCAGTTTATTATCATCTTCACTCTCCATCTTTACCCTTTTGGGTTTTTTGGCATGATGACTCCTATAATTGTTGTTGTTATTATTATTTTCTTTGTAATGTCTTACTTCTCTATAAAGCATCTTTGAGTGTCTAGAAAAGCACTCTACAAATGAAATGTATTATTATTATTAAAGTGAATCTGCTAATATCACAATGGAAAAATACTCCATATAAGTACAACATCCTCCATTCAAAATTCTACTTAAGTAAAAGTAATTAAGTATTAGCAGTAAATTGTCAAGTATGAAAAATAATGTGAAGAGTGTCAGTGTTAAAATATTGATGATGAATTAACCTCATCAATAATGAAAATACAGAGATTTGCACCCTGCCGTGTGAACAACCTTGTACGTCCAGTTCTGGAGAGTTTGAGATGATCGAAAAAGTCTGGAATTAAATAATAAAAAATCAGCAAAATTGGGGATAGGATGTTCTCATGCTTTCAGGCAAACTGAAGGATTACTTGTTTCTCTACAGTAGAATAAATTCTCAGATTCTTTTCTTTGCTTTTCTCTTCCATTTAGCTGAAAAAAAAACAAAAACCCACTGAGATACAAGGATTTTACCTGACAACAACAATCTGTTATGAGTTTATCTCATGGTGAATTTAAAGTTGAGTAGAAGCTAAAAGTACACGTAACTTAAATTATACTTTAGTACAGAATTGGACTAAATATATTTAGTTATGTTCCACCTCTGGTGTCTATTTGGAACCTATTAATGGGATTTTTGTAAAGTAAAGAGTATTGTATCCTAGGTAACATAAAGACAAATACATATTTAGATGTTTACGGGGGCAAAGGAGCTAAAGGTGGGACAAGAGGGAAAGGAATGACGGCCTCCACTGCTCATCACTCCTTCACTTCACAGCTATCCCTCCATCACAGAGTGAGAGAGGGGAACGGACAGCATTGCCTGGAGCTAGCAGAGCAGTAAAGCGAACGAGAGAGAGAGAGAGAGAGAGAGAGAGAGGGGGGGAGAGAGCGAAACATAGTGGGTGGGGGTAGAGGAAGACTGAGCCAGGTGTGGAGGGAAATACAGAAAGACAGAGCAAGAGATCATGAGAGTGACACAAATGCTACCCTGAGAAGTTATACTCTCCCCTGGTTATCCTCCATCACCCTCCCCATGTTTTCTCCATCCTGGCGACTCCCTTCATGGCCCTTTGGCTCGGTGACCTCTGTCGTATGCCATTTTTCAACGCAACCTTGTCACTCTCCTCCCAGCTCGCACGCAGCCCATACTGGAAGGTCGAGTGGCGTCAGCGGAGCTTGAACCTCACACCATTGTTGTAAGACAGAGCAGATCCTGTGACGGAATAAATGTGACAGTTCAGCTGCTGACCTTTGGTCCCAAGACGCCAGACAGAAACCGGCAGCCACGGCAGCAGCACCCATGCACACATGGATACTCCATGCACACACACACGCACACAGACAGATGTATCACTGTCTTAAACTTCGTGTAAAACCTTGCATTAGACTATATTTAAGCTATAGATGGATTAAGGTAAGGTATGAGGTATAACATTGTGCATAAATGTGCACGTGATGTGTTTTTCTATGGTCCAAAATTAAAATAATAACGTGCCTCTACAAAAAGCGCTATAATATTAACTTAGATTTACTTGAGAATGTAGGCCACAGACATATACAGTATTGTACATAGATCAATGGCATTACATCCTGCTTTCTCAAGAGTGTAAAAAAAAAAAAAAAAANAAAAAAAAAAAAAAAAAAAGGTGACAATCGAGGAAACTGAATTTTATACGTATGTTGTTGTGATGACAGAAACATACGATGGTACGAAACCATTAACTGAATCCTGCTGTGCTCGATCAGCCTCTCCTTTTTACTATCAGTCATTTTTCTGATTGTTACTGCCACTACGCAGTTGATGTGACAAAAAGTTGACATTACTGCCCCTATGATTTTTGTAGGCCTTAAATTCTACAAGCAATGCTTCAAACAAATGCAGAATCTATGTCAGCTATCTTGCATATTTGCAGTTAACATCGGACGCTCGCAGCAATAGAAAGCTCGTATCTTAACCATTGCTGTTCAACTACTGCAGTATTTGTTTTTGAAAATGTCATTGTGTTCAAACAGATTTCATACACTGACTTATGATGTCTCAATTCTAGCTGAAGTGAATATATGGAAATTTCCAGAATTGAAGGTAAAAGGGTTTTTTGTTGCAGTGGTGTTGTGCAATTTAAGGCTATAGTGGTCCATGAGACCACTTTTTCCCCCCTCTGACACTCATTGCTTCTTTTTCCATCAATTCACACTCTTCCCCTCACTCCCTTGCTATCTCTCCCTCTATTTTGTTACCTTATACCATTTCACCTTCATTGCCTCCATCTTTTTAAAGACTCCACCTCTGAGTCCAATTCTCTGGGATATCTCATAATCTGGCTCTTTACCTCTCTTTTCAGTGACACACACCATTTACCGCACTTTCTTTTCTCCGCTGTCTATCTCCTGATCCCCCTCTCTTCTTCACTCCTCTGCCGTTTTTTCCTCTTGTGTGAAAAACAGCCTGCGTCCATCCCTTTGCTTTTCTTATTTTGCTTACTTCCTTCCTCACGGGGGCCCAATCACTCACACTCTTCTCTCGTCCCCTCTCTGCATCCCTCCACCCCTCCTGCTCTCTTGCAGTGTTTATTTAAGCATTTTCACGGTCACTGCACCCTGTTCTGACTGGATAGAGTATTGTCCTCCCTCCCTCTCTCCAACACTCATGAACACACTGCTTCTACCTCTGTTTTACACTCTCTCTCTCTCTCTCTCTCTCTCTCTCTCTCNTTTTTTTTTTTTTTTTTACTTTATCTCTCTTTTCTTTCACTCTTTCTACGGGTGGTGTCTGCTGCCTTAAACATTCAAAGTTGCTTTAAAGCCTTCTCAGTCCCCCTCTATCACTGGAGCTTTTTAGATCTGAGAGAAGCAGCAGAAAACTGGGCCAAATAGAACTGGCAAAGGTAGAAGAAAATATATCTTTGAGCTTAGACAGTCTTAGAGACATGTAATTGTTGAATAAAAGGAAGATCTTCCCAGGCAGCTCTTAATTATCAAAAGAGATGGATGCCCTCAATGGGCAATTTAATAACCTGGAGAGGGCAGAAACTGTTAGATGTAGCTAATATTTGAAAAGAACAGCGTTAAGACATTAAATCCCGTTCATCTGAAGTTCTATATTCATTTTTCTTCTGTTAATAATAGCTGCAAGGATATCTGAGTGCTTCAGTAGAATTGCCTCTTTCATCAGTTTAATTCTGAAATGTGTTTGTAATGAAATTACATATATCTTTTCTCACACACCAGTTCAAAGAAATAATAATTAAGAGAATGCACCTTGAAAACATCTTGGTTAGGAAACCAGTCACTTTTGTTAGTAAGTTAAGTGTGCGATTGACTGATATGCAGATTACCAATATAGAGTGCCATCATGTGATTTTATATCATCTGCTGTATTATGCATAAGCACTTTCAGCCATAGAAACCACGGCTGCCATGGTGACAGAGGTCAGGTGTTTTCTGTGAATGTGGTTTCTTTTTTTAAATTAAATTAAATTATTTACAAATGGCACATGGCACATTTGTTAAAGATTGGACTTATCTCAATATTGCATATTTTTGATTGACTATTTTTGACTGTTTTTAGGTCTATATGAGATGTATTATGTACAATGATTCAGTTTTTCATTGCCAGAATTATATTCTTACCAGTTTGGAGAAGGCAATATTTTGTCCATCATAATAAGAAATGTGTGGATACAAATGCTAATAACATAACCAGAGAAATTTATATTTTGATAATCTGCATGGGTGATGACTGTAGTATTTCTAAAATCCTGGCTACAACATTGATATTAATATTCAGGTTGCAGGATTAATCAACCAAAAGCGTCACCTGCACTTGTTGGAATGACAAATCTTGCTCAAGGACACTTCAGCAGAGTTATTTGGTTCATCAACACTTACTTTGTTATATTGCTGCCCAATATTGCTGCCCATCTGTGTTTCAGGACTTTTGCTTCAGAAATGCTGCAGACACTGTTCAACTATTCAACCGTATCACTGTGATCACATTTGTTATTATAATTAATTACTGCTACTATGAATGCAATTAGCCCCCCCCCNCCCCCCAACACCCTACTACACATATACATACACACGCACACACACCTCCATCCCCCACATCATTCACATCCCCATTGACAGTTAGAGCTCTTTGTAGTTCTATACAGTCGATTGTATTCTGCGTAACTCTCGTGCTCAACACTAGTTTCCAACCGTGCGAGTCTGGGGAACTGTGCCATCCATGACAGTAATGTATTCTGGCCCTTCCTGCAGGCCTCCATGGACCTGGCTCCCTTCCTCTTCTTTTACTCCAGGGAACTCCTTGATGTTGTGGGAGCCGAGGCCTGTTGACTACCTCACCACCCATCTCTTTATTTTGTGTTTCCTCCCCTGTTGATTCCTATCTTCTTACCTTTATTATGGGTTAATGTCTTCTCTTCTAGACCCAGCAAACATGATCGGAGAAACTAAGAAAGACACAATGAGACAAAAGGGAGGGAGGATATACGTAGAACAATCTATAGTCTGATAAAGGTAATAAACTTATCTGGAGGAGAATAAAGTCAGTATCGGCGAGCATATTTTCATGTACACTGTGCTCTGGGTTTTGTCTGAAAGGTGATTAAGGCAAAAACGCAGAGTAAGATGGATATATGGATGGAATTATTAGGATTATGTCTTTTACCAGATATACATGATTTGTTGTTTAATCAGATTACAAGGGGAAGTATGCCAGAGAAGGAAATGCATGTGCAGAATGCTTACGCCGGTTGTAAAGTGATGGATCGTAAGTCAACTTACAATTGCATAATGTAGGTCTGTTACTTGGAGTACACCATCGTTGCTTCATTCAGATTTTTATCTGATTATTGTATTAAAGGACCATACCGGCCATTTTGCATGTTTGAGCTTAATATATTCATTTTCATACATGTTATATTATTGACAACTATTTCCCAAAGGATAAAACCATATTTCAGCTTTCCTGATTACTTTACAAAATCTCTTAGTCTTTCAAAATCAAATATTCAAGCGATGCACCCACCTTAAAAATTGATGTTTCGCCTGCTAATAGTTACACAGCCTTATGAAGTCATGGTTGTTTAAATTTTTCAATAAATGCAGGTCTTCTTTTGGGACTATATTCCCCAGTGGAGACATATATTCACTCCATGCTTTTTATTGCACTTAAACACTAAAATTACGTAACTTTGAATAAAAACCTGAATACACGTCTTGTTTGCGATGATGGATTACCTATCCCAAGTATCAACAAGTTGATTTTAATAGCTTACCAGAATGAACTGAAATTAATGGTAGTCTCTGGAAGGTAGAAAAAAAATGTTTTAATTCACCGTTCCAGTAGTATGCTTTGGGAAATGATTGTCAGTAATGTTATNAGAAAAAAAATGTTTTAATTCACCGTTCCAGTAGTATGCTTTGGGAAATGATTGTCAGTAATGTTATGTGCATGAAAATTTAATATATTAGGCTCAAACATGCAAAATGGCCATTATGGTCCTTTAACATGACATTTGAAAAAAAAAATTATTAACATGCATGTAAACGTATAATGAGTGTTGGATTTCACACAACCTCATTGATAAATTCACACCTCTGATTGTCTGAGTAATTAGGTGAGGACTCGTACAACAATCGTTGCTGTGGAAACAGAATTTAATCATGGCTAAGGGAGCTGTTTACCTGCACATGCTGCTCATTTCACTCTGATCTGTTAAACTGAGACTCACTCATTAGTAAATACTGTTGGCTGTCAATTCCACACATTGACAGTATGAATGTACATTTACAGTAGATGCACAGGAGGGTAAAACAAAACAGAAAACTTACATTCAAACACAGCAGAATCCCTAAATCAAATCGAAACATCTATTTCATCTTTTCATCAGCCAGCCATGATGTTGGCCATGTGTGCTGTGACACACTTGGCAGCCATTGCCAACATTTAGTACTACGAACATGCACGAAAAGAGAATGGTGGCATTTCTAGGTGCTGGCTGTGGTGTGCCAGTATCCAGATGGCCTGTGTGGATCTATGTAAAACAATGAATAGATGTTTGCATGGAAGAAGAGGCATCAGGAGAGTAATGGCTGTGTCTTTTTCTCTTTATTTTCTTCATGTCTCTGTTTGTACTCTCTTGCTATCTGCTGTGTCCCTGTTTGTCCTCTAAACTGAGTTATTACATTGACACGCAGATAAGTAACTGCACCTCCAAGGTACAAATATGCATCATGCGCACATTTACACACCTACACAACCCTACACACACACACCCACACAGATACACAGACAGAGATTGGGCGTGCACACACACATACTGTACATTAATAAACTCATGACATGCACACATACACATACTACGGGAAAAGTTTGCTCGGCTCTTGATATCCTGGGTAAATCTATTTGGCCGAAGTTAAATTTGGCAGAACAGTTTTTCCACAGCGATTATCACCAAAACTAATGAGTTCATCGTTCCTCTCCTCCTCTCCCCTCCTTCTTGCTCCTTTGCTCATATTGCACACATTCCTCCTCTTTATTCCTCCCTATCTCTGCTGGTCTTTCTCAATCTCTCTGTCTTTCCCCTCTCTTTCTCCTTCTGTTTTGCCCCTCTTGGCCATTCTCCCTTTACCTGCACAGATGGTTTCAGTGACTCCTCTGAGTCTTAATTATTCCGTCAATTACTGTGGGAAATGTGCAATTAAAGTGGACAGTTATTCAGTGCAATGTGGCTCCATATTTATTAGGGTTATGCCTGATTTCTGGGGCTCAGGAGTTTTTGGTGCTCCATGCCATATTTTCCATCGCCTCTGGGTATCTATGAAAGACATCTTGGGGGAATTAGCACATTTTATTTCCTTAATCTTTTTCTCTGTAGGGATTCCTACTAATGGATGAAATGGCATTGAGAGCATATGGCCTATAAACAATTACATGACACGATTCTGTACGTCATATATCTTTCTGCCTTGATACAACCCTGTTTAATTTTAAAATATCACACATTCAGATTTTCATTTCATCCTAATGACATTGATCTGTTTATCTGATATATTTCTCTGAGAGGGAAATTGTCCACCAAACACTTATGTGCTGTGTTAATCCCTCTGAGTACTATATTAATCCAACCTCTGGTCCATGGCTCTCCCTCTGCTCTTTATTATGAGGCCCTAATCCTGACAACGACACTCCACACACAGGGCAGCATAGAGATGTCCAAACAAGACACATGCTTATTCACCAGAAGCCTAGAGCAAACACTGTGGCTGCTAGGGGTGGATGATGCTGACAGCTAGAGTAGTGTGTGTTACAGAGAGTGAGAGTGATAAGAATGATGTACACCTGTACATGGGAATGACAAGCTGTAGAGCAATCCAGATTAGTATCCGCTGTAATGACAGCCACTGAGATACAGGGAGAGAGAAGATGTGAAGAGGATGCTTGGCTGACTGGAAGAAAGATGAAGAGGCAGAGGCAAGTGTTGTGTAAAGAGAAACAACCCAGAAGAGGAAGCTGAAGAGAACCAGCAAAATAAAGGAGGGAGAGAAGTGGAAGGAAGGAGAAGAGAGAGAAGGAATACAAGTGAAAGATTAATAGGAAGGAGGCGGAGATGGAGGATGGTGGTGGAGAGGAGTGAAGAGCCCGTGGCGGCACTCTTAGTCATCCTAACCAATGGGAACCTGGATGCTGAGAGGGCCTGTTCACAGCAGGCAGCTGCCAGCACATCATTTGAACCTCTTTCTTCCTCTTGTTTTTTTTTTTTCCATCAGCTTTCATGCTCTCCTTTTTGCTTTTGCTTAGATTCTCACTTTTTACGAATCGTTTATTTTGGTATTGGTTTGTCAGCAGCTTAAAAACAAGGTGCTATCTTGTAAATGAGATCCCCGATCTTAGTGGGAGTAACTTGGATAAAATAAGGTTAAACAAAATCTAACAAAAAAAAAAAAAAAAAAANAAAAAAAAAAAAAAAAAAAAATCTCTCATCTCCTATTCATTACTGAAAAGATGTGAAAGCAGCCGAGAATAACACAGCGTGATTTGTGAATATATTTTCTCTATCATGAAGAAATATCAAGTTTAAATCCTTTTCAAGATAATGTTAAGGGCCATTAAGTTGTATTAATCTGCATAATGTGACAGACATTTTCTCAAGCAATTATTTCGTACCATCAATCAGTCTCATCATGCTGATGGACAGGGTCAGCAGTGTGACGGTTCACAATGGGGTCAAATGTTAACCCCCACACTATCACTCCTCTGAGTTCACTGAAGTACAGAGGAGGAAAAAAAATGCACCGTACACTGATAATTCAGTTAATGAGAAACAAGAAGAACAACAGGGAACCTTATCAGCCGTGTGATGTAATGTTTACCGGCTTTTTAATTAATTATGAAAATTAGCCAAAGCAGTAGGCACACTGAGAAGTGAAATCAGATCTTTATGCTTATCACAGTCACACAGCACTCACAGTGTGCTGTTTGAATGACATCTCAAAACACACAGCTCTTCACGCTGTCCCTCACATTCCCACACACACACACACACACACACACACGAATGTACCCAAGCACGCACGCAGACACGTCTGAATGCATCCACAGATTGATTTAAGGTATGCAAACACAATGCCATTCTAAAACAAAATGCCGTTGGTTGGATTTATTGTTTTCAAGGTCTGAATAAAACTAGATTTCGCCCATTGATCCTTGAATGATGACATAATATTCCTCATTATATTCATCTGTCAAAGCGGTCTGCAAATATTATCACCTGATCTATATTTGTAAGCACTGATCTGGAAAAACAAAAAGGTGAAGCCAAATATCCACAGCATAACTCAAACAAGCAAATACTTCATGACATTTCAGTGGTATTAGTTTATATGGACAAAACATTCTTTGTGAAATATCTCAGATCTGCAATCAGTTGCCTTGGCATTTAAGGAAAGGAAAAAAAAAATCTGTCTGTTGAGAATATGTGGGCTGTAAGTGACATTGTTGTTTCAGTATTTTTTTTTTAATAACCATGCAGAGCTGCATAATCAGCCAGTGCTGGAAATTCTTCTCTGTTACATCTTGATTATTCATAACACAAAGTTGATCCCTGCAGGATGGCAATGGGCAACAATTAGAATTCAATATTCCACCTTGGAAGACAACTTGCTCTGGTCCCATCATTCTCCAGATGGATTTACGGAAAAGGATATTTTTGGAAAAGAGGCGAAAGCTGCTCTGCCAAGTTTCCTTCTTCTCCCATCGGATGTGCTTGTGCGGAATAGAAGAAGAAGTAGTGGACATGAACAAGAGTTTGGATCAAAGGAGACAACAGGTGCCCACAGGGGAGAGGAAGGATTAGCTGGATTAGACCAAATACACCAGTGATAAGACTGGCAGCTGGGCCTCTGTACAGGGGCCAGATGAACAGGGCCCAGTATTGTGCTCAGAACTGGATTCAGCAGAGAGACTTGCATCTATTTGTTTATTGCTGACAGTGGTGGAAGACGAACTCAAATCCTTTACTTAAGCCCTGTATTCAAAATTCTAAACTAAAGACATAAAATAGCCATAGGATTTACTGTAGCATCAAAAGTGAAAGTATACCCAATGTAGTTTCTGTTGGAGTGGATCAATGATTAAAAAAAAATAAATAAATAAAAAAATCCCCAAAAGTGGACATACAAGTTTTTTACAGTGTGGAGAAAACTTTATATATCTAATTTTGGAGAGTGGAGTTCGGAGTGAAATAAGGAAAGTTTTTTTTTTTTTTTTTNTTTTTTTTTTTTTTTTAACAAAAAATTAAAAAAAAAAAAACCCTAATTAGATGTATGCTATCTCAACTTTTAGGGATTGCTTATGTTTTTTAAAGTTGGTTACATTACACATTCCTGATTGAGATTGAGTAAATTCACTGAACTCTTCTTAGAAATAGTATTTTAGTAAATATTCTTTGTCATTTTCCAGCATAAAGACAAGATTTATCTGCCAGTTGTTGTGAATTTACATTCGGTCTTCAAGTCAGTCTTTCATATCTTCCTCTTTGAATGATTTCCTTTTTTCTTTATGGCATCTTGCTGATAAAGTGTCATGAATTAGCTTTATATAATCTGATTCTCAAGCAGTGTTCCAGCTACTGAGTAGAGCTATTTATCACATAATTATTATAATTTTATGCACAAATAAATAACGAATGAATAAATAAAGTACATGGCCTTGACACAAGCCAGTTATTAGTTATTTTGATTGGCCTTGTGAGAGCACATTAACGATACACTGTCATCATATTTAGGTTCATTGCACCACACACTCCGCAGTTTCTCTACCACATTAAATTTCCCATGTTTTATTCTCGTCTCTCTGCATAATGTATGCTTCTTTTTTGGCATTTACAATGCAGATGACTGTTATTTTGTTGCAGGTACGATCCCCAAAAGTCCTATGACAGCACTGTTCTACTTAAGTACTATCTATAGGCATGTTGTTTGATACCATCTTGGCATTCATTTCTCTGCATGTTGCCTCAAGGGTTCCTTATGGAATACATTTATTGTACTGTATCTATCACAGAAATTGCTGAACAGAAAGTGAGGGGCAGGGTGGCAGGGATGGTGGTGNAAGAGGAAGTGAGCAAGGAGGAAAAAGAGAGCAAGAGGGGGGGCGTAATTAAACAAGTACACGATTGAGCCAAAGTGAGGAAGAGAGATTTGGAGGGGCATTTCATATCATTAGCATGCTGGTGTCACATTACAGCACCACAGTTTGTAAAGTGGCAAGCTAACTCTCACCTGAGGCCGTATGCTGCTGCCATCGCTCACAAGGACAGCCATGCAGTGAGACTAACACCGCTGTGCCTACTGTTACTCTGGACCTATGTTTTTGTGTGTTCGTCTCTGCCTTGGTTATTGTTTATGTGCGCATGTGTTGTGCACTTGTCGGTCCCTGTGTGGGGGTGTGTGTGTGTGAATGAATGTACTGTAGGGCCAGAGCTACAAAGGAGCAGCTCCGGTAAGCCGGCCTCAGCTGGTCTGTAGGAGCAGAAGAGCGGCTCCACGGCCTGTGATTAATTCTCCAGTCTGTGTGGTGTCCTAGGAGTCAAACATGAACTGTTATTTATCTGCTCCTTAGTTGTGTCCCTGGGAGGGCTCCCCCTTGGTCTCTGCTGACACTAAGGCTGCATAAGACCAGTCTTATTGTTGTTTGCTGCTGTCTTATCTGTAGTCTTGTCAGGAAAGACAGAGGGAGCAGAGGAGAGGAGGAGGTGCAGGGATGAGCAGAGCTTTACCAGGATTGTCTTTTTGAGGACAGATTGAAAGTAAAGGAACAGTGCCTCCCTCAGCTCAAATACTCCAAGTTAATTGAAATTGTCATAAATCTGAGTGCAGATTAAAATTTTGCTCTTGGCATCTCATGGGCTATTTGATGTAACAGTATATCACACATGTAATATGCTGCTTTATGCATGTCCACGGTGACATATAGAGATTTCATACAGAGTACTGAGATTTACATGGAGGGGTTGGTGTTTAGACTGATCATGCATACACTCCCACCCATTCCTTTATGGTTTTACATGATCGCTCTCTTGACTGTTGTGTATGTATATGCATGTGTGTGAAAAGGAAAGAATGATTGAGCCACAAGGGAGGAATAAAAAAAAAAAAAANAAAAAAAAAAAAAAAGACGTCGGAGAATAGCTGTTTGTTACAGTACATTAGAAAACATTGTGGCTCTCGCAGCAGATTCTCAATGATGAAAGAACAACAGTAGCAAAGGACACACACTCTCTCTCTCTCTCTCTCTCACACACACACACACACACACGCACACACACACTGTCTAATCACAACGTGCAATCACACAGCTAAGGTGTAATTGTACATGGTAGGAAAGTGGTGCAGCTCTGTGTAGTATGTGGAGCACGTACAGATACAGGAAAAATGACCTCTATGTTCTGTGTTCAGTCTCACCCTTTTTGTCTTTTCTCTGCCAGCATTATCACCTACCTACTGTAGTAAAGGTGGGCTGTAACTGCTTGTGATTTTACACAGCGAGGCTTCAGCACCCAGGAAGCTGTTTCACAGTGAAAGCGAGGGATGAAATCACTCCCCCAGCAGGGTAAAACTACAGTCCAATCACACAGTACAGTCCAAGGGAAGATGACTTGTTTTCCCCTCATGCATGAAGAAAAACAAAGTGAGCATCCATCCGTTCCCCGAAAATCTACAAGTCAAAGATTTTCCTGAGTTTTCTTTCCAAACAACCTATTTTTAAGGATATTTTATTTTAATGCTCAACCTTTCCCAGCGTTCTCTTTCTCTTTCCATCGTCACTGTAATAACTAGCCTGATTCTGGTGATGCCAGAAAATGGTGGCCCAGTTTNCCCCTCCTCCGTGCTCCTGCTAGTGAAATTACCAGTTGGTTACTATAGAGACGTGTTTATAAATGCAGTTTATGACTGTCTTCCTGCCCTTTCTCTACTGCATTTACCTCCTCAGTTTTCCATTCCTATCTACCTTTCTCCTCTAAAATGACATTTCTTTCTCTTTCTTTCTTTCTTTCTTTCTTTCTTTCTTTCTTTCTTTCTTTCTTTCTCCTTCATCTCTCCGGTCCACCCTTNTCTTTCTTTCTTTCTTTCTTTCTTTCTTTCTTTCTTTCTTTCTCCTTCATCTCTCCGGTCCACCCTTCCATCCAGTCCTTTTGTCCTTTCCCTCTTTCGCTTGGTCGAAATCTCATTATTTCGCTAATTTCATTGCAGCTGCTGTCAACGTAATTTTTATGCAAGTCTCATTGCACAGAATTAATACCTAATTTACCCCAATACTCAAGTGTGCTCCATTCAAACAGCTTCCCAATCTAGGTGTTTACAGTACCACAGAGCTTCCATCTTTGTCTGGCTCAGCGCTCTAAACTGCTTTTCTCCTATGATAAGTAACTGTAGGGCTCTTCTTTATGATAATGTGTTTTGGTAGTTATGTGCCATATATCATTGTTTGCAAAACACCCTTTTACCTTTGTGACCAGAGAGCTAATGTAAAGGAGATAAAAGCTGTGGGTTGTCTTTCTGGTCTCTCATGAAAGTCTAATGGAGAGCTGATTCATGCTAGTATCCATCCAAGAAGACAGTGGCTGTATAGGTGTATTTATACCACTCAAAGCAAAGTGCTGCTGAGGCTTCAGCCTACAGGGTTTGTGATGCTCAACAGACTTGCACTGCATGTAATTATGTAAGGTCCCACTTCCTCCATAACTTCAGATAAAAAAAAAACTTCAGGTTGATTCTACAGATTATAAATATTTGTTTATTTTTTCCTCATTCAAAAATGTACAAAAATTGCAGCAGAGAATTACAGAACTCTACACAGGGCAACACATTTTTGCACTCTGGAATAATTACATTTTGTGAATCTGGATCTGACCAAAACCAAACTATAAGCTAAATTAACTAAACTGGGAAGTGACGTGAAAAAGAATTTGTTGGAGACATTTTGCGATGTGGAAAAACAAAGTTAATATGTGTCAGTGTAACTGGAAATGAAACTCTTTGTCTTATGCAATAAAAACTAATACAAGAATTTATTATGTTAAGGAGTAAGATTCATGAATTTGGCAACAAAATTTTAGATATGTATCTGATTCTTTGCTTCATTTAGGGAATGCAACAGTAATAGTCACTGCATTCAGGTCTATTTAGAAATAAAATAGGTATCTGTACCTCCTCTACATAGATTTCTCCCTTGCTATTTGATTCTAAGGTGCTCATAACAAACTGTAAAGATGTCTACTCTTTCAGATAAATTGGGAAATTCTGTAATTTTTGTAGCAGCACTAGAAATATCTCATTGTGACATCATACACAGTAATTGGAACAAATATACCGCCAAGCCACAAAATGGGCCTGGAAGTGCAAGATACCCATTCATCATGGGTCACCAGTCTGGTACACCAGATATAATTGCATGTGGGTGGATGTATATATATTTATAGATATATATACAGTATGTATGATTATGTATAACTGTTTGTGCATCTGCTTCCATCACATACATAATTCTCTCTGTCATTGCACCTCTTTTCTAAGACGCTATATTGACATGGCAGGAAAGAGCCTGTCTAACACCCATGCTGTTTAGATTATACAGTACAAGACAGCGGGACATGCTGCCATGACATCGATGACATGACGTGTGTCACCCCTCTGCTGTCTCTCTGCCATTTACTGATGTGGTGCTCTGTTGGAGCACTCCCTGTATTTCTTGGCTTCTTCTAGGGATGTGATGGAGGTGCAGTAATATACAAGAAATGACTTGGTGGCAACCCATCTAATATGATTTGTGTAGGAGCTCATAAAACCTCGCCAAGCGTAACTTTAAAAGAATGAATTGGAAGGGCTGTGTTGATTCTGCCCTCAGTGCCGCATTGCAGAGTTCATAAATGTATTTAGAATCAGGCTATGTGATGAGAATTTTCTGTCAATTTCTATCAGTATTAATGACGACCATATCATTTTGTCATATTATCTGCTGGTTTAGAATGTGTCATCCAGTAGTCACCTGGATAACTCCCTCAGTGTGTGTGTGTGTGTCTCATGGTATGAGGAAGCAGTGAGGCATCTGATTTCCCCTAATTCCTCCCCTGCAACAACTGCAAAAATAAATAATAAACACATTTAATTAAAATGAAAATGCATGGCAATTCTACGTTAATCCTAATTTATTCACCTTAATTGAGCCTCCATTTGCTTCGCAAATGCTTGGCAGAAGTGTTAATAAATAAGCCATTGTCTAGATGCCATGAAGCATTTAGTTGAGCAAATCCTAATATACTGTAGCACTTCTTCACCTACCTAATCAGCAATAAGAAAACTCCTCAATGTCATAAACTTCATGCTCTCTCTTTCTTTCTTTCTCTCTCTCTCTCTCTCTCATGCACACACACACACAAATAAAAAAAACCTTGAATGCGTATACACATGCCTATGTATGCCCAAGATCATATTGCACACACACACACACACACACACACACACACACACATTCAGACAATTTTTTCAGCNTGCACACACACACACACACACACACACACACACACACATTCAGACAATTTTTTCAGCAATAATTGCATCCTTTTCATATTGAAGGCCCATCCTAACATTAATTATAACAGTATAATACAATCGTAGCAAACTGTGTGTTGCATAATGTGCTGTGATAATATTTCCTCAGTCATTTATTTTTTCGTCACCCAACATTTGGTTTGTTGTTGGACAATCGATCTATTTGTCTCTGTGTTCCTCAGCTCTGTGTTGCTTATTAGTGTCATTTGGTAAGAGGATATCTCTCTCTGATGAGAGCTTTTACCCCCTCCTTCTTCCTCATCCCACCTCTTCCCCCCTTTTCACTGTTTTTTCAGTAATCATTAAGCAGTAGTTTTCTTTCTCTAAGGGTTAGAATAATCATTTTCCAAAGCAGGGATTTAATTGCAAGTTAAAAGTCCATTTTGGTGTATCTCGCTGTTCTTGAACTGTGCTCCTTTGTCTGTCACCAAATCAGCATGGATGCACTCTCTCTCTCTTTCTGTGGCTCTCTCTCTCATTAGCGGAGTTTTTCCTTCATTAGCCTAATGTCAAAATTTTGTCTTTTCTTTTCCGAAAACATAATTGGGCCTTTGTGTGCAGGAGATTGTCTCTGTATCTCCTGCATGTAAAATCACGAACAGTGAATTTCACCCAGGGCATATTTTCACGATCTCTTAGCCTCCCTTTTGGCTTCCTGGACTCCTGGTGGTAGAGTACTAAATCCAGAGGCCATGAAATAAAAGCTTAAATATGCGCAAATTTCTATCAGTCCCTTCACTGCTCCTCAAAATGTTAGCACAGGCAGGCTTGTGAAATGCCACACCTCATGCATTCAAAGTAGTGTTTATTTGGAGTATCAGATTAGATTCCATGTGTTTTTCTAAAGGCATAGTAGATATCTGGTGTATATATCAAGTGGCATGGTCCTCTTCCATGTAGCCTCAGGCAAAGCATCTGTACACATCTGCAGAGAGTAGAGTATCCCCCGTTGCCTCGTTATCTTCTCCAGAGCTTCTTAGTGATTTATTTATCTGCTCGCCACATGCTGCTCAGGCAAAAAGGACAAGGGGAATAAAGGGAGAAAAAATAGAGGGAGAAGAGGGAGAAGGACTGGGTGAGGACAGGTAATGAGGAAGAGAGTAGAGGCGAGAAAAAGGAAGCAATGAGCAAGAAAGAGTGTTCAGGCGATGATAACATGTTGACGATGAGAGGAGCAGGTGGAAAGACACATTCAGTTGTCGTTTACAGACTGACAGAGCCAAGAATTGGGGAGAGGAAGAGGGAGGAGGGAGAAAATGAAAAAAGACATGACTGAGATGCAGTAAACTCATTTGCCTTGCTCACTGCTCTTAATTCCAATCAAGGGTTTGATTTGAATGAAATAAAATCCATCCAAACCCTGAGGATGCCAATTCACATTAGTCTGGCTCATGTCATCCAAAACAAAACATGTCTAACTGTTGATAGACACCGGGTGGTGTGAGGAAAAAAGGAATTACACAATAAAAAGTGCCCTATCTATTTCACTGTTTGTATTCAAGTATTGTATACTCATAATTACATGTTAGATTTTGGGTTGAAATTTGAAAATTGAAAAGCAATACTATGTAACTTGTGAATGAAAAACAGGAATCAAATTTGAAATGAACTTATACATGTTGGCCTTGACGTTTTACTGCAATATAGTATAATATTTTTGCACTTTAATAATACGATTAGTCCATGACCCTACCACATGTTCTTCAGCCCATCAACACACACATTTTCTGTTCATTCTTTCATATTGAAACCAGATCTTAAGGATACTGTAATGGCAGATCACAAGCAACATATGCAACACATAACTCTGTCTCCTTGCTTTGCAGCTGGCTGTACTAGCCACTGGAGGGATTTGTTTGATTTATTATGACTGATAAATATAGACTACCTTGTAGTTTCTAATTCATATCAAGCTGTTGTGGCTAATGTGTTAGCCTATTGACATTCATCAGACACATTTTTGACCAAAATCAGCCCCTGACAAATCTAAGCCCAATATTCACTCCCTTTTAGATCTGTTTTGTTTCTACTAAATCCTGAGAAAAATGTCTGGATCTGTATCTTGCTAGATGCTAAACTTTCTTCCACCTTGCCTTTAACTTTGCTGTTTAGTTCTGGCAGCTAGCCTACATTCAGATTAACACAGCTTTTTTAATGGAAACAGCTGCCTTTTACTACTGGAAATAGGGTACATAATATCAGGACAAATGTGCTGCCATAAAAGCAAAATGAAAAGTGGCAGAAAACTCCTTGAGCTACAGAGCTGAGTGATAATTATTTGAGTTTGTCACTACAAGTGACACTCTCACATTACAGTGAGTGAATCACTGTTAATATAAAAATATCGAATGTTGTTTACAGCTCTTTTAACCAGTTTTCATTTTGATGCATCAATTTCTTTGTTAGATTGTAGGTTTTGAATTAATCTCTTTTAATTTATGATGGCAAAAATGTTCTAAAGTAACATACTTAGCAACCAAACCATTAAAATTCTATAATAAGCAGATGGGCAGCGAGTGAAAGCTTGCCAAGGTCAACCCTGGGGTAACTCAGAGATATTGGTGCCTGTGAAGCAGCACTTTTATCCACAGCCAAGAGTCACGCTACTCCCTGGAGCTCTGCCTCTCCTCCCCATGCCACCGCCTCTGTCCCCTCTGGATCTGCAGGCTTAGCTAGCTCAACCGTGTAAGCACATCTCCCCCACCACTGGAACCAGCCTCCGCCGGGGCCCTCGCTTGCTTTGCCACACAGCATGCACCAGGCACACACCACCAGTTTCACTTGAAGCCAGGCAGACATTCATGGAGAAATCCCCCCACAACCACAGTCCCCTGCTCTTAGCCCTTTCCTGTCCCAGCATGGCAGTTTTACCCCCAGAGGTTCAGTGCCAGTCATATTACAGCCAAGCCCTACAGTACGAGGCGAGACCTTGCTACCACATTCCACTGATTCATCTGCTGCAGTTCAGGGGGACGAGTCATATTCAGACCTATCAGGGGTTTTCAGAGTTGGGTGTGCTAAATGTCGCTAGGGAGAAATATGGGCAATCTCTCAATTTGGCATGAGCTGGTCCATGGCAGCAAGGTAAGAACTTGATAGAGTGTGAAGGTTTTAAACGGCAGGAAACCTGGTGACCTTTCACTGTTTTCTGACACACTGACTCGATTGCCCTTTTGAAAATGCTAATACCAAATGGTTCTCTACAAAACAGGTCCTCCGAGAAGGCTGTTGGCATGTCAAATAAAAAGGTGGAGGAAGGCCACAAGCACTGTGTGTTTAGCAGGCGATGAGTCAACTCTGGGTCGTGTAATATGAAACTGTCTGTGTTTATTATAGGCTGAATACCTTTGGTAGAACAACTTTTTAACAACGTCTAAATAACTTTATATATGAATTAGTCGCATGCAGTTTCAACATCTGTGAGGCCAATTTTCAATTTTATGAGGCTGGTTGTAACGTAACAAAAAGCCTGCATTTTATGATGAAGTCTGTCTTGTTTCTTCTCTTCCAAAGCAAGTATTAATTTTTTCTCCTTGTACCACCTGCTAAACCTTGCATGTCTCATATTTTCTTAGTTTCTTAAGCTCAGCAAAAAACACATAAAGAGCAACTTAATTATTTGCGATTTTATTCATTCAATGGGCCATAGAGGTGTGCAAAAGACGATAGAGTGCATAATTATCCTAATGGAAGACTGAGATGCATGCCCTTTGTAACACAAGCACCTCTTAACAGCCAAATCAATAGCACACTACGGCTGTGCCCTTAGCCCAGAAGTGGATCACCTCCATCTTCACTATCGAGCACTGATGATCATAATAAGCTGCTTTGATGCAGTTCACATCACCACAAATAATGAGGCATCCTCAATCAAGGGAATGCTATTACCTTTCCTATCTCTCTCTCTCTCTTTCTCTCTCTCTCTCTCTCTCTGCAAAGTTCAACATTAATGTAGCTAAACAAGTTTCTTTTCAAACCTCTCCAGGGCTTTAAATCCCACTTGTTCCCATTCATTTACCCTCCCTTTCTGTTTCCATCTCTTTTTTGGTGCCTTCTCTTGCAGTTTTAACAACATTTTTTTTTTTTTTTTTTTNTTTTTTTTTTTTTTTTTTTTGAAGATTAATTAACATTTGCAAAACCATCACATCATGAAAAACTCAATCTGGCAGCATGATAAAAAAGAAAAGTAGAACAATAGAACCCGATGATCTCTGCTGCACAAAGTATTGCCCTTGCAGATTATCAGCTCATCATAGAGCACAGCAAAGAAGAGGACATTTTCTTTCAAGATGGCCACCATCGCCTCTGTATGCATCTGGGCCTCTGTTCAGCTTCATAACAAATGTAGCGCCACATAAAGTCCTTACTGAACCTTGTGTGACTCCATATGAGACTACGTCAGCTGTGTGTCACTGGGCTTTGAACAAGTAACACTGATTGCTTGGCTCATTACTCCTCCTCACTGGACTACACTGACTAACAATACTCCTCTGAGGCGATGCACTTGGCCTTTGTACAAGTGCTTACAGCAGAACGGACTGAGTGGCTTGCTGAAACAGCTCTGTGAACATCAGCTGAGCCCCTCGTGGCTCATACTGATGTTCACAATAAAAAACACAAGCCAGGATGCTAGAGAAAAATCCAGAACAAGAGGATTTAAATAGAGGCAAATGTTGCTTTGTGAGTCTCAGTGGAGAACACTGTCGGTAGGGTCACTCTGGAAGAATTTTGTGTGTGTGATCAAGAACAGAACCAAAGGCGTTCTCCATACATGGGCGCCGGATAGAATGGGAAAGCAATGGGACTAAAATGTTTCATTTTAGCCAAGCCATCGACCACCTGTCTTCTCTGTCACACACACACTGATACAGACACTCACATTCATCAGCCAGACACATACACATATATCCAAATCAGCCACATACCAGGCAATTATTCAAAAAGCTAATTAGGTCACTCAGCCTCCGTTGGCCCTGCAGGCGGAGGATTGTGCAAGATGGTCAGGCCTGACATAGTGACCTCGTGATGGCTTGCCTAGATATCACTAGCTGGGATTGGTCCAAAGCCAAGGCACGAGTGACCTGAGTGTCAGTTGTACTCATGATTGAAATCCTGAGCATCAAGTACAGGTCTTCTGGGCTTTCTGCCATGTGTCACTGTGATACTCTACCATACGGATAGAAGATAACCAAGAGTAAAATCCTTTCGAACAGTTGGAATGGTTTCATTTTTCACTGAGCAGACAAACCCTTGAATCTGTGTTTGGTCTGATTTAGGGAGACAAAATAGACCACATACAGACATCTGTGCTGGAGTTTACTTAGGCCTTGGTTAACTCTTATTTGCAAATTTGTCTTGGTGTTTACTTGAACCTGCTTTAAGTATCAGATACTGTACCATTTACAACATGAATAAAGGTAACTATGAGAATGCCTACACAATTACAAAATATCTATGGTCTTTTGGTATTTGATTTGTCTCATAGAAATACAAATACTGTTTGAACTGGACATGCTCATAGCATGTGAAAAATTACAGGATAAAATGACAAAATAGTGCAGTAAGACAAATATGTCAAATAGTGAGGCTGAGCTTGCAGTACTTTGTTTCAGACCATTTGGTGAGCACAACAACTGGCATGGTTATGAGTAATGGCCTGAGTAATAAGCTAGTATAAATGACTGCATTCTGTTTTGTGCCTGATATAAATAATTAAACTGTTAGTTAGCAGCTAACTGCTGTGTCATCATCATCCATAATCAGCTTCTTTGTCCTAATCTCACTCAAATCCTGCAAGCTAGTTCCAGTATTATGGCCTTAAATTCCATAATTTAAGGTCATAATACTGGGGATGCTTTTTTTCCTTCCAGAAAGCACACACACACACACACACACACACATGCACATGCACGCACACACACACACACAGGGAAAGGTGATGTCCACACCGAGACCTGCCCTGGTGGTGTAGTGACATTTCTCCTCCTCCCTTAGGGCTTTGCTGCACCCCCTTACACCACCTCATCCAAAATGCTCTAATTCCTCAGGAGCAATATCTTCTGCTCACAGAGAAAAAGGTCACATGCTCCATTATTTCAAAGTGAACTTGTGACCTAACATTTACAGAGAAACCAAAAAAAAAAAAAAAAAAANAAAAAAAAAAAAAAAAAAAAGTAGCTGTTGACGTGAAGATGCAGCAGGTTTAGTATATACTTTTTGTGTGGAGGAGGATAGGTGAGTGGAAGCTGCATGAATGATCATTTTTTGACAACACAGGGCTAAATCTGCAGAGAGACGAGGGCTACCAGGGCTACCATAAAAATAACACATTGATCTAAATGTGTGTGTATTGTACAAGCTATTTTTAATGGCATATTGTGAGTCAATTCTATGCTAATAATAAATGTTCTATTGTGCATTATGGAGCCTGTACATCCTGGATACAGTCAACCCCCGAGGCTGTAATGGCAGTGACTAACACTGCCTTTTGACTCTGATTCACTCTGCCATTTCTCCCTGCCAGAGCAGTTCTACCTCCATAGCTTCTCATTAGGGCAGTGGGCAAGCAAAGTGATGGGATGCATAGTGAAATTTTGTCATTCAGGGTGTGTCACTTAGTCACAATCAGAGGAAAGCAAGGTCTACTGATGATGCTCTCCATCCAGCCAGTTACTGATCATTAACTGATTTTTGGACATACTAAGAGACAGCAATGGTGGAAAGAGGGAGAAAGAGGGAGAAAGCGAGAGAGAGAGAGAGAGAGAGAGAAAGAGAGAGAGATGGTGAGGAAAGAAACAATCCTTCATGAATACATTAAGAAGCTTACTTAATTGCTTCCTCAATTGATCTTCATCCTGTGGTTTGGTCAGTTGAGACTGCTGATTTGAGCCTTGTTATTGACTCAGTTGTTGTTCGGACATTTGCTTTGTCATACAAAACCAATCCTCTGTGCTTCAATGAGAAGAGCCCGCAGTGAGGAAAGATGTGCTTTTTAAGTAGATAGAAGGTTGTGCACAATCATTTCCTGTCTTCCTGACTTTCAAGAAATGAATTTTTTCCCCATAACGCTCATAGCTCTCAGTATTTTATCAGGTTTGTCAATAATCATTTGTATATGTATTTGTCGAATGTTATTGCATATGGGTTATGTAGGCATGTTTAATGCTTGGTGCTAAATAGCCATGTGTATCGCCTAATTTCGAACATGCGCCTCCAGTGAACAAAACACTTTGCAACAAGATTTTCTATTATTTCAGTTGATTTCTAGTCAATCATAAGGGAGTGGGGAGATTTTGAGATTTATCATCCATCTCTCTCTTTCTTTCTCTAANCCCAGTCATCTTTCTGTTATTGTTTTAAAGTCTGTGTTATGGAGGAATTGTCTGATTGACCATCCATTGTTTCATGTCCTTGTCATTGTGCTGGTGATGTCCCCACTGTTATTGCTGCTTTTTCATCACTTCTTGATGTACAATGGACACCAATGTCCTGTTGCCTTGTTTGGTTCTCGCTTCCTGAAGATTCCTATACAAAGGAAAATTTCTCTCTTTCCTGTAGCAGTCATGCCAATAAATCTTTCCTCCTGTTTTTGTCTGCTCATCAGACACACGCTGTTCTGCCATCTCTTGTTTTCTTTCCTCTCCTCAATATTTCATGCCACTGAAAGTGCATCTATTCTCAGTGTTCCCATGCCTTACCACCTCCTGACTGTCAAAACATAATTTTCTATCATTCGACACCCCTCCAACTACTTAACCCTCTATGTGCCTCTTAGTCTTTGAAGAAGCAGCCTTCACATTTAAGTANCCCGACCCTCAATAGGATAAGCAGGCATAGCCAATGGATTGGACTAAATGGATTGGAGATGCATTGTCTGTCCGTATGTCTGTCTGTCTATCTATCTATCTATCTATCTATCTATCTATCTATCTATCTATCTATCTATCTATCTATCCATACACACACACATACATACATACATATTTGTTTGTGGGCATGACCATTTACCAAATATTTTAGTCCATTGTATGAAATTATTCATTAGTATAAATTAATAATTAAGAATTCTAATTACTTTTAACTTATGTATATTTCTTTCCATTAATATGATCCCATGTCCTTTGTCCAATTAAGAAACTTAATAAGCCTAATCAGTATGAAAATCATACTAAGTTGGATAGCATTACTTTACTGGACATTAGCTGGTAACTATATACTATACCAAACAAAAACAAATTGTTAAAGTTTTCCATTACTGTCCTATTACCATTAGTTTAACTTTTAAAATACCTGTATGTCTCAAAACAACAAATGTCCCTTTTGGTCCGAACATGTTTAAAAATCCCCCTGTGCTGCTGTGGTACCAGTCCCTCTACACCATAAGCTCTTTTGATTCATTAAGAATTATTATGACCTTAATCCATACCAATTTAACTCCAAGCATTTTTCTGCATCCATATTCTGTACCTCTAAACAGATTGTTCCCACAATTCCTTTAGTTGCTCTTCCAGCCCTCTGTCCTTTACAACCATTTACCAACACATCATTACTTTCCCCAAAGGCTCAACCGTCATGCGAGCATCCATTCCCCACTTCTCCCTTTTCATCACGGCCTGACGCTGAGGAACATTGTTCTTGATTGCTTGGCAGATGCCATTATCCTGGGCTTATATCTTCACAATCACATTAGCCATTTACACAGCTGGGCACTTACTGAAGTGAGGCAGGTTAAGCACCACACTCAAGGGGACAAAATGATGGAGGCCCACCTGGAGCTTAGGCCAGGACTCTCCCCCAGCATCATGCCATTACCAAAAAAAAAAAAAAAAAAAAAAAAAAAAATGCTGCTGGCCTTCCCTCCATTTAGCTAATACCTTCATGTCTCCTTCTCCATCTTCCCTCTCCACACTTCTTCCTACTATTCTTGGTTTATATTTCAGGCTTTTTTAACCTTCTCTGCTTCTCCCTCAATTTCCTCAATGTAATTTCTTCCTAACTCCATCTATCAGTGCCCCCAAGCTTTCACCATTTTTTTTCTTTCTCTCACTAACTTTTTCTGTCTCTAAAGCTTTATGTGCATCCGTCTCTTTATTTCACCATGTTTTAGCATAGTGAGGTTAAGGTATTGCAAATGTAGATTCACACAGACCGAAAGGCATAAGAAAGGGAAGATGAGGGATGCTGGTGGGGGTGATTGTGTCAGCATGGTTTACTGACACAATGCTGAGCAGAGATATAACACTTTCACACTGTTTTTCTTACTTTTACGCAGAGACGTTCATTTATCTGTGTCTCCGAGTTCAAAAAGCTTCTGCAGCAGTTGTTATTTTGTCACACTTACTTTATATTCCAAGTCTGACATTTGAGTAGATTAACTGATTAATCAAATGTATCATTGTTTACTGACACAGCTTCTGGACGTTAAACTCAATCAAGTCAACCTCATTTTAATTCATTAACTTTAAAGCTGTGATATCTCCAAAATGGGATGTAGGAAAGGGGAATAAATGGATGAAGAAAATTAAGTGCAAATTGAAGCCGGGGGGGGGGANGGGGGGGGGGAGAATGAAGAAATCCCATGGAGGAAGAAACCAGCACATTTTCCACTGGAAAATTGCTTACCCTAGGAATTAAGTCAGTTAGGAAATCAATATCAAGCCAACAAGGATATATGAAAGTGTTGAGGCAGATTGATGATAACAAATTATCTGAATAATCAATGTGCCCATACTGCTGCCATTCATGAATTAATCACAGCCAGAGTTGGAGTCAAGGTAAAAGCCATTAGTTACTGATACTAGTGTGTAACTATGTCTACAATAAAATAGAAAATAGGCAGCGGTAGAGGCTGCAGCAAGGCAATAAGCATGCATAAATAGTGCATCACTTGATACCAAGTCAAAAGAGCAAATGTGTTCAATAACGTATGACAGTGGGAAGCTTCACATAGTCACAAGAACACACACACATACACAGAGAGCGAGAATGTCATAAATATGCATTTGTTCCTGCTGGTTCTTACCGAGTCCAGAAAACATATTAAATGTCACTCTCCATATTTTCATCCCACGCTCATTGGCACTGCATAGTGGGTAGACACAATAGAAAGGGAAAGATCATCAGTTTATGAAGAAATAGAGGAATATGCTTTTTATATGCAACACTTTTCTCCTGAGTGTGAGGTGACAAAAGGATGACAAATGTTAGAGTGGATGGAGGCAACTGATCCGGCAGAGCCTGTGCAGAAAGGTGGTGGGACAGAGGGAAAGGGAGAGTGGGGGAAAAAGTGATGGTACTTACTGTTTCATCCACTCCTTTACTCCAGTCGCCACGGCAACATGCCTGGAGGGCACACAAGAGAGGCGTCATCACTGACAAAAACAACAGAGAGGGAGGAGTGAGTGAGAGCAAATGAGAGCAAACCAAACAAAGTGTGTATGAATGAGAGCTGCAAGAGAAGAACATAAGCAGCAGATCTACAACTACTTTTACAGACTATAAGAAGTTTGATTTTGACCTTCGTGGCGAAGAAGCATAATGAACATTCATCCATTATTAGAGATCATGCAGATTAATGGCGGAATTGCTCAGCTAAATTTCACCAACAGTGTCTACAACTACATTTATGGGTGTGACCATTACTGATATTTCCCCCAAAAGGACACTATTATGAGATATGAATTTGGCAGAGTTAATCAAATTGAGGTTAATGCTTAATATTGGGAATTAACTGAGACATTAATACTGCGGGCTGCTGGTAGGCTAAATAGGGTGGTTAAACCACCGGGGGCAAAATTAAACAGGTTAATTAAAGTCTCGGAATTTTCATACACTTGCCTGCTCTCTCTCTCTCTCTCTCTCTCTCTCTCTCTCTCTCTCTCTCNCACACACACACACACACACACACACACACACACACACATGTAACTATACTTTGGATGACTATCCGTGGACTATATTAATTTCTTAATGCAAATCTAAATCCTAATTCTAACCTTAACCTTACATATAGGGTTATACCAATCAGCCACAGCCACAACATTAAAACCACCTGCCCATTATTGTGTAGATCCCCCTTGAGCCACTAAAGCAACTCTGACCTGTCGAGGCATGGACTCCACAGACCTCTGAAGGTGTCCTGTGGTATCTGGCACCAAGACGTTAGCAGCAGATCCTTTAAGTCCTGTAAGTTGTCAGGTGGGGCCTCCATGGATTGGACTTGTTTTTCCAGCACATCCTACAGATGCTCGATTGGATTGAGATCTGGGGAATTTGGAGGCCAAGTCAACACCTTGAACTCTTTGTCATGTTCCTCAAACCATTCCTGAGCAATTTTTGCAGTATAGCAAGGCACATTATCCTGCTGAAAGAGGTCACTGCCATCAGGGAATACCGTTGTCATGAAGGGCTGTACTTGGTCTNATTATCCTGCTGAAAGAGGTCACTGCCATCAGGGAATACCGTTGTCATGAAGGGCTGTACTTGGTCTGCAGCAGTGTTTAGATAGGTGGTACGTGTCAAAGTAACATCCACAACATCCACATGAATGCAGGACCTAAGTTTTCCCAACAGAACATTGCCCAGATCATCACACTGCCTCCACTGGCTCACCTTCTTCCCATAGTGCCATCTCTTCCCCAGGTAAACCACGCACACGCATCCAGCTGTCCACATGATGTCAAAGAAAACATGATTCATCAGACCAGACCACCTTCTTCCATTGCTCCATGGTCCAGTTCTGATGCTCAAGTGCCCATTGTAGGCACTTTAGGCAGTGGACAGTGGTCAGCATGGACACTCTGAGCGGTCTGCAGTTATGCAGCCCCATATGCAGCAAACTGCATACAGTGTGTGTTCTGACACCTGTCTATCATAGCCAGCATTCATTTTTTCAGCTATTTGTGCTACAGTAGCTTTTCTATGGGATCAGACCAGACAGCTAGCCTTCGGTCCCACAAACATCAATGAGCCTTGGGCGCCCATGACCCTGTCACCAGTTCACCGGTTATCCTTCCTTGGACCACTTTTGGTATGTACTGACCACTGCATACCGGGATCACCCCACAAGACCTGCCATTGTGGAGATGCTCTGACCCAGTCATCTAGCTATCACAAGTTGGCCCTTGTCAAAGTCACTCAGATCCTTACACTTGCCCATTTTTCCTGTTTCCAACACGTCAACTTCAAGAACTGAATATTGACTTGATGCCTAATACATCCCACCCATTATCCCACCTTCACAGTTGCCGTTGTAACCAGATGATCCATGTTATTCACTTCATCTGTCAGTGGTTTTGATGTTGTGGCTGATCGTGTATACAAACTCTTTGAAGAACTCAATTTGAAATGACTTTTCAAAAATCTTCATGCATTGTGTCATTCTCCCTCCAAAGCTGAGTGTTTTAACAAGAGTTTTAACACAAAAACACAAAACTTTGTATTATTAGTACTGTTAGTTGACTGGCCACCAGACATTGACACCAGACCAGTTCAAGCTATTGCACAGCTTCTGTTTTTATGACTGAATCTAGGAAATGACAGAAACTTGGACACTATATAAGCTTGTCTGCAACTGTGATCTACACAAATCACTCATTAAATGTGTGATGCTGAGTCATTTCCCAGCTGGTTGAGATTTTTAAAGTCTCCTAGAATGTTTTCCAGCTGAACCAAGAGATAAACCTTGAAGCTACGACTGAAAGTGGAAACAGGAGGTCAATCTAGATGTGGCCTGTGCCTGTACATTTTCAAAAGCTTTGAAGATAAAAGTTTTGGTTGTCGATTCTGGTCTTCGGGTAGCACATTTATGCACCTTTCACACTTCTCCCTACTCTATGCACACCTGATTAGGTAAATTAGGTGTGTTTAGTCAATCAAGATCTGGGAGGTACCAACTCTTTATCAAGTGAACACACCTGATTTAGCTGAGCAGAGTCAGTAGAGCAGAGAGAGATGGAAATATTCACTGCTGTGGTACTTGATGAACAAGATTGTGAGCCAGCACCTTAATTTAAATCTAATTTGCACCTTAAATGTACAGGAGATTCAAACAATCCTTCATTCCTTCATTGTAATCCTTACTCAAACACAAACCTATTCCTAATTTGGGACCATACCGGCAATTCTGCATGTTTAAGCCCAATAAATACTACCTGCATACACATTACTGTACTGACAATTTCCAAAACAGAATACCAGATTTTAATTTTCCTATTATTTTGCCAAATCCCATAATCTGTTCAGATGATACACCAATTTAAAATTCAATAATTCACCTGCAAACACTTTTGCACGATTGTAGAAGGCATGGTCATTTTAATTTCTCTGTAAAAGCAGTCTTCTCCTGCAGGGACTATATTCCCTGGCATTGTCTTTCATGTAGCTCCGCATTGGATCAGTTAAATAAAGAGTTACTTCAACAAAATATTTAATAGATATTGTGTTCACTGTGATGGATCTCTGTAGCACATTTTGAGTTGCCAGAAGTTGATTTTTTTATAGTGTACTGGAGTGAACTGCAGCCAATGGCAGCCTGGCAGATAGGGAAAAATAATTCAAATATTTACTGCTAAAGTAGCCTATTTTGGGAAATGGTTGTCAGTAACGCAACTTGTATTCGGATAGAGTATATTGGGCTCAAACATGCTAAATCACCGGTATTGTCCTTTAATTTGATTGTTGATCCTTAAAGAAGTGAGGGCTGTCGGAAGGTTGCCTCTGTGGATGATTTTGCTTCTCTTTGCATTAAGAGAAGGACATTTTCTCCTCACATTAATTGCCACACACAACACAGAGTATGTGGAGGAGGCGGGGGGCGGGGCAGCTGCTTGGATGGACGTGTGAGCGCATCTCTGCCATCAGAGGGCGGGTTTGTAGCGCTGTGTGCGCAGCGTGTGGAGGCTGCTGGTGCTGCTAATGATGAGAGAAGCGGCAGGTAGACGAACCGTGACAATTTAAAACCGAGAACCACCGGCTTCTAGGGTGACTTTAAATCTCCGTGAATACAGTAATTGCCGTCACTCTCAAATGCCGTATCTTTTCTTGCCTTATCACCCATAACCTGTATTGTTCCAGAACTGCCTAACAAAAGGAGAGACTTGAAAGTGCGCAGAAAAAGAAGTCCAGGTTGATCAGACACGTGTGAAGATGCACCGATGGGTCCCGTCGCGATGGGAATTAATTTGAAGAACACGTAAACAGCAAGAACTCCCTCGCTCTGAAGATAATTGTAAACTTACAAAGGCGTTGTGACTGCTGGGATGTTGTGAACGACGCGCCGCCTGGGGCACACGGAGCGGGGACGCAGAAGGAGAAGAGAGGGGAACCAGTGCCGGACCGGCACCGGAGGGATTATGGCTCTCGCAGCGTTTTCTCTCAGTCTCCTCACGCTGGCGCTTACCAACTTACACCTGTCGAGAGCCAACAACCGACACGCGGTGTACTGGAACAGCTCAAACCTGCTGTAAGTGGATCTCTGCAGCTCTGTGCTCGCCTTGCAGTAACTCCTGTTCCTCTTTATTGATGCGCACCTGTGTTGATGACTTGCTTACAAGACAGTGGTCATCCCACTTTTTTCTGTTTTACACCTTTAAACCCGTGAAGAGATCAACCTGTCTCACTGATGAGTTACATTTTTCAATATTTAAAATTTCACTTTGTGTTAGAATGTCTTTCCAAGGGGAAGCTGCTCCTCTCTGCATTAAGCAGCTGCCTTGGTTTGTAAATATTTGATTCCTACCTCTCTGTATTGTCTGCTGTTGTACACAAGTGGCTCATTTAATGTGTCATTTTTTCATTTTTTCTTGAATCCCGCTTTCTATTTTGGATTGTCTGTTATATTTACTAGCCCCCTACCCCATGCAGAAAACATGCATAATTCAAATATAACACTCAAACTTACAAAAATCTGCTTTCATGCTCACTGTTAGTAAGTATGCTTGCGATATTGAAAGACACACATTAATGCACACACTCAGACTCTCTCTCTCTCTCTCTCTCTCTCTCTCTCTTTCTCTCTCTCTCTCACACACACACACATGCACACACACACACCTACCCGAGTCTATCCTTGGATTCAGATTCCTTCTACCTCAGTAAGGTTGCTTACCTCAGGTAAGCTTCCCCAGACTCTCCTCGCTCTCTACCTGTGCACTATAAAGCCAGCTTGCTGTGGGGCAAAGATCGATGTGGATTCTACTGCCTTTGTCTTCTCATTAGCCAACAGTGAATCCATCTTTCTCACATTCTTTTATCTCCTCTCCTCACACAACCTTCCTCTTTGCCCCCCACTCTCTCTCACCTCCTCCTCCTCTATCTATGTTCCTCTGTCCATTTGTATTCACCTCAGACATGGGTATCTCCTATCGCCTCTCTCTATCTCATACTTGGTTATTTTCTTCTCTCTCTTATTTTTCTGCTGCGTCTCACCAGCCGGCTTGTCCCCCTCAATTCCCTTTTTTTGCTGCATCTCATTACCACCCCCATCTGCTCCTGGTCCTTCATTCACCTCCCAAGCGTTCAGCTGAGAATACACACGTCGATGATTAGAATTAGAAATTGTATGGGAGTTATTTGAGTATATGTGGATAGAAGATAATTCAAATATTTGAAGATTTCCCCAATCAAACAGTGAGCAAACTGCTAAAGTCTGATGGAATCAGACAAGGAGATGCTGCAGCATTACCACTTTCTCCTTCGTGTTAACACTGTATGGCAGAGTCAAATTCGAAAAGTGGTTCAGATTTATGACTGCAGTTAATCCGATGAGTGTGATGAGAACAGAGGAGATCTACATTAGGAGAGACTTAGTTCCATTGCTGCTGTATGTTCAAAGTGCGCTAAAAGTGACAAGTTGGAGTTCCATAATCAGTATTTGTCTTGTATATCAGTTTTGATTATTCATTTGGTGTGTTTTCTGTGTAAAATGATTTTCACAGCATGGGTAAGGTGGTTCAGTGCAGTCATTCATTAAAGTGTTAGCACATTTTGTGACTTTAAAATGACATTTACAGAAAACTGTTTGTATTAATGAATTCAAAATGACTGTGTGTGTGTGTGTGTGTGAGAGAGAGTGGGAGAAAGATGGGGAGGAGGAGAGACAGTGCAGGTGTGGGTTTACATGCCTGCGTGTGCAAAACCTCTTCTTTCTCCACACTGAGACACAAATCTGTAAAATAATGCAAAAATTGACCCAGTTTGCAGGTAGCAGACAAATCCTCAGAGGCTATGGCAAGAATACTGATGGCCATCAAGCTTTAAAAGGCCTTAGGCTCCGGGCCATTTCACCACCACTGCGTCGACATGCATAGAGACCCAGCTTAAGGCTTCACTTGTTAAATGACGCCGCTCTTTCCCTCATCTAGCTCTAGTTATAGAGACAAGCTCAGGAGGGAGCAGTGAGAATGAAGGCAGAAACAGAGGCCTTCAGGGCCATACTTTGGTTGAGGCCTTAATGTTTTACCCTTGAGCGTGGCATTCAGCGCAGAGGGTTATGGCACAGCCGCAAGAAATGGGCTCACTTGGAAGCCAAGCTGTTTGCGCCAAGGCCAAGAAAATGAGTTGTTTTTTTTTTTTGATAAGATGCTAAAGTGTTGCTCTCCTGTATTTAAATTCAAAAGGGAATTGTTTCATAAATGATACCCAATATCACTATGCTGTTTGATTCTATTCTGCAGCTTTTTTTGAGGCAGACAGCTCCATGGTATGATTTAGACTAGCCTTTTCTCTGCTTTGGACAATTTGAAACAAGATGTCTGGATTACCATAACCCAAAGAAATAGCTCAGAGTGCTTTGATTACCGCCCAAGTCCGTCACAACCGCACTACCCCCCATTAGAAAGTGTTGCTCTCAGCTTCCGCTCTCAGCAGTGTTCCTAGCCAACTCGTTACAGATGTCCCTGTTAATGGCTGACTGAGGCAGGAAAAAACACACACGCAGGCCATTAAATCATCTCGCATCTGAGGCCATCTGCCAATTAGAGAGGGGAGATGTGCAACATCTTGAGAGCACACAGGAGCAGCGGTGCACTACGGTAGCCTCGCCTACCTACAAGCAGCATCCCATGCTCCTGCCACCTCCTCCTATCAGGTGTTTGACTTAACTGGTTAGACAGGCTGTATCTCCTTAATTGGGCACCCCATGTAAGCATGATCAAAACAGTACTATGTGACTTTCATTCACTCTCTTACTCTTTCCCTAAGTTACAGTTTCTCCTCATAACTTAATAGCTCATAACTTAATAGGACACCAGACTAAAAAGTCTTTGCATGAGCAGGAAGGAATAGCAGGAAATTGAGTTTGATTTGCCCATTCTCTTGCCTGCTCAGCAAGATAAAATTCTTCTTTTGCTGTTTCTGTCTGATCCTCAGTGAGTTACCCCAGTGTTTCATGCTACACATAATGACCCCAATTTGGAGGTGAAATCTGTGTCAGGCCCCCCACACCAAATGAAGGAAAAAAAAAACCCAATCCTTGGCACACCATATCTGGTGCTACAAAATAAATTATCACCTTGACAAATAGCTTCCCTGAGAGCTTGAGGTATGGAGGCCTTGTGATCAATGTGGTGCCAAGGTGCTGTCTTACTGAGCAGGCTCATTACTGCTGGGTCGTCTGTGTGGGTGTGTGGAGAGAACCAGCTAGACTTGAAGGTGGCTCCCTGTGGATCATAGGGGAGCCCTCGGAAAAGTTCGGAGATATTCAGTTTCTGTGAAGGGAATCTTTACTGAGAAATGAAGAGCAGAGGAGGAAGAACAAAGAGAGAGGGTGATGGATAAAGAGGAATCAGTGCACTGAGAAAAGGCAACGAATGCAAAATGTGAAGAATGTTACTGAGAGAAAGAAGTGGGTGTAATGGAGAGATTGGGGCAAAATGCTGTAAAGTGGGAAGTACTTAGGAGAAGCAAGCAAGGTAAAGATTGATTGAGTTGGCCAAAAGTCAGGGAGGGTGCAGTTTTTACCGGATAGAGAAGTCAGGTTATTTGGCCGATTGTGCTGCTGCAGCTCTTTTCTGGGGAGATGACACCCATGGGAGTTGATCCATGTTAATGTGGACACAGGCATGGTCATTCATGTGGACCAGTGCTCAGAGACAATAACAGCTGCCGTTCACCTGCCCCTCAGCCTGCACAGCACGATGCAGACATAGCATACAGGAGACAAGCAGATTTGATTACATGCACATCTGTTGGACTGCACCTCCATCTCTGGACTGTCTCGGCAATTGTGCATACAAATGCATCTTATTCGCCGGCATTCAATTTGTTCTTTTCCAGATTCATTGCACCACACAAGCTTTTTTCCCTGGTCCAAGGTGTTTTAAAGGAGAATCTTTGAATTATACTGATTGAAAATTGCACATTGAACACATTTTGAATTAAATGTCACTCCGTCTCTAATAAAGTATTCCTATCTTCAACTACTCATATGTTTGTGAACAGTTAAAAGCTTTATTTTTATGTGGCACAGACTTTCAGAAGATTATTTTCATAAACAGAACCGTTAAATAGGAAGTTAACTTTATATTATCACCTGGCTTCATTATGCCGTAGATCTGCACTGGGTGTCAGAAAGCTTATTAAATTGTGTTACTGGACTGGTGAGAGCTTTTTTCTCACCATTTTTAGCTCTCCGGATTCTGCGATGAGTCACGTAAATGGATGGAGAAACACTGAAAGGATATTTAATGGTTCATATGGATCGTAGGGTAGATGTGTTGATCAATACATTATATAGTATGGGAAAGTGAATGGACCCTGGCCTGGCAAAAACACAAGGTTGCTTTCTGAGCAGCGATCAATCTGGATGCATCAGGTGATCAATGGCCAAATGCATTTTTAATTTGATTTCACAGTGTCAGTAAATTGCCATAAAGTATTCGGCTGAGCTCGAGAAGCTTAGATCAAGTATTGCCTTGGAACAGCATGCTTGAGAATTGATTACTATGGGCTTGTCACTCACAGCTCCAGGCCTCATGCTCATTGAGGGTGTAACTGTGTCTACACTAAACAAGGTCTTGGCATAACAGCAGCAGAAACAGCATAGGAAAAGCTTTAAAACACAATGCTGAAGAAAGATGAAAGCATGTCAAAGATATGAGTTTTAACACGTCTGTGACAACTAAACAAAATGAATTATTCCTGTGTAAGATAGAATAAAAGAACATCAGATCTTAACATGCTAATAATTGGGCACAGCACTGTTTCCTCGTGTCATACAGACAGAGAGTACGTTTGGTTTCTGCCCTCTTTACAGATTCAAAGTTTTGTTTTTGCCACATGCTCAGCAGCATGACATTTTAAGCAGGACTGTTTATTTGTGGTAAAAACACACTCCAGTACATTCCATTAGTCATGATTTTGTTATTGTTTTTGATTGACCTATAAAATTCATTTTTAGTGTTCTCCACACTAGCCAAAAGTTTTAGACTTATGTGAAAATAATTGCAGTGAGGAAAGAAAAGAGCACAAACTCTTCAGTGTTTACTCTGGGCTATTTCTTGGTAAACAACAGTTTGTTTCTGGTGCAGTGAACACAAGTTAAATTGAAAGGTGGACATATAGGCCCCATTTACACCTCACATTAAAATGCAATCTCTGTATCAAGATGCGCTATCTGGGTAATGACATCAGATGTTGGGACTTTTACCCCATGGATTAGGCACTTGAGCAGGCTATTAAAGTCCATGTTATTCCTGCTCCATGGACGAGCCTCTTCCATTTTTTCAAATTACTAATAATTTTTTTTTTTTTTTTTTTNATTTTTTTTTTTTTTTTTTTGCCAGGGCTGTTGCTGTCTTCGTTCCAGGTCAAGTTAATAATTTTCAGCAAGCTGCAACTCCTGAATCAAAATAACTTTATTAACAAGAGCAAGCAGGTGACGTTTTCAACTTGTGGGTGGATTTTATTTTACTAATATGTCCCAACTGTATGGATTGCATTTACACCTGGCTAGCTGTGACTGAGATCTGATAACAGTATACATGGTCTGGCTCCGTATCCATAAGTGGAATGCATTCCGACCTGGGATTTAGCAGATATGAACCAAAGTCAAAGTCAAACTGAACTTTATTGTCATTCAGACCATACATCAAAGTGCGCACAGCAGAACGAAATTGTGTTTCTCCTGGCTTCAATGTGCGATAAAAGCAAACAATAAATAAATAGAACAAACAATAAAATGGCAAATGGCATGCCAAGTCTGTTCATGATGAATTGCCAGTATGGTGGACCATAATATAAAGGCAGTGCTCGAAGTGGACAAAAATAGGTGCCAGTACTCCCCTAATTTCTGCTCCCCCNCGCAAAGTTGCCTGTCCTGCCACATTACACTTTATAAACTACAACCAGCTTCGAAGTGTGCACATAATAAAAATGCTTATATCCCGCCCACGACGGCCACAATTTACCATAAGTGGTCCATGCAAAGGTATTTGTGAATATGTGAATTCTGATATACATATAAATGAGTTTGTGCATCATTGTGCTTCAGAGAGAATGGAGACTTGTAGATCAAGGAAAAAAAAAACATGAGGCAGAAATGCAGGTATTGTGGATGAGGTGAAATCAGGAAAATGTTTGATCACAACTTGCTGCAGCTGGAAATGAGTCAGTTTAACAACTAGTAAATCATTTAAAATTTAAATTTACGCTGAATTAAAAGTTTGTCAGACTAAAGGCAGATGCCAGAAGGTGCAGCGCTGCATAAAGGATGTGACGCTGACGTGCANGTTTGTCAGACTAAAGGCAGATGCCAGAAGGTGCAGCGCTGCATAAAGGATGTGACGCTGACGTGCAAGTGAATCTGCTAAATCCATTTTAGATTGTTTGTTTTCGTAAATGCGTCACATTCAGCAACTCTGTGCGCATCAGACTGAGCAGCTCTGTGCTGCGAGGGTTTGAAAACGGAGTGAGGAGCTGCGCTTCTCACCTGCAGGTTATAAACGATAGAATCATACACAAATACAAATAAACGTGACAATCTATCAGTTATGATAAATCAATGAAAAACTAAACAGATCTGTCATGATCAGAATATTGATTCTGTTGTTTCAAAGCACCTTTACACACCACTGCTATCAGGTATTTATGTGGAAATCAGCATAATTGATTTGCACATTTGAAGATATCAAAATCAACACAAATTCAGTTTATTAATCATAGCATCAATGGAGAGGATCTATTTTGAAATAAGTGTTGGCTTTAACGGGCTCGTCAGAGTGGATCTATGCTAGAATTCAAAGTTTAATTCTGTGGAACGACGTGTATGTGGGAAGAATCGCTGAGAAATCTGCTTTATTTCTCTGCTTCTCCGTCTGTGTCGCCAAACACCCCAGTCTCCAAAATGTGCATACACACGGTACAGAGCGTCCATACAGGTAGAAATTTTCCCATCAAGTTTGTTTTTGTAAATCCCAAACTTTGCATGGGATGTGGGGTATGCAACTTTCAAGCCCTGTTTTGTGCGTATGCAACATTTATAAATGAGGTCCCTGGTATATACAAAAATGCGGTCCCCGATTTAATTCATCTGGCTGCAACCTTTGCCATTGTTTTCCTCTGTGTTGTTCTGCAGTAGAGTACGGAAGATTTATGAGAAGTTTTGGTACTCCTGAAAATGTCCTGGTACCCTGAAATGAAAATCACAGAGGTCCCGGTACTGCAAACCGGTGAGTACCGGCCTACTTTAAGCACTAGTTAAAAGCAAAAACAGTACTCATGTAAGAGCTAACTTTCTTCAGAGGAATCCAAAGGAAAACATAGTTAGGCCTTCATGTGTCATCAAAAGCCATTAGCATTCCATGTGCTCCAAGCATATAAAACTGCACTTAACTGGCAGCGGGAACCCACAGGAGATAGTCCTGATCCCAGACAGGTAGAACCAATTTCAGAGTCAATGATTTGAATGCAAATGCTTTCTACAAAGAGGGCTTTCCAACTTTCGAATGGGGGCTTTGCAGTACATTACACTGGGAGTCTGTACCGCAGTGCCCGTAACCCACTGGGAAATTACATCGCTGCTATGATGGAAATGGTTTCCATGTAGGAAAAAGATCAAAGCTGCTGATAGGTGGATGGTCACTGGCTAGAGTTTGATTATTTGGGAAATGGACCTTGTTGCACCACATGGCTTGGAAAAATGATATGGGAGCCACAGTTTTTGGTCAAAATAATTTGTTTTCTTATTGAAGCAGAAGGCTTCTTCTGAAGTACCACAATTGAGATGGTATTTTGCACCGACTAGCAGCTTCAGAGTTATCAGAGTCCCTTCATAAAAGGCAGCAAGTGAGGACACAGGTTTGTGCTCTGTCATATCTTGTTCTCTGTTCATTCCCTTCAGGTCCTGAGCTGTGACAGGTATTTCCTCTAATGCTCTTGGGTGCTTAACAACAGCAGCGTTACAAAAAGTAGAAACTGTCCTCACAGGTTAGTGGATGATATGGCTCTAGTTTTTCTCTCATGCGAGGGCAATTTCGAATATGAAGAGTGTAATAATTAGGTATTCTGTTATAATTGAGATTTTTCCTACTGAAGATGTAATTATAGGAAGGTCTAAGACCCTTTGGCAGCTGTTGCCTCCATAATGAGAATATTTGAAGAAAATTGAAATCTCTCTCTAGTGCTCTGTGCATCCAGAATGACTAAAAGTAATTTGACCCCTTCAGCAACAGCAGCCATGACCTCCAGTGGTTTAATGTATCCTTCTTATACCGTTAGAGGGAACATTTAAATCAGAACATCTTCAAGCGAAACTGTTCTATTACTAATATGATAGCAAAGTCTTTAGAGCTTGAAAGTGTGATATAAGTGGAATGGAGAGGAAGCTACCTGCTGGCAGAAAATGGAAGTTATATTCATATGAAGAAGCTGAAGGGCTGTGCTGCTTAAATGGGAAATTTCACATTTTACAGTTATTTTTTTAATATTCAGGAGGGTGACATAGCTTTCTTGAAAATTAGATATTTGTTAAATAAAACATGTTTCTTCAGAGAGCATGTAACACATACACATACACCCTAAAAATATGGAGCTCAGAGAATTCTGCCCGTGACACCAGCTTCTTTCTTTGTGTCCATGTTTCCAGATCTTCACCCTCATCGTTTAATCAGGTCTCGTGTTGGTCTGCATCAAAAATCTATTTGGAATTCATTTGCTCCCTTGATGTGTAAATTCGGTTATGGTTAATACATGAGCTACGGGACATGCATAATCACATCTTTCTACTCACACTCGTGCATTTTTTAATTCCTGGTGTTTCTTCCATTGATTCATATAGACAATACGTGACTCATCTCTCACTGCTGGTCTGCTCTGTCAATGGGGGGTGGGGGGTTGTGTGTGGTGTTGGCCAGAGAAACAGCTTTACTGTGTAACGGTATATTAGCATTTGTTAGAGCTGATTCGTAGAGGATGAGAATGGGTGGCACTCTACTTGTTATCACTAAAATTTTCATTACTCGTACTACTAGATTATGAGGAAAATATGGGCAATGCCAATTGTTTATCTGTTCACCATTCCCTTCTGTTAAAACTGTGGAAATTGTCCTCTGGCTGTGTGCCAATCTGCAGCAGCGCTGTGTTTGTTGAGGTATTTATTCGGTTGGTTCAGCTGCTTTTCGGTAGCTTTGGGCAATGTACAGCAGGCATCTGTGTGTGATGTTCTCATTTGTGAATGTGTCTGTGAAATTTGAATTGACCAGTATGGTGTAAGAGCTATGTTTTCTACATGACATGTGAGAAGACGGCTTACATTGTGCTTTGTAATGGTAGCAGTCTGGGTAATGCTGCATGGGGCTGCATCTAGACCAGCATAGTGTGTAAACTGGAAGACACACAGAGAGAAGCCCAGATCTCAGATCCTCACCATACTGTGTGTGGGTGTATAGAATATCAATGTCCTGCTGTGCTCTCTCACTGTGTGTGTGTGTGTGAGAGAGAGAGAGAGAGAGAGAGAGAGAGAGAGAGAGAGAGACTGTGTTGTGTGTCGCTGCTTTTAGGTGGCATTTAAGGTGTTTTCATGTCTCATCGTCTGTCGTGTGTGTGTTTGTGTGTGCACGCATACATGCCTGTTTGCCTGATTGTCTGTGAATGCAGAGTAATGATCCTGTCTCCTGTTTTCTCTCTCTCTCTCTCTCTGTCTCTCATGTCCGTGTTTCCTTTTTGAGCATGTATACACACCCAGGTAGTGATAGGACTTGAATTTGGGAATGGGCCTGCCTGTCTTCCTGCTGTACTATTTGAAATGTTTTCACTCAGCCTCCTGTTCCTGCTCCATTCTCACCATGCGTTGAGTCAATGGGAAGTCCCAGAAGGCCGCTTCGCTCAACCGCATTGCTGTGCGTGGGAGGAAAGTGGCAATACTGCCCATTTACCTCCCTTTAATTTATTGCTGTATTGCTATTGAAAGAGTGAAACACATACTGTATATTGTATTATTATTTAGAAATCCTTTCTCTCACAGCAAGTTATGTGTGTGTGTGATCATATGCTTGCTTGTTTTTCAAGTACAGTGTGTAAGCACACATCAGAGAAGCTATGGTTTTTGTTCACTGCAGTTTGTGTGAGACGAAGGACATTCCACGTGCCCACCCACATGAGCCGCCTCAGGTTGGGACCCGAGCGTTGCCACACAGCAGATGACACCTTAGCACCAGTCGCCAACCCCAAGGGACATGACCCTTGGAATTCTCTGGCGGTTTTGTCTGTTCACAGGGTGGAGCTGGGGATGGCTTTCCCCCATCCCCTTCATAGTGCGTGCTGCCCTCTGGTGGGAGGCAGAAGCAGAGTTATTTCCACAGAGAGAAGAATTTGATATTCTTTTCTGGTTTCGAGTTGTGCGAAAGTTTTCTTTTTTTTTTTTTTTTTNTTTTTTTTATACAGTGGCTGGAATGCTAATCCCACCACCAACCCCCAAGAGGGATTCTGCAGGCTGGGGGACCACCTACAGGGGATGCAGTTTAATGTCATGCCCAGGACAAAGAGAGAGACGTCTGGGGCAGGTCTGCAGGGTCATGGGGTCGCTGGACAGGGGTGTATGGCTCTGCTGGTATCTCTGGAAGAAGACGAAGGTCCAAGTCTTTACAGTCCTGGTGCTCCTGGTCTTACTTTATGGTTGTGAGACCTGGATGCTAACCAGTGACTTGAGATGATGACTGGATGGCTTCGGTATTCGGTCTCTCTAGAGAATTCTTGAGTACTGCTGTTTTGACTTTGTGTTGAATGAGCAGCTGCTCCGAGAGGCCCGGATGAAACCGGTTACCAGCATTGTGGGGGAGCGTCAGTTGTGCCACTGTGGCCATGTGGCATGTTTTTCTGAGGATGATCCAGCACACACGTACCTCATTGCTGAGGACCCCAGTGACTGGACCAGGGTGAGGGGACGCCCACGTAACACCTGGCTGCGACAAATGGATAGGTACCTCCAATGGGATGGACCGCGGATGTCAGAATGGTTGCCAACCGGGATCCGGTTTCTGTCGCATGGTGGATGTGGCAACACGCAGCCCAGCACATGCTCCTGACCTGACCTGACCTGTTTGTGTGTTTGTGTTAGCATGTGTCTGTGTGTGTCTTTCAGTATAGCATAAAGTATATGTAAGAGATAGATGGTTATGATAAATAGATTTGCTTTTGCAGCACTTAAAGGGATTCTGTGCCACTTCCCAAGAGGAAGAGAAAGAGGGAGAAAAAGTTATGACAAAAAATAACCAAAAGGAAGAGGAAGAAAGTGAGCATGGGGGAGGGAAGCATTAAAAAGGAGATGGAGGAGGGAGATATAAGGCAGTGCAGATATGTAAAGGCAGAGAGTGGAAGTGGGAGTGGGGGAAGGAGGCTTTCATACACAGGAGAGGAAGAATCGGTATGGAGAATATAAATGGCGTGTCAGGAAGTGGAATATCTTTAAAGACCTCAACGTTTCTTCTTGTGTTCACATATAGAGTGTTGAAACATGTCGCTTGGAGGCAATGCTGGAAAAGCTGGAAAAAAAAAAAAAGCTAAATAGACAATTACATCCCATTTTTGTTACCCACATATAGTATATTCATTACTAGGACTATATAAATGTTTTTACATGAAACAAATTGTAATAGCCACAGTAACTGAAGAAGCAAGATAACCTTTATGCTAAAACATCCACTAGATCACATTTGGCAGTTTCATTAACTGGCTAGTCCAGCGTTTAAAAGTATTTGTTTGGCTCAATAAAACATGGCATCCTGTTTATTAATGGTGAGCTGTTTTCCTTCTCTCATTATCAGTTTCCTCTGCTTGGAGGAAGATAACTGGCCTTGGACACCTGCTCCACTTGCCGATTTAGAGATGGCAAACATTTATTCTCTCTCACTGCTGTCTCTCTGTCTGTCTGTGTCTGTCTAGTCATTTTCACTCTCTCTCTTTCACTTTCTTTCTGTGTTATAATCTCACATTCAAACATGTTCATGATTTTTGGTTTGCTGCTGTGTCAGGACTCCAAAATTCCTCCCAGCACCTGTCAGTGGTGAGATCTACAGTAAGAGTAAGGAGAGAGAAAACTGCAAGTATGTCTGTATGTGTGCGTGCACATGGATTTGCACGAGAGAGAGAGAGAGAGAGAGAGAGAGAGAGAGAGAGAGAGAAATGACTCTCATTTACCACATGATGTAAGGAAGAAACATGCTGTCTCTCTCGTGGAAGCCTGTGTCACAGGTGACAGTCAATGACAGGGCCAAGAACAGGCCTGTCACAAAGGCAGCAACCAAAGAAAGAAGGAGGAGGCACAGGAAATGAATTTGGTATTCCTCATACAGCGAATGACAGAGCACAGCAGAGGGAATATAGGCACACAGTATGGTGGCAGGGGGAACAACAAGAGACCACATTCTGTAGAGTTAAATGATGTAGTGAAAAGAATAACATATACAGCCTGGGGTCGTTGTTTATGACGGGGAAAGCAAGTGTGTCACACCACGACTGCAGAAGATGGATTCCTCCTGTGGAAATTGGTCTAATACTGTGAGGTTTATTCCCAGGGAGCCTTGACTGCCATTAAAAACATTGGGGGCCGTGATGGAAAACAGAGAGAGTGTAGATAATCAGATTCACATCTGCAGATGTTTTTATTTGATCTTGAAGAATATAAATTGGAACTGCAAGCTTCCTGGTTTGCATTTCTATCAACATGACACCTGTCTAGTCAAAGTTTACTTTGAGTAATGTGTTGATTTTCTAATACGTGCAACAAATTCTGACTTGGCATTTGCAATGTATAAAGCTGCTTGTAATCTCTAATTAGCAAGCCTTAATTTGCCTAACGGGAATGAACTTTTGGTCGAATTAGAGGTTCCATTAAGGTTTGATTCCGACCTCCAGCGCCTGTTATATAGAGGTAAATTAGTGCCAAGGAAACCATATCTCTAGCTAATGTGCAGTGCCAGGAAGATAACGGCAGTTTCAAAAATGCCAGAGACATTAGCATTCCTGCATCATGCTGTGTGTGCGTGTGTGTGTGTGTGTGTGAGGTCTCACTTTTTAAATCTAGAAATAAACAAAGTGCTGTTCGTCAGCAAAAATCCCGCTCCTTTTTCCCCTCTCTCTGCCGCCTCCTCTTCATTAGACAGTTCATCAACCATCTATCATCATATGTATTATTTATGAGTGGAGCCCAGTTCATTCTAAACACACAGCACAGGTTTTTTTTTTTTTTTTTNGTTTTTTTTTTTTTTTTTGTTAGGTTTAGTTGTATTCTCTGTTGCCTTCCGTGTTGTATCAAAGACAGAGTCAGAGAGTACTACAAGCTTCAGAAAATGATGCTTTTCTACCTAATGGGGTCTCATTCCCTCCCAGTGTTCCCACTTTCACAGCAGCAGAGAGCTGGGCTTTGCCACTCTGCCAGCCCTGCTCACTGCCTTGTATGCAAATGTCCATTTTTCAATTGGCCTTGTGATTCTGAGGCATTTGATATAGGTTCAATCTTCTGCAAGGTAATTTACCCAGAATTCTTTTGACCTGTAACATCACCTGAAAAAATGACATCTTTAATCACTGACCTCAACTCTGTGCGCCCTGCCTCAGAAACAATCGGCAGAGGTGACTGAAAGCAAATTTAGTTTTTAAAAAGAGACACAGCTCATTAATCAATGGAAAACAAAAACAGCAAATGAGCCAATTAAGCCAGCAGGCTAATTTTCATCTGTTTAAAATAAAACAAAAATATAATGTACTAGTACAAAGACAGAATAAACTGACACATTCAACAATTTTTGTATTTGTGGTTGATTGCTCGGTTTAAGCACTAACCATTACTTGTTAATGCCACCAAGTGCTGAAATCCTCACTTGTTCAGGTGACAGAATCAATCTAAGTCTTCCAACAGTTTACTAAAATTTCCAGTGAGAGGATGTAGTGCAACATCTGTAACAAGAAAATAAACAACCTACTATGGCAATTAATAGTGATCATTGTTAAATGTGAGGTAACTGTTGCAGCAGAAATTTGCAAAGAAACATTTTCTACATTAAAATTCAGGCTTAAGAAAATATGTTTAGGGGAGAAAATGAATGTTAGTGACAAACTGAGACAAGCAACAGTTAACACCCTAAATAAAGTGACTCTGATCACTCTTCTGTGAGGTTAATGAGTCATGTGACCCAAAGGTGTGAACAGTCACAGATGTCAAAATGTCTGGTAGTCTCTGCTGATATAACTGATGAAGCTCCTGGATGACAGAAAACATCTTCAAGACCAAACATGAAATGCTCTGTTTTGAACATTTGTTTCAAACCCTGGAGTGTTTCCTTCTTAAGTTCAGTACATTTGGGCTTATGTGAACACAGCAACTGAACTCGGGTCCGCAACAAAACAATCAGGCCATCTAGAGGAGGTTGTGTCCAATTCCAGTTGAACTGTGGAGTCCCGAATTAACAATGGTGCAGTCTCTTGATCTAGTGATTGATCTAGAACTGGAGAAGGTTTCAAGTGGTTAAAACTGAACTACAACTTTAGTTAAAGTTTGTTTTACATTAGATGCTCAGCTTATATCCTCTACTTAAAACCTTTAAATGTCAAATGTAAAGCAAACTTCAACATGTTAAGCTACACAATTGATAAGACGTAGCAATTGAAACGGTCGTCATGAATTGGGAGCAAGGTATCAAACTTATAATACATCTTCAGATGAACATATTGAAGATATGTTTGTCTGTTCATTCTATAGAGCACATACAACATGTAGTTGTATGTGCTCGGTATGCTCTCCATTTTTCTGTTCAGCCATCTCTTCACATAATGCGAAGCAACATGTGGTTTTCCACATGCTGTCTTGAAATCGAACTGCTACTGCTACTGGTACTGCTGCTGTTTTCTGCTACCATAGTTTTCTTGATATGTGGACCAAATGATGAATATAACAAGGAAAGCTTCCTGATTCCATCTTTGTTCCATGTTATTTAGTTATCTCACCATAATAAACTTTACTGTTTTGATTTTGTGGCTCCCACCTGCAGACATTTTGAGCAATGAACAGAGCAACTGTTCTCACATGACGTTTGCTGCTGTATTTTGGTTCAATTGCATTTTTTCTTGAGTGAAACCAAACCAAACCAAGCAGCAAATCAACATTGTCAAAATGTTGTCACTGATTCGCATCAGAGAGCACAACAGACTACAGGACTGAAAACGCCTTAAATCCCTTAAATAAAAACTGAATACACCTATCACAATGTTTGACTAGTTAAACGACAGACCTTTCTACACTTACATTTGTGAAGGTGCCCTTAAGCAAGGCAATAAACTTGTAATTACTCAAGAGAGGTTGTTTAATGGCCACTGGTGTAAGACTGGTTTTACTGTGTGTGTGTGTGTGTGTGTGTGTGTGTGTGTGTGCATGTAACCCTCTTCCTCCCTGTGGCTTNCTGTGTGTGTGTGTGTGTGTGTGTGTGTGTGTGTGTGTGTGTGTGCATGTAACCCTCTTCCTCCCTGTGGCTTCTCCCTCAGACTACTGCAATAAAAATAAGCATGCTTTGTGTAAATCCGTCTGGAGAGCGAGGAGTTAAAAACAATCCAAATTGTTTCACTGAGCAATCTGTATGACGGATCAGAGACTTTGTGGCAGGAATTATAGCTGAACACACACACAATTGGAGATACTCTACTTACGTATAAGCTCACATACGGTAATTGGTCTGTACCTCAGCATCCAGCTACAGCAGCTGAGCAGGTTCTGCTGAGCGCAGCTTTCAATCTCCTATAAGAAACTTCACATCTCACTTTCACACGCGAACCCAACACCAGATCTTCTGGGTTTCTCCTGTAAGCCCTTTGATTTATGCCCAGATACATGATAAATCTGCTTGAAGATATTTTACATGTTGTAACATACCTCTACATGCACAATATGGTTTGACGGTGGCTAAAGATTCTTAATCGAGAGAGAATCAAAAATTATACTGACTATTTAGGAAGTTACTTTAATTGCTAATTTGCTTCTGTCAGGCTTTTGTCCCTTTCTAAATACATGTAATCATGCAAATTGACTTTAGATAAAGATTTGATTGAAGGAGACTTTATGAATACTGGTAAGATGTCTGTGACATCTTGTGTTTACAAAAGTAGAAAAATAAAAGACAGCTAATTAACCAGAGAAAGTCTTTGTACAACCTTAATGACCTAATGTCTAACTAATCAAGGAAGAGGGTGCTGCCTTAACACACACATGCAAACACAATAAGCCCGTGGCTCTGATTCCTCTCTGTAAAGCCCTGCAGGGGTGGTCCACTTGTCCTGTGCTGGCTATTAGCAGAGCCTATCATTGGTATTCATTTCCCGCTCCTAATTCCCCTACAGTGTTTTTTCTCCCCTCTCACTTGACAGAGGACCGTGGGTTAAACGCCGGGGGGAGCGCTCCATCACGACTAAATCTGATCCAATTAAATACAGATTTAATCAGCCCCATAGTCGGCGGGTGAATACGGAATGTGATCACGCCGGTCCTAACAGGAGGCCAGCAGCGTAGGCACAGGTTTTTATCCCAGAGGATTGTTTCATGGGAGTTGAGGAGAAGCACCCTGATATCATCTGACCTGTCAATTGAGCACATCTATGTATCTGCAAACAGGTTTACTTTTCATTTTTAATGAGTTGATGGTGTGTTGATACTGTTCATCCTCTCTCTGCATTGGGACAGAAAACTCTTATTCTGGTTGCTTATGATTTCTTAACCCACTGATTTAGTGTAGCAAGACACCAAGGAGGCTGAGGAAGTTTTTCCATGTAATCACTTCATTAATTAATGATTCAGAGACAGGATTATATGTGTGGCAGGCAGGAACAATCTGGAGCAGGTTAATCTTTGGTTTACTGGCAGTGAACTGGAGTCTGTCTACCCTGGCAATGTTGGAGAAACACCTCCCCCGTGTCAGAGAAGGAAGATTTTCTCTTCTTCTTCCCAAATGGCTGCAGCTGCTGATTATTGAAACCTTCTACTCTGCAGAGAAAGCAGTCCTGTGATATGAAGTACAGCTCCCCAGTGCCCCGTCAAAGTCCACTGTAACTGCTGTGTCACCTTCAGCGTTCCAAAGGGGGGACTGTACATGGGGAGCTGCTGCAGAGCTTACTAATGAGAAGTCATTGGGAAAAGGACTGGTTTTTAACATCGCCTGATGTCTGGGGTCATTTCAGTTACGACCCGAGACTTAATTACAAATCCTGCTATTTAGTGTATGGTGTGGTTTGTTTATGTCTGCCTGCCATTCTGACCAGATTTTATTGTGAAAAATAGCGATTCTGGCTGTCTCTCAGATGTGTAACTGTAAATAAGTATTGTCTTGCCTCAGTTACCCACATTCCTTACAATGCAAACATAGCACACCATGGTATTAAAGAACCATACTGGTGGTTTTGCATGTTTAGTACCAATAAATACCTGCCAACCATTTTCCAAAACATAAACCTATATTTTAGTTTTTGTGTTTTTTTGTCAAATCCCCTAATCTTTCAAAATCAAACGTTCAGGTGATACACCCACCTTAAAATTCTATGTTTTCCTGCTAACACATACACATGATTGTAGAAGGCACGGTCATTTTAATTTCTGGGTAAAAGTAGTCTTCTCCTGGGACAACATTCGCTGGCAGAGACATACATTTTCTTCCGTGTAGCTCCATGTTGGGTCAGTTAAATTAAGTAACTTCAACAAAAAATAATAATGGTGTTTGCTTCGCTGTAGTGAACTACCTATCTCAAGCACATTTCAAGTCTCTACAAGTTGATTTTTGCAGTGTACTGGAATGAACTGAAACCAATGGCAGTCTGGAAGGTAGGAAAAATGATTCTAAAATTTGCCACTCTAGTAGTATATTTTGGAAAATAGTTGGCAATAATGTAACATTTATATGGGTTGTATTTATAGGGCTCAAGCATGCAAAATCACCGGTATGCCCCTTTAGGTGCAATTCACTGTCTGAATCAAATCCAACCTGGCAAGCAGATTGCTGTGGCTGGCGAATTTAACAAGCTGCAGGTTTGTTTCTCATCCAGCTTGCCAGTCATTTATGTTAATGCAAACAAGTTCTCGTTCTCCCATTTCTGTCTATATAATGTTTATAGTGATGAATTATGTGCCACTATCAGATCGTGCCCTCATATCCTGAGTGTCATTGACATTCATAGCATTCCTGAAACCTTTATTAAAAAGAGGAGAGTTGCTCAGAATTTTCTGCATTATTTGCAGGAGTTTATCTCTCTCTCGATTGTATGAAAAAAAAAACACAATTAACACAAAAATGACTTCAGGAGATCTCATAGTGTTTTCCAAAGAAAGGCCCAAAGAGGTGTAATTTGTTAATTACACTGTGAAATTGTTCCTTTTTTTAACCTTGAGCGTTTCACCCGCATCTTGCCCTTGGGATGGGCATCATTCTCTCTTCTTCCACCTCAGAGCAATAGTCTTTAATTGCCTCTTGTGTTTGGAGGAAGAACCACCTCACTTGTTATTTCCAGGTGTAAATGAGATGATGAGAAAAAGGTTACTCTGAGCCCCGTAAGAGGATGCGTTTGTTCAGGTTGGTCTCAGCTCGCCCCTGCCCTGCTCTGATATCTCAAACAAAGATGTGTTTGAAGTGCTCGGTTGGGTGCCTGCGCTTTCTGCACCCGGGTGAGATTCGTGGTGCTTGTTCAACTCTGGCAGACCCTCTGTAAGTTCCTTCTTTTGTATTTGCATACCGAACAAACAGGAAATTGTGTTCATTTGTATGCAAATGTGTTTGTCCCCAAGGCTGGGATTTTGAATTAAAAGTTTTACCGTCCCATTAATTCCAAATTACACACAGGCACTGACATGGGTCTCTCCGCCTGGCGGGGGGNTACCGTCCCATTAATTCCAAATTACACACAGGCACTGACATGGGTCTCTCCGCCTGGCGGGGGGAGGGATATCCGACTTGCCATCCAAACACATCTCTGTCAGTTTAGACTGTTTAGTTTGCCATCTGCAAAACAGAGTCAGAATTTGGATTTAATCTGGTCCACTGATTTGCAGATTGATCGCCTGCACCACATTGCAATCTCCTCTTAATTATCTAGCAAAAATATGCAAAGTTTTGGTGTGATTGATATCCGAGGATACTCTTAGAGACAGATGCGAGGAGGCCTTGAAGTGGTTGACTGACAGGTTGTGAGGAACATGGTGAATGAGAGGGAGTGGTGAAGGCCGTCCACCATGCCGAAGTAGCACACCTCATCAGCCTTGCTCATTAAAATACATGTACAACCTTATGAAAAATGTATGACCCCATCAATGACGTGTGGCATGTATGGTTTGATGCTGACAGTCAAGGTAATGTGAAAAATTAGCTCCTACACGTTGGTTGTTCAAAGGGGCTTTGCATTAAGGTCCTTGTCTTTTTCATAATGTTTCCAATCCATCAATAACATAGTATTAATTCACCTCTTTAAGTTATTGATTATAATGATTGAGTAGCTGTTTGTAGTATTGAGTAGCAGGAGAGTTGCATTCATGGTTTTAAAACTTTGCATTGAAATTGTGTTTTGCTGTACACCAATGCTCATGTAATCACAGATAGACAGATAGATAGATTGCTGCTGCTTTATTACATTTCATTAAGTGAAATAAAATAAAATTCAATGTTTGTTAGTCTATATTTAATTCAAAAAGCAATGAAATAGTTACCAATTTTACCACATCAATGTATTTTTTTTACTATTTGAAACTATTCAAGGACAGCAAAGAAAGCCGAAGCAGCTACTGACACTCAAAATAATGAATGAGAAAGTCTGCACAAGAAAAGATGAATTAATCAGAGAAACCGATTAATCAATAGATGTTCTGAGCTGAATTACGGCTTCTCCAATCTCCCTGTTTTCGTCCGTGCCAAGTTTGAGAAAAAAAAGCCCTCATCTCATATGGTTAGGACACTTTATCAGCCTGATCTGAAAGAAATAATATTGAAATAATAAAGACATTTTGTTGGAAGCATTATTGAATTGTTTTTTTTAGTACGAAATGACAGTTCTGCTGTCGCTTTGCTAGTGTTCTTCAATTCTTTCTTGTTGTATCATTAATCATTTATCATGATTAGTCCTCAAATGGCTCAAGTCTTGTACTTTCAGCTTGCACGTGTTCAGAAAAGCCCAAATTTGTAACCTGATTTTGCAACTCCTGGATACAAATCAACATCTATGAATGTGTAAGCAAAGATTAATTTTCACACAGGAAAATAAATGGAGCACAGAGCACATCTTCTGCACATTTTGGCAGGCATTTGATGCCTCTGTGTGCTTTGGACTGTCCAATCAGAGTGGGATGGGTTCTGAGTGTATGGTTGCCAGTTTTAATAATGAAAGGGGAATTAGGCTTTGTCCTTTTCAAATATAGGTGGCACAAAACCTGGAAAGAAATAATATCTGAGAGAAACATAGAGAGCTACTGTATACAGGAACACCAGGCTCAAAAGGAAATCTCCTATTTGTTAGAACCCACTTCTACGCTAACATCTTTATCACAGCATGGCCAGTATTCCATCCATCGATTGATTCACTGAACCTGCTGCAGCAAATAGATTGAAAAATATTTTATCAGTGAATTGTTTGAATGCATCCATCCGTTGATTGATTTTCCATCAGGTTGTCAGTGTTAGGGCTCTAGATAGACAATATGATAACCTACAAATAAAGTCCATCTGTTTAAGATGGTTTGTACTGAGGGGGTTTGTTAGATTAACTAACCTGTCTTGCTAATCTAAATCTGATACCATATTCCTGGAATGTCTGAACAGAAAGCCCATCTCAGAGTCTGAAGGGAAGAAGAAGAAGCAGCTTTTTAAAGGAAATGGCAATATTTCATTTGGCAATATTTTGCCAATACTCTATTTCAATGATAAAACATTTATGGAATTGGTTAATATGTCTTGTTTTTTATTCTTTACTGGAAAAATCAATGTGAACTCTTTAAAGGACAGATGGAATTAGAATTTAGAAACCTATTTTCAACACTAAAAAAAAAAGGCTGATTTCTTTTGTCATTAGCAGAACTGGCAACCAAAACCCCCACATCACTCTGTCTGCGAACTCTGAAAGGGTGTAAAACATTTCATCAGAATGTGCTGATTATAAGAAAGTGTCAAACATCTTCCATCATCTTGTGCAATTGGTGTAAAATTTGAAGTAAACCGCATTCAGACATTGTGACAATTGTCCAATGTTGTTGCTTTTTCTATTTGCAAAAACTGATTTGCAACAAAAAAATACAAATTAACCCACAAATATTTTGCATATTAACAAATTTTGATGCACAAGCTGCAGTATTTTACAAGCTTGTGGATTAATTATGCAAAATATTTTGACTCATATGTCACTGTTCTTTTTTAGCAAAAACTGCTGAAATCTGTCCTGTATGATTCATCACTTCCTGTGAAGACATTTGAGGTGTAATATGACAGAGACAGCCTGAGAATATTTAAGCAATTGCAACTGAATATATGTAGATGTAAATTTAGTAATATTGTATGCAGAGTCTTAGTTATGAGCTGTGCGATTCTTTTCTCACTCTGTATCAGAAAATGCTGCTTAATGAGACCTGTTGATCATTTTTCTGCGCCAATGCCACTGAGAGAACTCTGGCTATTTATTGTACTTAGTGGACAAGGTGAACTGGAGAGTGTGAGGGACTGTGGGAAAAAGGAACTAAAGAATAATGTGGCGAATAGCATGTAGGGATGAGGCCAAAGGCTGCATTCCAAACGCTGGAGCTAGGTTTCAAAGTAAATTAATTATGTTAACATTTTTCAAAGGAGTTCAGATTAAAAAGAAAAAAAAATCTCTCTGGTATCCTGGTTTGTCTCTTTCGCATATTTAAAGGAATGCTTGTGAAAAATGAGGAGCCAGATTCATCAATCATCAAAACAGAGCAACTGACGGTTCATTAATATTCCTCAGAGAAGAAAACTCAATTGTGCTTCCAAACTCAATGCAGAACAGCAAATCCATTGATAAGCATTGAATCTGTTGACTGCTTGCATGCCTCATTCCCTCACTATTGTTCTGTTCTTGAATAAACTGTCACAGAGCACAATATAGTCTGTTTCGTATGTTTTGTGAGATGCAGAAGGTTGTCATAGTTGTCTCAAGTCATTACAAGTCATTTTCTCATGAGGCAAGAAATGGCTTGGAACAGAGACTTTATGAGGAAAGCTGCAGTGTAGTAATCTGTAGAAAAGAGTGTGAGAGTTTAAAAGGAGGTGGGAAAAGAACATGGCACACAATGTACCAGAGCCATTATCACAGCCCTGAACTTCGACACACGATCCACCGCTTATTAACGTGAATTGGGGGAATTAAATTAGATTGACTTGCTTATAAAGGCTCCCAGATCCCGCCTGTCAGAGCTTTTTACCTTTCAGCTTTTGTGGCCCCGGAGCCACAGGGGTCAGCGTGACGGCGTGAGTGGGCAAAGCATTGCAGTCACAGGCACTCAGAGACATCCTGGAGGGGGGGAGTGGACTGTGGCTTGGCAGCTCCACTGGAGTCTGATAAGCTTTAATGGCACAGCTACAATGATTCACACCATGCGAGACGCACATAGGCACACACTCACACATTCGCACAAACTCACGCACGCACACCTCTAGCAGGCTTGTAAGGAATAATTTCTGGACCCTGGATAAATTTGCACTAGCAGGGAGTCTCTATTTACCAGTAATTGCATTTCTCTGCCCTCTTTCGGCCCTGCTTTCAAAATATTCTGTGCCTCAGGAAGTTGAAGGTGGCTGGGGAAACAGCAACAGAACATGTTGTTGGCCTCGTGCGATGCTGTGCCGCAGGTTGACAGCTTACAAGCCAGCCTGTAACATACATGAACAACTCAGCACAAAAACATAAGTGTGTGAAGACATTTCTGTGTTGCATCATCTCTTGAATTGCCTGAAAGCCTGTCGACTGAACCAGAATCTACTCAACCAGCGTGCAAGTGTCCACTTGCTGTACAATGACATAATTGATCCATTTATTCACCATCACAGCTACAAAAGAAGATGTTTAAGACGGTACGTGTATTCACTACTGCTGTCTATTAGCTGTAAATTATGATGAACTGTCTGGATATTTTTCACGGATGAAGAGGTAGACTTTGTTGTCGTCACTGGGGCATAGAGTAAAGGATAAGACTCAATTAAAATAGTCAAACAATAATGCAAATAGGAAAAATGCTATGTTTTTGGGTGGCTTAGCCTGGTCCAATCAGACTAGGGTTCATTTTCCTTGGTGTAGTTCGTTTTTGGCAGGTCTGCACACAACAATCGCAATGTACAGACCAGTACAACCACACTGAGACTCATTTGAGGGAGTGGTCTTGGCTTGGTCCCAAATGAACTCTAGAGTGCTTCCTTATTGTTTGAACATGATCCATATTAGTTCAGAACCAACTGAAAGACAAAGTATTGATTGATATGGAACCAGAGAAGACAGGTTGTGTATGGTTAACATTAACCTCAACCTTTGATTACAATCAACAACAAGCACATCAAAAAGCTTGTAACACATCAAGCTTATCTTATCTTTAGACTAACATATTGAAGGTTACAATGTTGTTGTTTGTGCTTGCATAATATACAGTACATGGTTTCCCAGATATTGTTTTGAAGTGCATTCAAGTTCTGCGTTATTTAACTATCCTGGTGTAGTGAACGCTTCTTCCTGTTTTGATTTTATTTGACATTTTCTGACCAATCAGCAGAGAAGGCTCTATGTTTTGGCTAATTTTTTTCTGTGTGAAACTAAACTGAACCAAGGAGTATAGTATATAAAATTGTTGCAGTTTAGTCCCACATTATAAAGCAAATGAATCACATGTCTGGAAACACCCATATACTGTACTGTATGTTTGTACATAAACTATAGGGTGTTTGGTGGTTGAATATCAAGATATGTGTTCTTGTTGGAGAGATGCGAGGGTCAGAAACAGGAAGTGGATGAGTGGAGCACCACCACAAAGTAGTTTCTCCACTGACTTACACACACAGCTATGGTGAAGACACTTTGGGAAAAACCACATGGGCAAAAGCTATTGATAGACTGAAACAATTGCTTTAATAAAGATGTGATACTGTCCTGCTCCCTGTAGTTTTTGAAGTTTCCTCCCCCACAGTCTAAGAAAAGATCTGCTCCTTGTTAGTAGGAAGTCACAACAATGCAGTAAAGTACTTAGCAGCTTTGTCTGTAGAGAGTGACTGCTGTGCAGACTGCTAGCAAGTGGAACAGATTGCAGTATTGCATATGACTCAAAATGTCCATCTGCCCCCATTATGTGTGCAGTGTCTTTTTTTCCTTTTTTGCTTGTTTCAGCATTATGCTTAAAGTCTGCTCACACAGCTCTCTGCTTCTCTGAATTCTCTGAGGTTTTTATTTTTTTCATGCTTACACGTGAACACATATGGGGAAGTAGTCAGAGAAATGTGAGCATACTGTACACACGTGCACACACAGGTAGGCAACCTCAGAACAACAGGTAATTATTGGCAAAGAATGGATTAAGTGTGGGATGCAAATTGCATTGCGGGCAGCCCCGCAGGACTGAGAGATGTCAATTGAAGAGGCTGCCATCTTTATGTACACCTCATCCATTGTTCTTTTGTGAATTGCAGAGGGCAGCGCTATTGTATTTAGATGTCCGTGTACGATCGTGGGTGTATTTGTTTGTCTCTGTCAGAAACGATGATTTTTCCCTCGCTGGAGAACACTGGCTGTGCACAAACTGCCAGTAAATGGAACATGAGTTTAGCAATAATTCTGAGCCCCTCTGGAGAGTGACACTGAGGTGTGCAGAAAGCCTGTCGCCACCTGTCATAACCCCGAAAACAGCAGGTAGGGCTGAAAAAAATCCACCAACCTGTCAAATCTCTCCTTTTCACTCTAATTGTCATGCACATTTGCAGGATTACCAGTTTAATTCTGCTTCATAATCACTGTTTATTGTCCCCATTTATTGTTTCCTTGCTCAATTTGTTTGTTTGCGCTCACACTTTGGCAACACAAATGTTCTTTTGTCATGCTAACCAAGCGATTTGTGTTCAAGGCAATTGATTTTAATTTAATTTAAGGAGCGAAGGAGTGCAAAAGCTGGGGAAATGGATAGAGAAATAAAGAGGCACCTGCGGACATAAGAAAGAAGCAGGAATGGAGAGGCTGCAGAACTAAGACTGTTTTAATAATTCTTTCAGGCTACACAGACACTGTTTTAACCAAGGTACCTGACAGAAAATGATGGATTATTCATTTAAAGGGACACAATTACCATATTAAGTAGGCCGTTTTTAATTCACGAATCAGGCTGTTGTGTGGCGCATATTCGTCTGCAGATATAGCACTGTAGGAACAAAGCAGCAAAATGTTGTTGGTTGCTGATGCTTATGAGACTGTTTGATAATACCAGGCCGATGCTATACACTTATCTTCAAGATTAAATATGCTCTAGCATTCAGTTTTACTCGATAGCATCTCTTATTCATTACAGCTGCTGCGGTCAAGAATTTTCCAGCTCCAAACAGATGTGAATCACAAAAAGATATATTACTTACATTGTCAGCCGAAAACATTTAATTACTTGATATATTACAGAGGAAATAAAGAAATTTCAGATGCGGGAGAAGTAATACCGCCAACTTTGTGATAAAAGGATATCGCCGCTTTTAGAGCACAGCTATTCATGTTTCAACATGCATTTTTGACATGCTGTATCATAAACCAAACACATTCTAGTATTATTTCCAATAGTTGAATCCAACAACTATTTGTGTTTACATGCACATTTAAACTATGATGCAGGCAATAAATTGATTTTTTTCAAACATCATGTAATTGCTAAAATCAGATTAAAATTGGCGTAAATCGGCATTGGTATATTCCAAGTAACAGGCCTATATTGATTTATGGACGCATGTAAACACGCCATTGGCTTACAATTGGTGTAAGCATTTTGTGCATGCAGTTCCTCATAAACCAATTAAGCAACAAGTCATATATTCAGCAGAATCCTGTCGATTCTATCCGTGTACTTGCTTTCATTTTTAACTTAATGTGAGTTTAGACAAAAGTCAGAGTATAATCTACATACTGAGTGGCAGTACAGGTGTTTCCTACTGTTTTTCTGATCATATCTGGTTTGAGAAAGTGTGAAATTCTGCAGGCTGGAACGTGTCCAACTTGCTCTTGGCTGTGGGTGGTTGAGGGCCCTTTGCCCAGCACGTACTGGCACCCAGGGGCAGTGAGAGAGGAGGCTGATTGAACTGGTTTTACAACGGGGTTGTCAGAGGTCTCCTGACTTCCTCACAAATCAATATTAGCCTTCACCACGGCCAACCGGCTGAAACTGGCTGCAGTTTCCTCCCGAACCAGACCCTGTCCATCAGTAAGGACTGAGAAGTTCAAATTTAGCCAAACTCCCCTTGCGGCCAGAGAACAGTGACTCATGTTGTTCACACACATTAATACTGCATTATAGCATGTAGCTTAGGATAATTAACTCTGCTGCTAAATACAAGTTCAGACCAATGTGCCATGGTGGTAGGATGCTGTCTGCAGGGAGAGAGAAAGCGTAGATTGATGACTAAACCATCCATCTTTGTTGTGAATGATTATAGGCTATACGTAATTTGTTTTTGTATTTAGGGTATTGTATTTGTATTTATTTTATTGTATTTGTATTTAGAATTGCCTTGTATAAGCGCCATAAGGGTTTTTTTTTTCCAGTTCTCCTTCACATCTCCTTTTTTTTAAAAATATATATATAATCTTATATTTTTCTTTTTGTATATGTGAAAACAAATTATCTTTTTTTTTTTTTTTTTTTNTTTTTTTTTTTTTTTTTTTTGGTTTTCATTTTGTTTCATCGTTATGTTAACAAGAAGTGCTACATTTTAATGGCTATTAATCAACTGCTCAATTGCCAGCCAGAACTTACTTATTATTATTTCCTGAATCTCACACTACACTGCATTATCCACCGTGTTTCTCACACCTCCTCTACAGCATATTGTGCCTCTACCTCAACGCACACTGACTCACTTGCACTGGATCTGTATTTGTAGACTATTTTTACAGCTCATTTGTATTGTTTCGCACTAAATTTGAAACCCTGTCTTGCGTCCAATGTGTGCTACTGCAGCAATCCGCGTTACATTCAATGTATGTGACAAATAAACTGAATTTAATTGTGTTTTGCATTCTGACAGTCCTAATCTAACCCAACCTTATAGTCTAATTGTTAATTTAGGTGTAATTGGTGCTCCAATCCCTGTTAGCCATGCTTGAGTCCCCTCTTACATTGTTTTTTTCCTCCTCTCTCTCTCTCTCTCTCTCTCTCTCTCTCTCTCTCTCTCTCTCCCCAGTAGTTCTGGTCCACTGTCCTCTCTCCATCTCCTCTGCTCTTTATTGACTGTTGAGCATAAGGTTGTGTTAAACCAGCATCGATGTAATAGTGGGCATTAGCCCTTTGAACTGCCCTTAATCTGACTGTAATAAACTCACATTTATTTTGTGAGAAGGTGACACGGTAACGGTAACATTTGTGCGAGATAGGTGAAGGAAGTGTGTGTGTGTGTGAGTGTTAAGAGTTGCAGCGTGTTAAGCGAATGAGCTGGAGGCTCTGCATAACTGGCATTCTTATACGGACAGTGCACCCAGTGCGAAGCTTGTCTAAAGCTCTTGTGCGGTGTGGTGCACTACAGCTGTGCTTGAGACCCGCCTTTAATTGGAATGTAATTGGAGAAGCACCATTGATCATGAATCACATTCAGCTCCTTCTCCCTCCTCTTTCTCTTTCCCTCAACTCAGGGCTGCTCTGTTTTCCATTGCCCACTCTCTTTCTCTCCCTCCCTCCTTGATACCTCCTCCTTCTCCCGTAAGGAGTATGTCAGTCATGTGCAGTGGAGCAATGCAGAGGAACAAGACCCCCTACTGGGTCCAGAGCGCGTGGGTCAATGTGCGTCTGGGGCACAAACTACCATAAACAGGGAAAAAGGAAGGAGAAGAGTAAAAGGAGAAGGGGAGGAGGGGGAAAAACGAGGAGATTAAGAGCAAAAGGGGTTGGGAGCAATGAGATGGAGCGCAAGAGTGGAATCATTTGTAATAGCCTGTGCAGCTCTATTGCGCCATTTCATTCAGCATTTAGTTAAGCGAGATTTTTTTGTCTTGCCTTTGTTGTTTGGAATGCTTGGAGAAGTCAATTTGTTGGCTCATTTGTCAAACGCTGGACAGCGTCAGTGGCATCTCGGCGGCGGCGGCGAGCGGAGAAAAGCTCTCTTACTCTGCTGAAGTGTAGATGGGAATCAGGCTTGTGGAGATTGCCTGTGTACCATTTTAAATGTGGACTAGAAAACATTGAAAACTAAGGCCACAGGCAGAGCACCTCTGTCCTAAATTGATTCTGAAGTGGAATAGGGCAGTGTGAAAGAAAAGGTGAAGGGGTATGGAGGGAAATAGAAAAGGAGAGAGAATGCAAAATACTGTAGATAGAGAGCAATAAAGTGAAAAGAATGAGAAAATCAGAGGAGCAGGCTGTGCTAGAAACTAGAGCAGGGTCAGGGATTCTTCTTGGATATTTATGAGACATAAAGATTCTCATGAAAATGTGATTTTAAATGATGAGAGAGTGAGAGATAAATATGTTTACAAGAGCAAGGTTTACTAATAAGCGGGTGAGAACGGATGCTGGGTAGCTGTGTGTGTGTGAAAGAGAGAAAGAAACATCAGAACAAGAGTCAACAGCAAAGAACCAGTGAGCAATCAAACAGGCAAACAAAACCAGTAATGAATAAAGAGCCTCAAATGGAAATGAGTGGAGAGGGGGAATGGTGTGAGGGGTTGTTGGATGTGAGAAGGCTACAAGGCAGGATGGTGGGTTAGAGGTTGTGAGTTAGGGTATAGAGAGAGAGTGTGAAAGAGAGGGATGAAGGGAAAGAGGAAAAGAGCAAGCAAGGGGGAGGCTGTTGTTTTAAGATCAGTACGGATGAGTGCGTTTCCCTTCTCTGGGGAGGGGGCCCATCGACTCTGTATGTCTGTCACTCCATTCGTTTACGCCTCGCTCCAAGGTAGAGGTAAAGGGCACTGAGTCAGTGTGTGTGTGTGAGTGAGTGTGCCTGCGTGCATGTGTGTGTGAGTATTTGAAGTGGCTCATGAGGGGGATTTAGAATTGGGATTTTATGGATGGGATTTGGATGGGATTTCATCACTGAATGAGTCACTTCTCCACTCCTTTCATTTACCTGTTTGTTTTCCCTGTGCTGTCTTTCTGGTTTTTTTTTTTTTTTA